>OY751414.1:3429664-4009626 GCA_963565655.1 Aleiodes testaceus
GAGTCTCCAATGGACTACAACTGGTGTACACATCTTGCTAGTCTCTGGTAAGCTCTAAAGCTCTGTATAACATTATTCCATCATCATTTGAGTGGAAAATTCCCTCAGCTGTGTATAGCTCACCAATTAACATTAATCATACGCTTTTTTCCTTCATGAACGAGAGGCAAAAAAAAGTCAACTCAATAAATTTTTCAATTTGTCCCTCCAACAGAGATACGAAAACAGTAATCTCTCTCTCTCTGTTCACGAAACTCCGTAAAAAAGGAGTCAGACACTGCATCAGCTAAAGCCATATGTTGTACGTAACCATTTCACTTTCTGAAAGTGGACTAGCGTTTGTTCCGATATTCCTTGTGCAAAGCGTGAAGGGATGAAGCTCTACGGATTAGCCGGCAGCCCAGAAATGTGGAGCGGGTTCTCGCGCCCGCTACTATCCCCGTCGCTACTGGCTTTTCTCGCGTGTGGCCCTTTGAAGCGTATTTTACTCTGCATATTTAAAGCACCTTTACCCCATTCCTTCTCTATATGCATACCCGTTGGCTAGCATACCCACTTGCACACGGGCGATCCTTCTCTCTCTCTCTCTCTCTCTTTTCCATTCGTCCCCTTTGCCCCTGAACTCCTCGCAAGTGTAACCCTTGTTTTGTATATAAAATGCGACGGCGCAGACGGTGAGAGATAGTTCAGGCATTTGAATTTCAGATTCCAACGGATCCGACGTCCGCAAGCGGATATCCGGATATCCGTCGGTCTTGATGTTTCGAGAAAAGCTCAGGATCACAAACGCAACTGTGGAAAAAGAGGGAGGATCAGGGAAACCACTGATAGTGCAAGGCTATCCACCATATTCATCAATACCATTCATTTTATATTCCAAAAGATTTTCTTATCTTCTTTCCTTTCTTTTCGATGATATCATCAAAATCTTGAGCAGAAGCATTTGATATTCTTCGCACTTCAATTTTTTTTTAATCAATTAGAGTCATTGATATTAAATATTAAATTTTACTTACGTGATGCGATGATGATGATGCGTAGATGACGGAGTTAATGATTGGTGCATGAAACATTGGCCTCATAAATTTTTCAATTATTCAGAATACGATAATCGGACAAACGAAAATTATTCTTTGAATTATTCAGTAAAGCTTTAGGAGCTTATTGTTTTTCATTCTACCGTTTCATGGGGTTATATTTCAGTTTTTTTTAATCACGGTATTATGGAGAATTCACGTCCAGTTAGCGAGAACGACAGTGACAGTTAAAAATATCAGTGAGAGATAGAGTGAAGAGTGAAATATTCAAAATACAAACAACGAAAAAAAAAAAAAAAAATTACATAAAAAACAGAGACATGAAAATATATATTAATCAACCATGATAAACACATTGAAAGGTTTTCAGGAGTTTCCAACGAAAAAAAAAGAATTATTCAGATAGATTTTCATGAAGGGATGGAATAATAAAAAAATAATAATAATGAAATATTCAAGGAGCCAGTGAAAAACGGCGGCGTACCTTGTGCCCACTGTGCAGAGTACTTCTGTAAAAAAGTAAAACAAGAGAAAAAGTTAGAGAGATATAAAATCACAAGGAGAATATGATATAAAGATGCATAAAAAGAATTCAGAGAGGTCAGAGATGGAAAGATTATCCGATAGATGGATAAGTGCTGTTTCAAACTAAACATATACATGTAAAAGAACACAATGAGAATAGATAGTATCAATGTTGGTACTAGAATAGCGTAAAAGAGAGGGAGAGATTGTGAGAGGGTAAAAAAGATGTCGAAGTAAAAGAACTTGTTTCCGGCAAAAGTCACGGAGGTCCATCCGGGCGTGCTGCATATTCTGCCATTCTACTGGGGCGCTGGCAGAATCGTTGGATTGTAGAATCACATGCTCACTCGCGCGTTTTATCGTGAATATTAATATCACCCAGGTACTCGCTAACCCTCCATCGATACGCGACAAATGGCTATGTGCACACTGTATGCATGTATGTGTAGTTTCAAATAGTGTGCGTGTGCTGGCATTAAAGGTACGTACCAGCATTCTAGATCCCGTGCAACGGTATATCCCCATCATCCCGTACTTTCTCGTTTCAGGCTACGTTTGTATGGAAAAAGAGAATTAAAGAACGGCAATAGAGAGAAAAAAAAAACACAACAATAACAAAACACGCAGATCGGAAAATTCGTCTGCGGAAATAACAACCCGTCATCGTTAGAATTTGAATTGTCGCATTTCATATCAGAGAAGTCTTTGCAGGTTGAGAGAATTGCATGAGGCTGGATTCATTGGATTCATGGCAATGCATGGAGGAGAATTTTTTCATAATAATTGGCAATGATTATGTGGATAAAAAAAATGATAATCTCCAAAGAGTGTTGAAATAAAAGTGTTTTACAGATTCACTACTGAATTAATTGATGCTCAAAGCTGAAAGTCCGAAAGTTATGCATCGATGCATTGAAAACAATGAAACAGATAAGATAATGGTAGATCTTGAGAAGGCTTCTACCGAAGACATTAAAATTATCGTAACGAGCAGTGCAGTTAACATTCTACAACGATCATTTCGAAACACAAAAGTTTACGGAAATACCATCTAAAACTGAGCACAAGATGAAAGCATGAAATTTAATGATACCAGATTAATGTACATTCTACCACTTTGAATCTCCATTTTTTCCATTTTACTTTAGTATTCAGAAATTGGAGTATTACGACAGACTCACAAAATGCTAATATCATTGAGCATAAATCCTAGCCTTGGACATGTCAATCTAAATTCCATAAATGAATATATCGGTGATCTTGATGAAGAACACATGAATGCTAATGGATGCGTTAAATTGCGATTAGAATTCGACATTTATACGCATGGGCTAATGATGAAAAACAACAAGCAGATCGAACTGACATCACTGACAGGTATAGATCGAAACTCCATTGATAAAGCAGAATAAATATCTCGTTGCACGTTGTATTCATGTCAAAATAGCACAATAACATGTAACCATACCCTCTGCCTTCATATTCATTCAATTGTTCCTGGTTCATCATGAGCAGACTTTAATTACAGGTGATAGGACATCTTGATTCTGATGAAAAATTCCTTTATTCTCTCCCCAACTTGGAGAGACACAAAATGGAGGAATCCATTCTGCACTCATGTTCCAGTTGACCAGATGTATGATGAAGGACATCGAACGCTGTTACCAATATGTCAGGCACTTCAATTACCATGTTATTAAGTACCTGTCCACTGACCAGGTTGTTTCCCAAATGCTTGACCTCATACACTCTGATGCATATATGAGCTAGTTCCATTTAATGCTCCACTAGTGATTTTCATACCACTTTGGGAATTTCAGTTAATAAAGAATCTTCTCAAACAATCAACCATGTTACAAAGTTTTGTTTAACAAACTACAGGTACTTTGATAAATGATGGATGAATATTAAATGGAGAGAGAGAGGTCAAAGCCTAAAAGGTAAAACTCTCCGAGCTCAATCTTTTCCAATTTAAGTGCGGAATAAACGATTATAACTTCTTACTGGATGCAACTCGATTTGTCAATATTCAAGTTTAAAATTAAATAAAGCCATCTCTCAATTTTCCTCATCACAAACTCGTCGGTTCATCACGTAAATGAGTCGTGGTCCACTTCTTTTTTTTTTTCTCTTCTTCTTTTTTTCCAGTTTTTTATTCTCATGGTATGATGTAAATTGAATTTCTCACTCCACCAGAGTTTAAAACTATAGGCTGAATGTTAAATTCGATATTGCTGGGTACAAATAATTGGGAAGAATGGGGAAAAAAATAATTCATAGAATGATGGGTATGTGGTTACTGTTTTCTGGAATTTCCAGCTCCATTGATTATTGATGAGGGAGCATGTTTTCATGGAACGAAAAAATATAATGAAGGAAATAGCAGAGAGCCTTTGATATTGAAAAAGGGGAAATCTACTATTGACAGATATTTTCATCTTTCTTTTGACAACTCATCATTTGGACAGGAGATAGAGAAAAAAAAAAGAAGAATGGAATATTCGATAATGAAGCTAACTGGAGCTATCTCTTTGTAGGTATAATTTTTTCTGATTCTTCTTTGATGATGAGAAGACTTTTGAAATAAATGAAAGCCTAGAATATCTTGTCTCTTTATGTACAAAAAGTTAATTGAATTTCGTTGAGGATATGAATGAAGGGGAAATAAAAGTTATTTTAGCAGTGAGATATTCGATAATTTTTTCTAAATTCATTTTAACCAAGTGAAAATGAGTGCTCCTGGCTAAATTATGATGGAGAATGGGGTTGAAAAGTAGAAAGAGCGAATTGCTACAGGCAAAGACGTACATGACTGAAAATGCATGCAAGTGTGTACGAGGAGAACGTCAGATACAGACTGGCCTGAGGCATTTAGTTGCGGATGTTACGGATTTACCCATGTTTTCTCACAATATAGAAACGTTTTTTTTCTTCAATTCATTCCTTCTGACAATATTCGTAATTTCAGACTGACTTGCCTGTTTATACATTTCAATGGATTCCGCAGGTTCAGGATGAAATGTAAATTTAATATTTCATGTGTCGGAAACAGTTGAATCAATCTAATGTTTGATAAAGCTGTGGAATTACAACAGAAATCAAAACAGTCAACAGAAATAATTTTTCCCGGAGTGGAAAGCATTACAAAGGAATCGGAAAAATAATTGTAAGAATGCTCGAGAACTCCTCGATTGTGAGTGAATTTTTTCAGACCTTTATTTTGAAAAAAATAAAAACTTAATTATTCTGAATTTGTCTTTTTTTAAGTTTTTAATTAATTTTAAAAAAATGCGAAAAATCTGAAAAATGACCGCTGTCAAAAATCAATCATTTGTTTTTTTTTCTGCAGGCCTACACTTTTACTTCATCTGATATTTCATTAAATATCAAATTTTATCGGTCGCATTACCGAATTGCAGTTAAATATTTGATTTTCCCTTCCCTTAATAGTAGATATCCACGAGAGATTTCGAATGTGGTTGGACGATCGATTCCCCGATGTTCAGCGGGAATGACCGATGTTTTAGTACGAGAAAAGAATTTTTCCAGAATTCTTGTACTTCAAAGATAACGAGATAAAACCTGTGGGAGATAGGCTGGAAGGGGAATTCCGATGAAACAATTTAAAATAGAAATTTTTCCCTCGATTCTTCCACTTCATTCAAAAAAAAAAGGACAAACCGTAAATTTTAACGATATGAAGCTAACTAGAGTGAAATAAAATCATAAAAACCTGTTACTGACTCCAATAAATTTCAATAATATCACGTTTTCATCGATAAAAGTGTTGGAAAAATAGGAAAATTCAATGTTCACGATAACGACTTCTAAATCTTCTGGAAAATACCCTATAAACATGTGGTACAAGGAAATTTTCTAAGAACTAGATTATTATCCAGTGGATACAGCTTCATTTTTAACAAAAAAAAATACGTATTCTCTTTTGCTTCTCAATGTTATCAAAATGTAATATTCGAACAATAGTATTATTTTCAGTGAGTGTAATTCGTTGAGAATACATGTATAAAGTTTTCGCAGTGCTGTTTTCGAGTTAATTCTGATGAGACAATGCCTTGCACTAACTATCTGAAATTACTTCAAAGAATGTTTCATTTCCTTTTTTCTCCTTCATTTTGTTCTTAGTTTCCAACGATTGGTGTTTCTATTGTATTACTTTCGAAGATGCGAGGGAATTTTTTGCATGAAAAGAATTAATAAATGTTCTCAAACGGATTTTTTATAAAAACCTTTTTCTAGTGAATAAAATTTTCGAAAGAAAAGATTTCTCAAATCTAATGGTTTTGGAGATATTTGCAATTCAATTAGAATATTTCGAGGCGAAATTTCCACCATTATCCTCATATTTTCATCTATAAGAGGCAAGATGAGTCAATGACACGAACCACATCACCGGAATGTATTTTTAAGAACTGATCTGATTTCCTTATGTGAGGAGAAGTCGATTCAATTTCTATGATTGATTCAATTTCAATAATTTCAGCAATACTTCAAATGTACCTTCGACATGAAGTTTTACTTTCGATATGAATACTTCATATGAATTATCGAATTTATTTTTCATAGTTCATGAACAGAACTGATCCACTTCACGATTTTTTTTACTCCAGAACAGAAAAATTATTGGAATTGAGGGGATTGGGAAGGAGTTGATGCACACGGTACCTTTTGATGGGAATGAAGGGATTCCTGATGAGTCGAAGATCATTTCTCCTCAATTCTCCTTTGAATCTCCAATTTTTCATGTTCTTCATTATGAAGTTTTGCTCTTGACGAGGGATAAAAGATAAATCTGATCTTCAACGCAGAGAATAATTTAAGTGCATTGCTTTCTTTTTTAAATGCAATTTCAATGAAAGATTGAAGTGTATATTTTGCCTTTCACCTGACGATTTAATCCCAATTTTTTAAATATTCTCAAAACCATGAAATTTTTAGGCAAATGCATTTCATTTTATAATCACGTTCTGAAAGAAAATATGATTTTCATTTCTGTTATCTCATTCGCAGGAATTTCAGGCGCATTCACCTCCAACAAAACATTTATTAATCAAATTCAATGAGAATAACAGTTGATGACATTTACAGTCATTGATCTTCATAAAAATGCAACGAAAATCGTTCCCACGAGGAATAAAAGTCGAGTACGTAACTTCCGTATTTGTTTATGTAAATATCAGAACGTATTGTCGACCACTCACCCAGAGAGCACGACGTGCAGGCATTTCATGTCTTTATTCAACTTCAATTTCAATTGTTTTAATTTACTCAACTGTGATTTGTGAATTGCTGACTACTTCATTGTGAATTATAGAGACTGAATAAAGAGCACATGCGCAGTAAATTTTAAAGTCTTGATAGTGAAAAATAAACATAAATATTTTCGATTTTCCTGATTTTCTTTTTCCTTTCTTCTAACATTGAAGGCAGATGGGAATTTTTTCGATAATGCAGATCGAAATTATTCAAACTCTCGGCATTTTCCGGTATACATTCTTCATGAAATTCCGATTAGATGTGGAAAGATAAGAATCTGAAAGATTTCATTCTATTCGGAGCGATAGAGCTGAAATTTCAAAATCCCCTCAAACTTCGATGAATCTTTGAAATTTCAGTACTGTTTCATGCATTGATAATTCTCGATCTAATGCAATTTACTGATGAGATAATATCCTCACGACTCCAGATAAAAATAAAGATAATCACGAAAATATTCGTAACTATGGAATTATTTAATTGACTTTAAAAAAGAAAAAAGATTCCATCTGATAAAATCCAATAAAGTCATCTCCTTCCTTTCATCAATACCCCACCTAATAATGATAATAATAATAGTAATGATCCTTCTTATTAAATGTACACATGCGTGTAAGAAAATTGATACTTTAGAGATTAAGTTCTTCAAGTGCGTGACACATAATGACAATATTTCCACAAATAACCCTCGTGCTATTCACTAGTCTGCTATTTTGCGTGCTAATTACATCAATGTTTTATGCATCATAAGAATTTTATCGTGAATCTCATGAAGATATTTTGTATCATTGAAATAATTTATAAATTAAAATATATAATTCCAATATGAACTTAATTTCCAAGTTATTATGCCATTGGAATGGAGAAACTGACAGGACGAAATCGGATTATAGCATAATATAGAGTAGAGACAGTTTCTGGTGAATGAGTTGGGCCTCCCTCCTTCGCTGCCAAAACCAAATCGGGATTACGTGCCGGAGATGGACAGTTACCCTTCTAACATGTACATCAAGGGAAGCTTCAGGATGGCTTGACTTGATTATAAAAGGAGTAAAGGGAATGGCCTTCGAGCTATTTCGAAAATTAAGAGATTCACTCAGGCGATGAGTATCGATAAAAATGCTAATGTCCTTTCGTTTTACATTAATTTCTCTCTACTACTTTATTTTTAATTCATTTTTGTCTTTTTCATTCCCTGAAACATCAGGAAATTGTATATTCTCAAATTCTCTCAAATATTTTCCACAAAAAAAAAAACGTATTTCTTCGAGCATAAAACTGGATTTTTATTGACCGATTTCGAAACAGTTGAGCTCGAAAATTGATGAAATTGGATTAAATAAATTCTATTTATAATATCATAAAAAAAATGGATTTAATTCAATGAACAATGTTTTCAATTTTTTTACATCTCCCGGGGAAATGTTAAAAATTTTATGAATATTCGCTTCAATTATTTCGTTTCAATAAATTAAAAACAAATCTCTTTTATTATTGAATAAATGGAGTTATCGATAGAGACGTGTGACGTCAGAGAAATTCAGATATCTGTGCCACTGCACAATAGTTCTATCTCCTTGATCTGTTCAATGATTAAGCCATTATAATAATCAAATGATGCCTATTTAAATTCATTAAAAAAGGCGCTGACACAATTTCATCTGCGACGTATAATCTTAAAAAATCGTGAAAACCGAATGAAAATAAAGGAAAACCGAAGAGGATCAGAGGCAGAGCCAGAGAGATAAAAAAAATTGGGAATGCCTTGATACTAGATACTACAACAGTTTGGCTTGTAGTTCACGGTAGTTAGGATCAACGAGCTGATGTGGGATTACATCGATCGATAACAAACAGTTATAGAATTGATTGTAAGTTGTAGAAGCATCGGTTTTTATAAAAAAAAATGTAGGGACTTTGGTAAAAGGATTCGAGGTAAACTGCAAACGATTTAAGCTGCAGTTACCAGTAAACTGCAAATTCATCAGGTAGAGAAAGGGGTGGGTGTTTTTTTTTAAGGGGAAAAGGATGAAATGGCTTTGAAACGAGAGGGAGTGGTATTTGCCAATCGTAAATTCTCGGTTTCATCGTCGCCACCACAAAATACTGTGTTTTATTTATTTCCATATTCGAATGAATGTTGCTGCATAACGGATTTAAATGAATAATCAAATTTCATCAGTATTATTCAATATTGGTTAATTTTTTTCATTGTTATAACTATTGTACCGTTAAAACAATTCAAAAGGTGAATAATGTGGGAAAAAATGTAGGAATTTTCAGTGATATTTAATGATTGAAAGGTTGAAGTGTAGCAGAAATTTACTCGGATAAAAATGAGGTAATCTCTGATTTCATTTATATTGAATTATGTGGAAGTTTCAATGAATTTTCCATTTTTATGAAGTTTATTGAGTGAAATTACTGGTAGAGATTATTAATAGAAAAATGAGGAAAAGCTTCTTGCATATTCACTTGGAAATGGATTTAATTTTATCTTCTTTTTGCGGAGAATTTTACTTTATTTTATTCGCATTGTTTTTGGGATATCAACGGAATGAGATACCTACAGGTGTCAGACTTATTTTATTCTACTGAAAGTAAGAAATCATGAAGTTGTGAGGCGTTGAAGTGGTTGAGTTGTGAAGTGTTTCTTTTAACTAATTTTGCTCACTTTTTTTCGCTTTCATCTTTATCTTTGGGATTAAGAAGCACGACCTCGTGCATACTGAAGAAAAAATGGTTAAAAAAGACAAAATACTCGTGCATACTGAAGAAAAAATGGTTAAAAAAAACAAAATACTTGTGTTAAAACCGAATTTTTAGATTGAGGCAATTTTTCTCTGAATCAAACGAGAAAATCCTGATTTCTGCATCATTTTATTCGTCGGAAATTCGAGAAAAAGGGTAAATTTAACCGATTTTTTTTCTCCTCAAGGTCATTATGAAAAAATCTGAAAAAAATCAGAAAGATGAGTCGAGATGTCTCCATTATTGGATATTTTTTTATTTTTTTTCGTGGACAACTTCATTCCGAAAAAATGGGTTAATTCTTCTTTACAAGTCTGATCAAATCAGGATTTTTTCACTCGTTCGGAAGTACAATTATTTCCCTAAATAATTCTAATAAACATTTTCCATCATATTTTAGCTAAAACTCGATTTTCCAAGACCGTCAGTCGTATTAAGCTCCTTCATTCGGAATGAATGATGAAATTTAGTGGATTCGTTATCTACAATTTCCTTCGTTAAATGAGTTCTCTTTATTCGAATATTCAGGGAATACGAGAAAACTTGTGGAATTTTTTAAAATATCCCAGGAACAAATGAAATGACAACATTGTTTCCTAATAATTCTCTTGCATTAACTCTACCTTTGAAAAATACAATTCTACCCCGGTGGTCGAGTACTGAAACGCTGTAATCATCTGGGGGTAGATACATAAAAGATTGAAAAACAGACGAAACCTTTGTCGTCAGTTTTGAGTTATTTTTTTTCTCCCATTGTCTATAGCAACATTCCCTCTCTCTCTCTCTCTCTCTCATCCTTTTTTTTCTCATCTTCTTTGTACATTATCGTCATGAACTCAAGAACTCACAGGTAAAGAACCTGAGGCAAATTTTCTGTATGAGCTCTTGCGAAAAAGAATGATAATAATGGACAGAAGAGTAGGAAAAAGAGGGGAAAAAAGTTTTTAAAAAAAATGGAGACAAGATACGGAAATACTGGGTACGGACAAATGGAAATGCGATTTTTATTACAGTACAGCTAAACGATCTCGTTATTCTTTTAGACTTTTATACGCTTTTCTCCTTTTCAACTTTGTTTCTACCTCTCATACTTTTTCCTCCTCCCTCCCCTCTCTTTCGTAATATTCTTTTACTTATTTTTCAATTGTGATGTTGAGAAAAGTTTGGGTTTAAGGATACTCTAACTACACTTTCAATCTTAAAATTGTCTCACTCAATAATTGAATCAATTCTTTTTCCACGTTTAATAAAAGTAAAATAAAAACTTTTCATAGTGTTGAAATTGGAGGAAAAAAAAGTTTACGATTATTTCATGAGAAACGAAGTAAAGGACCTTAATCACGTGATTTTAATTAATTAGAATTATTAGAAAAATTTTGAGGATATCTTGGAAACTCAACAAGATGGAGAAATTTTTATGGAAACCTTTTTTGTAGCTCTTAAAATTATCTACAAAAAAGATATCTACAAAAATTTCTCTATCTCGCTTAGTTTCCGAGATATCTTCCAAAAACATTCATGATTTTTTCACAAAATTTAATACAAAAAAATTTGAAGAATGTGAAATGGAATAAACTTCGATAAAGAGGTTTCCAGAAAAAAATCAATTTTTTCTATTTTTTACTTTGGTAAAAGATTTAAAAAAAAGAGTATCACCAATTCGATATTTTTCCATGCCCGTGCGCTTGGGGCACGTGGTGACGCAATTACGATTTTTGAACGTTTGTCGGTGGAATAGGGAGAGAAAGAGGCAGCAAAAAAAGAGAGAGACGGAGGAAACAGTGGATACAGCAACAGCGTGTCTGCAATGCATGAATGCCGGGTATAATTGCTGCCGCGGGGGCGCAAGCACCACGATGAACCCCCAATTCCGTTTCTCTCTCTCTCTCTCTCGTTTTATTTCCTCTATTCCCTCACTTTTACGGCCTTATTTTTTTCCCAAATTAACCGTTGACAGCTAGGCTATTCATCCAACATCGGATAATTAGTAATCAAAATTTCGATTGTTGATTCTCACACACAATGATGATGGAAAAAAAAACGTAAAAATAAAAATTGTTTATCGCGTTAGATATTCAGAGAAAAAAAAAACAAAAAAAATTGACAGCGAGAACTTTTTTTTTCACCGAAAAATTGTGAGTTCAACAATTGAGTACCATTGCAAATTTTTTTTACAGAGTACAGGATGAAAAAAAAAAAAAAATCTGTCATATTCGTTTTGAAGAATTCTCGAAAAAGCTTGAATGTCAATTTAAGCTTTTTTCCATTGGTGATTTCGTGAGAGGAAGCTTTCGGATTTTTTTCCCATCACTTCCTCTCAATGCCGTGATCTATTTTTAGGTGAATAAAAAAAAAGGGCCATGAATGGTTATCAATGGAGGATATAAAACACATGCTTATGTATCGATAAAGTGATAGAGAATGTGTTGATAATCAGATGTTGATAAAAAATAGTTCCAAGTGATATACCAAGAGCGTACGCGTGTTATCCAGTGGGTAGAGTATTGATTTTAATTCTCGAATTCCTCGAAAATTGTGTTATATCAAGAATTACCCTATTTTTATCATGATAATCTCGTTTTCCTCATTGCGTGATGGAGAATTTGAATAATTGAATTGTAGAGTTTAATTTTAATTAATTATCTTTGAAAGTTCTTTTCCCTTTTTTCATTATTTAATCGCAATTATTTCGTAGAGTCACACTTTCTCATTTTCATTCATTCACTCATACATCGAATACAAAAAAAATTATTTCCCATAAAACTTTGTCGATAAATTACTCTTCGGGTACACGCTCACCCGTTCATTCTGCAGACTGACGGAGCTGAAGCTTCGGAAACGTGTTGGTCCACAATTAGCAGTGTTGTTCTGTATTATCTTCAAGAGTTGTAATATTTCATTGAATAAATAAATTAAATATTGATTGATAATATTTGTCTAACATTCGTGGTTTTTTATTACTCTTTAATTCTGTGCCGATTGTTCAATTTTAATCACCAAACAACAGGTTGAATTATCAACAGCGATAAAATATGGCCGCCACAAAAAATAGTGAGAGATTTTCACACAATTTATTTTTCTACAATTCAATCGCGTTTTTAAATACAAAAACAGGCACTACAATCATCCGCCCAGTTTCATCATCTATTTCCCCACTAAATAATCCCCGTAAACTGTCACGTATGATTGTAAAATATTAGAAAACACTGGAAGCACTTGTCTTGAACGAAAAAAAAAATGTAAATAAACAAAATGAATTCACAACTGTACTAATGATTCTGCCACTCTTTGGATTATTAGAGTGACACGATTGTATTGAAGATTTAAGAAAATAATATTTTTAGATTTCTCGCGTCGCATAACACACAGTATTCGCGAGCACGCTGTCTGTAACGTGAAAAATTTCTCCGGGCATGTTTAACATTTCGAGGGCGCCACTGTCCGAGCCCGTATTGAAGCGACAGTCATGAGGATTGTTAACGTCAAAATAACGCATGGTAGTCACACCGGCATCGACGTTCTTCAGTGGAGTTGGTTTGAACAGATGGCCGAATAGAAACGGTAACGATGGGATTGCTCTTATCAAACCTACGTTATCTTGTGTTGGTGCCTTATCGTGTGTTATTGTAGGTAACAAAATTGAGGTAATGCTTATACCAGGTGTGAGAAGCCAACATTCGTTGGTAGATATACAATTATGTTTGGAAATGTTTGAGAGTTAATTTTTCTTTTATTATTGAATAAATTCGACTGACCATATTGAGAAGAATCTTCTCTTCTTCATCGGCTGCATACGTTCGATATACCAGTGCGCGTGCAATATGCTTATGGTTCGTCAGTACTTTTTGATGGAGAAACGCAGTTGATATGTTATGCTGTGTTGATAAAAATGATTTCCGTCGGTACATAACTCATCCACGGTTTCCATTTACTTCAGCAGAACTCCGTAAGACTATCGGAATGATTCTTGGCTTCGAACAGAAATTGTCGAGTGAATTATTCAAATGATACTCTAGAGGATGTGGACGATAATAATTATGTTACAGAATAGAAATTTCCAAATTCAAAATGTTGTCCTATTCTTTTGAACGGATCACAACACTTACCTCTCTCCCTTCCCACATGATTCAAAAAACGAAAAATGTCTTCACCCCTGTTCACTGATCCTTCATAAATTTCCATATCGACAATTGATCATAACTTATTCAGTACAATGCTCCGGGTTGGGCCTATACGTCTTGATATCATGCAATATATATATTTTTTTTCCCCCGAAGAAGGGAGGTAAGACCTTAGTGACAGCTACGGAGGGATGAAAACCCTCGAGGATGTTTTTTTTTTGTGTCATCAATTGTCTTTCCAACCCTCCCAGCCTCACACTCTAACTCAGTGTGGCGCAGGTGCTCCAGCAGCGCCAGATCTTTTCCTCACTTCTCTTTTCGATCCCTCTTATTTCCCCCTACACCCTCCCTCCGGCATTCCGCTCGTGCAGTTCGTCGCCCTCAAATACGAAAACACGTACTCACATAATGAGAATATAATACGTAGATTTAACGTGAACTCAGTGTATCTCATTCCTCAGCGATTTAACAAACGAAAACTTTGTCGTAACTACTTATCTCGCTTCGTGACTCCAATATGAGCCGAACCTAGTGATTTTCATCATCTAAATATGTTCTTGTTTCTCAACAGTTAGAGACAATAGAAACACAAAAGCCCGAGTGCAAGAGAGAGAGAGAGAGAGATGAATAGAGACATCGAGTGACAAACTGTTCCGAATTACTTCGGAATCGTTTATCCTTTGGAGAAGTTTATGTCATGGATCGACGCCTGCAACTTCATGCCCAATGAAACAGACGTTCTTTGAAAGACAAAAGTACGAAAAAGAGACAAAAAAAACGAGGAAAATCAAGAGGATCCGAAAAAATAGAATAAAAAGAGGCAATCTCTCTCTCTCCACCTCTTTATCTCAATTTCCTTATTTTATTTTTCATTCTCCTGGTAAAATGGAAGAAATTCAAAGTTTCCACGGTAATTTTACGGGTAATTTGCCACGCTATTCTTGTATATACTCGAGCGAGTACACACCCATGGGAATGACCAGGATTAGGTTATGTACAATAACAATGGTTTCTGCGGAAAAAAGGAGGTTATTTTCGGTGGAATACGATTTTTTTTACCCTGTATAATTTCAAGGCCATTTACATTTTATCCATTTTATCAACTTGTTTCTGTGAATATTCAACGTCGCTTCTTTCCGGTTATTTCGTGTTATTGTTGTGTATTTCATTTGAAGAGTTTCGATCGCACGAGGCAGGAAAAGAGAGGAGCGTAAGATTTGAAATCAGTTGAAGTCATTAAAGTGAAAATAAAATTCTATTAATTGTGATTTTAATGACTTTGTGAGGTATGAAAAGATACATTTAAAAATATTAAGGTATTAATATAATTATTATTAATAAATGACCACTCTGAACTAACCCCTTGTTCTCTGTTTAGATGGCGATATGTAAGGTACACAGTTTTATATCATCAAAGATTAATCGCCAAACATCGTGTATTTAATTGCTTCGTGATACCAAAGAATCTCCTCCACTCTAGACATTATAGACTTTATTCTATTTGAAGTCACTGACTACAAATTGATGAACTCATTGGAAATCAGTTGGAGTCATGACCCCTCATTTTTTATTTTTTCATTAATTCGAATTATTTTCAGATTTGAAAACATCTTGAGAAGAAGACGATCACGATTTTCTATTCACCGAAAGTATATTATCTTCTTTTGACACTTGGCGTGACAGCTGATAGTGGGCTTTTATGATTCGGCATTGTGTACTTCCATTAGCAGGATCAACGGCACTACATCAGGATAAAATTCACGGAGTAATTGACCTCAGCGACGAAAGAAATAAGAGGGAAATGTCCTTTTGTGTATACTTGATAAATCATTGGATTCCAGGGGTATTTCTCAATCCCTCGTTGTCACGTCCCAAGATTATACCACGTCACCCGTCCTTCACGCCAATGCAATCTGGGGTATACAAGGGAACGTGGAGGATAGAAGGGAAAAAAAATCGTCCAATGCCATTTTGGCCTTTTAGAAATTGAGAAAAGACGTAGAAGTTTGTAGTGATCTCCAAGAGACACCTGATACCTCACGCACCGATGCTACGACGGATATGTACGTGTCTGTCGTGTTAAACTCGAGTACATTTTGCATTATTAATGATTCGTGTGCGTGCCCTTCGGGAGAATATCTCGGGTTCTTTTATCTATGTCTTTCAAATCGAGCATCTTACATGAAATGATGTCTCACTGAATTATAAATCGAATATCCTTCTGAGTATCAGAGCTCTGCGTTTTTCTCTGGATCTATTGAATTATGCAGATTGAAAAGAAGGTGAAAGGGGAAAATGTTCTTCAATTTTAAGAGGCATTCATGTATGGATGAAAAACAATTATGGTAAACTTTTAATTCTACGTTATTAAAGGACTATGATAGTCAATAGTGGTATTTGAATTGGAGAAATTCCTTTACAAATATTTTTAAAACGAGTAGATGAGTAAATTTAGTAAAAATCAAAGTTTTGCATTTTTTTTGCATGGAGATTAAGAGAGAGACTTAAAAGTAAAAAGTGTACTTCAATTTCAAGCAGCATGATTACTAAAGGATTGTATCGGAAAATTTACGTTAAACTTTTAATTCTAACTCATCAAAGAAATTACAAGAGAGTCACTTGAATTTCCTATCCACTCCAATCTCTGCCTTTTAATTCCGAAAAAAAAGAGGAAAAGCTCAATGCTCCAGTGAACCTGAATTCATTGGTATTCAATTGGAGGGACCTTGAGATTTTTCAGCGTGACCGGAAATTGAAATGAGAGAGCCTTTCGCGGATTGAACATTGCGGAGAGTAAATAGATTTCGGTGTGAAGATGAAGGTGGTGGGGGTAGAAAAAAAATTAATGGCGATTGGATTCATTCAGTGTAAAGATAACGAGTGAAGCTGAGCTTTTTTCTGTAATTGATTTTTCGATCGAGACATTTTTATTCGGAGATCTATTTGCATGAGATTAAACTCGAAATTTGATTTCATCAGAAGGAGAAATTAGAGGCAGACTTACACTCTACCTCTTTTTGAGTCTCTTCGCCATTGGGACATTGATGTATTGCAGGTGAATTCGTGATCCCCTCTAAAAACAGTACCTATAGGGCCACGACCCATTATCGCAAATTGAGAATAAGAAACATCATGGCATTTGAAATCGAAGGGTACGAGAAGAAGGAATGAAAGATACAGAAAGAGGGACTAACTTCTTGGTTTGAATTAATGATCCCATTTCGAATCCGCATAATGGAGAAAGTTGGTGGACTCTGGATCATGGAAGAGGGGAGAAGAGAGAAGGGGATAAAACCAGGAAATAGCCGTACCCCTCTGAAATACGTGCTGTGCTTTAGAAGTCCATTTCAAAGTACACTCATTCAAAATTCATAAATCCAGAGTGAAATCTTCTTATTCCAAAGAGAGAAGAGGAAAATAATATAGGAAAAAAGCGCCAGAGACAAATGCAATTTTTCTCCATCCAATTCTTCAGAATGTCATTGGCTCCATGATGCGATCATCGTTGTTTCATGGATTATATACTTTTGTGGCTCTTGAAAATCTTTTTTCACTCTCGTTCTCTTCCTCTTCCTGCCTCATTCTCCGATACATGCACTTCGTGACATCTTCTCACTCAATGCGAGGCTAAATTTATCATAGATGGTTAACTCTCAGCATCAAACGTAAAAGTATCGAGTGGTCCTTCTCCACTGGCAAAACGAATCAAGACCCCTCGTGATACTCTTCAGTTTCTCATGCAAATAAACAGCGTTTCAAAGTTTATTCATGTTGGCTGGTAACAGTTAATGATGTGGTCACAAGAGTCAAGACATTACTGAGTTTATCGTACGATCCAATCATCCCAACTACCATCTTACGTTATACCGATTGCACTGTTCTTACAGTTCATTTGGATTATGTTAATTGGTGGCTTATTTATATACGTGAGAAGAAGTACCCCAGTAATTGCATCAATTTTATTCGACTCTCTCAAATCAAATCTGTCTCTCTCACTCACAGTCTCAGCACATTTGACAGAGTCATTAAAGTTCCTATCAATGGGTCCAATCGAAAATTCCAAGTGATTGAAACAATTCCCTTGGGTCATGCACCAAAATCGTTAAGACAATTCAATCCATTTAACTGTTATTGTCATTGCACACAATAATTATCATAAACTTTTTCATACATCTCAGAAGTTGTTGGAAATGACTGCAAGTAATAATCAGAAGTTAGTATGTATTTCATGGTGAAACTATGACTCCAAAAACCATTTAGAATTTCCATGCTTGTAGTTTAATTCGTTCAACTGGATACTGGCTTGGAGCAAATTGGTGGAGTTAGCGTGCGGTAATGCGGAATCCCAGGTGAAATGAGCCAGCTCCAATGGTGGCTCAACTGTGATGCATCAGTCAGTGTTTAAGTGCTAACCTCAACGAATAGTAGGTGATTCCAAACTCCACTACATCCTCTCTATTTCGCTTTTCCTGAAATCCAAAAATCAATGAATTTGTATCAAATAGTGGAATACATGAATGCCTGTATTTCAGTGGTGCAATGCAACCAATTTAGGTGTATGCACAATTATGGTTTATTTGATTCACTTTGTGAAAATTGTTATCTTCATTTAGGGTGACGGAATGGTTAACGTTCAAACAGTTGAGTATTTCATTATACGTGAATTTCATAGACTAATAACATTGCTCATGTAATGAATTTGAAACTATTGCAGGGAGTATTATTGGTGTACTGTGCTTGCAGAGATGAAGGAATTTGACGATTATATATTGTTATGCACGATTGTGCTCTGTTGGGTAACACCAAGATGTATCTCTGGTTGCATTATTATTGTGGAATTAACCCATTAACTTAATAATTTCGAGATTCTGAGGATGGATTGGAGTTTGCGAACAGAATAGTGGAAGATGGTAGCTTCTCATTTAAATTGGAGACAACTCACTCATTTTTTTGGTAGCTCATGAATTTGGTCATGATAGGAAATGATTCCAACAATGCTATTATTGTTAGATGAACCTACGAAATTCCTCTCTGTGTTGGATTCTGTTGTAATCGTTGAGATGTCTTTTGTCTTCATGAAAACAGAAGGAATAATTTTTTTCATCGCATGGTAAAAACCAAATGATACATATACAGTAGCCTATCTTAATATCCGCGTCATGCTCAACATGATACAAATTTAATAATGCCATAAATCGTTGCGTGTGTCGAGACCAAATGCGGGCTAAGGTACAACATGCGCTTGTATGTTTATTCAAATATGAACAGTTGAAGAAAGGAATGAGAATGCCAGTACAAAAGTGAGCTGATGGAAAATGTAGAGAGGGGTGAAATGGTGGAAACAGTTATTTTTTAACTTTTTTTTTTTTGTTCGAGAAGGGGAAGAGTTTATAAATGTAATCCAGTTAGCCTCGTGAGTGAAGGCGCTGCGGTCGATAAACGGCACGAAACTGGCGCTCTCACGGCATTCACGTTTATCACAGTGTTCTCTATCGCAGTACACACCATATACCCCAGTTAATTAATGATTCCGTTCCTTTTTTTTTGTTTAATGCTTTTTAAAGAAATCAGAGGAAGTATGCATGTATTTGGAATCAAAGGACATTGTTTTCTCTCAATAACAATCGTGATCATTGTTAGCAGGGAGATTAATAGAAATCTATCGTACAGAATAATCTGTACTGAGAGTTGCATTCAATGTTTTTTTTTTGATAAAGACGAATGATTTCTACAAATTAATTAATCCTCTGGATTTTTCCCTCTCTTGATAAAATAAAGTAGAACACGAATCTCGTGAATTTCGTGATTTTATGGTATTTTAAATTATTCAGAATTTTCATTATCTACGCATAAATTCTAAAGTTTTTTGAAAAAAAAAAGAGTGGGTAAAAATTTTTATGCGTTTGTTTCATGACACTGAGTGTACTTTAGTTATCAAAACAGTTGATGATAATAATGAGGTATACTGTATTAATAAAACGAACAACTTTCCTCAGATCATCTGAGCAGGCGATAAATGTATACAGTCAGTATAAGTTACGCTTACCGTTGTTATGCACGCGACACTACTTGCCTTTGAAGACACCAAACAGGTAGTTGGTAGAAATGTTTTTTTTTTTGTGTGTTGGTAGCTCATTTGAGAGATAAGCTCTGTGCATTTTTCAAGCAGTGTTGCATGATTTCCCTTCCATTTTTTGATGATTGGGATTTTTCAAAATTACTCCTTAATGCATTTTAGACAGAAAGGAGTGAAGAATCTCTTCTACTCCATTAAATTAAATAAAAACGAGATAACTGCTCATTTATCTCATTTAACCGTCAAATAATGGCATAATAAAATTTAACAAAAATTATAATTATAATAATTTTCATATTAAATTGCTAATATTTCATAATACATATTTGTCAGAGTTAAATAACTCTGGGTGACTCTGGTAATGATGGTATGTGGGAGCACAGAGTTTATGTAAGGCAAACACAGTTGGACCTCGGGCATAGTAGTTTGCAGTGACTGAATGTGAATTAATATAATTACATAGTAAAAGTTAATAATCTATAATTAAATTTGAATTACTGGAGGGGGTTGTTGGTAGCTTTGAGATATGCATGAAAATTTTCTACGTGCTCATGACACTTAATCAGTATACATATTATTATCTCTATTGCCATTGACATATTCGCTTGTTTGCTTGTGGACAAATTGATTATTATCGATTCACTGGCATTTGTGATTTGCAATTATTTGATTTTATCAAAACTTCTTTTTAGGTCATGAAATTATCTGTAAAAGAGGTTTCTCATATTTTCCCCTAAATTCAAAAGTTTCTGAGATATTCGCAATATAATTTGCACACCCCTTGAATAATCTCTTTCCATCATTTTCCAACGTCTGTAAATTCTCAAAACTTCAGGTTTTTCGTTAAAAATTAATGTATTCATGGTGTATATGGCCCAGTTTCTCTCAAATGAAAATGTAGAAGCCCTTTGAAATTTTAATCAATTAGCGAAAAAATTGAATTTATTTATCTATTCTAATGAATTATTCTCTGACCTCCTCCCTCTCGTTCATTCTTCTTTGTCGAAAGTGGTGAATATTTATCATCCCCTCCCGCTGGCAGTACCCAAAGCACAATTGACTCGTAATGCTTAGCATAGTACATAGTACCCGAAGACCTGGAAATACGTTGAAATATACTGAATTTTACTCGGGGGCTAAAACCATCCCGCCTTTTCGAGGTAAAAGCACGTACCACATAGGGCTACGAGGAACAAATTAAAACCACAATCCGTGCTTCGGTCGATGGTATAAAAACGAATATTCTAGAATGTAGATAATGGGATAGAGGAATATCCGTAGATTTTATATTTGAAAATGAGAAAATTGGAACTACAAACTTGATCACGTTTTAATCCAATTTTCAGTGAGATTATTTCATCTATTTAATTTAACTCGGCACCGATAATGAGAATATTTACGTTTCATTATGGTCCAATAAGATTGGGAATTGGAAGGTTATTTCTGGATTTATGATTGACACTTGCATGTGTCAATTATCCAATAAAAGAAATGTTGGGGTCATTTTTGTAATGACTAAAATTGATTTTAGTGTAGAATACTGAATGAATGGTAAATATGACGAAATCCTTTGGTGATATTTTTGCCATGTCATTACAGCAATTATGATTATCAATATGGCTATATTGGTGTTGTTGAAGTTCTACTATTTTTGCACAAAGTAAACGTATTAGATTGTCCTTTGTGAATCTCCCTGGAATACAGTAGTTTCATATAGTTTGATGTACCACAGTTTCACCAAATCAAAATGCTCTCATTGTTACCAAAATCATATTTTTCTTTCAGTATGCAGGTAATATCTTCGTTCAACAGTTTTCTGCATCAATGTCCTATGAATTTACTAATTTCATACAGTTGCATATCCAACGTAAAACAGGAAACTGCAAGCTCAACATACTTGCCTGTTTTCTCTCTCCCTTCCCACCTCACCGTATTTTCTCCCCCACTCCTCCCGAAAACGGTATTTCATTTTGATGGCAATTTTTTTTGTGCAACCGACGGTGTAATTATTCTAGCTGTTGGTCGACCGTGCGAATTGGTTGCAAACAGACAGTTTTGTTAGTCAGGGAAACTGTCAATTAGGCGGAAATACAAGTTGAAAGACTGGATAGTTCCTCTATTCTTGCTATCATTTGTATATACAATGGAATTCACGTCACGGTAGAAATATCAGTACAGTTGCATGATAATTGAGCTAATTCGCAGATTCATTGAGACGTGTAAAAGGTCGCATCAATTGGAGGGGGCAATTTACCTTTTTTGTATTGGAATTGTCTTTTTTTAGAAGCAATTAATTCACTCAAATATAAATAAAAATCTTCCGAAGATAAACATTTAAAAAAAATTGCCTGAAAATTAAGGATAAAATGAATTGCAGTGAAAAAACATTACCAAGTACCACTGGCTCCTTAAAGAACGTTTGGGATTTCATTGTTTTCATTTAATTCTTTCTCGTGGGATTATACTTTTAAGAATGAGAGGAACGATTGGGCTAATGTGTGTGCCTCTGGATATAGGATAATTCTTTCTGGAGATAGCTGCTGCTGGATGTATAAAGCAAAGTGAAAGGGGGAGCGAGGGGGGTAGAGAAAAAAAGGGGAAAGAGGTTAGAGGCTACTGTAACGAATGAATACTGCTGCTTTTAGTAGAGAATAGCTGATGTAGGTAAATGGGGTCCGGTAAAGGTGGAACGGAGGTCGGATTTACTGAGAGTTACGGGTGCTATACAGCCTGAGGATTTTCGCCTGGATTTTCCATGGCTCATGAGAAAGAGAGGGGGAAGGTGGTCGGTACTGGTACTGGAGTCGAATTGGTTTTACCAGAATGGCTACATTTCACGATAAATAGCTGAAAATAGATACAAGAGTCTAGGATACTGGCGAGTTTTTTCTTCACTTCTTTTATCCCTCTAACCAACTTCACTTTCAACCTTTTTTTGGACTCATTGGGGCTCTATTTTTTGCCTCCAGTCGTTACTTAGCACACTTAATTCGCCCACTGTAGCTTCAATGATAAACGAATGATTCTTCTTTCTCCTTCTCAGTTTCACTGGATTTTTTTACTCGTCTCGTTCTGCACTCGTTTTCACCCTCACTCGAGGAGTAATTTCAACGAGTTTGAAAAAAGTTTGGCTAGTCACGTAGACGTAGTAAAACTTATCATTGATTTTGAAACAGAGTGTCGCTACAGTTTTCTCTTTTTTCACCAACTTCCATTCTCCCTTCCTGCTCTTTTAAACCGACTGTGCATTAATCTTCTCTTGTAATGCCGATTTAGTACGAATTTCCCTCTCGCAGGAGCTTGTCACCCACCGGTGATCACGTATATTCGTAAAAGTTATTTCTGATAATTCAGCGAAGTCGGGGAAAAAGAGGTTGAAAATAAGAGGAAAAAATCAACATTCCCCCCACCTCTATTTGAATCTACCGGTCTTTTTTAATCAAAGTAATTCGATAATTTATTTTATTCCCTGAGTCACCCTTCTCAGGAGAATAAGAAAACTTTATAATTTACGGATTAGTTATTTCAAGAAGATTTCAAGCGTAAAGCCCCTCATTCCTTCTTCAACAGTGTAACAAAAAAGAGGAGAGTCAATATCTGTGGAGAATAGTGCAAAAAAAAATAAGAAATCTCAGGAAAATAGTATTTTTATGTAGGACATACAAAGTAAAAGAAAAAAATCTCCCTGTGTACCCTTTTTTTTTCTCCAACATTCATGGAAAATTGAAGATTTTTCATTTTTCCTCATCTCATAAATTTAAATGAACTTGTGAATAAAGAAAATGTCATACAACAAAGCATCTTGTAAATAAGAAAATAGGCACAATGTAATATTCCAACTATCGTTGACAATGCCATTTTAACAGGAAGATATTGCGTTAAATTTCTCTCTCTTCATCCGATTCTTTATCACAAAGAAGTACTAAAAAGATAGAAACAATTTGTGCTTGAGTAAAAAGAAGAATTTAATTCAATTCATTTTGCCAGTATCCAAGTGATGCTCTTCTTTTTATTTAGCACATAGAGGTCTAAAGTATTTTTAATAAGTCGTTTTTCCCAGCAATTTCATTTTAATCTTAGAGAATTGAGAATTCAGTGTAAAACTGGTCTGAAGAGCGCACGAGAAAATAATAGGGACGCAGCATCCCCCAAGAATATTCTTACCCTCTGCTTTTACACTCAAATGAGATAGTCGGTTGGGATTAAAGCTCCATGTATGGTACACATATAGTATATACGAGATGGCACAATTCTCGGCGTTTCATTAGCAGGCTCAGGCAAGAGCCAGATTGCTCAGTGAGCATTGAAATAATCCCATCCCCGATGCATCTAATTAAAACTAGTATTGGAATATCTCAAGTATTTCATTCACTGGGTTTTTCATTTAATTATACCTTGGATGAAAAAAGGCGCAGGACGAGTGGAAACTGTGAGCGCATCTGTAAAATTGATCAAACCATTGAAAAGCGGTTATTTCAATTAATTCGAATTGAAGAGAATAAAAAAAGGTAAAAGTTCATTCCGAATCTCATTTATTCATATACATGCCAGACCGCAGACCACATCGTTTGGCACCTCTATCACGCGTTTTATATGTGCCATGAGTATCAGAGACTTCAGAGTGGAACTACACCAGTGGCCCGTTCGATAATTAATCAACGGTTGAAACAGAGAAACATATTTAGTTGAAATTTCTATCATTCCGTTGGGGCATCTGCTCTCTAACTGGATTGAGGCCACTGTAAAATACTATTTCTCTCTCTATTTTATCGAAGTTGAGCAGAGGTTTGATGCAGGCAGTGGGATGCTGTTACTTATTCATGCATTGGTCTCTGACCGTTGGTACCGCAAAACCACACGCGAAGTGGAAATTGTTGTCGGGATCTAACGCTAGTGCTCTATTTCCGAGTTCCAAAATATCAATAACGTTTTATATACTCTGAATATAGATGAATGGAGATTCTATTCTAATGATCCACTTCTTTGAGGAATTTCGATCCATGTTAATTCTCTGTATTCTCAAGAGTCTAGACACAATAAATCGACAATTAATTTTGCACTCTTCTTCTGGAAATTTAGTTTTTCTGGACGCAACGAGACTGCGGTATAAAACAGAGTACATCGGACCCATAAATCTCCATAAATATTCACCAAAAGTCTTACCTCCACTGTCTGTACTATGCACAATGTGAGGCAAACGACTGTAGCATGGTTTATTAAAAAATATTCTGTGAATTTCATCGCTACCTGACACTGTGAAATGCAGTATTTGAATTGTGTATTCACTAACTGGATATTCGATAGAAAATTCTATTTCATTTGACATTGGTTGTATGAATAATGAAGTGGTGAATGGAATAAATAGTCCTGGAGTCTTCATTGTTCCTAAAGTTCTTTATTCATACTGGAGACAGTCGTCAGTGATTGAGTTACTAGGTCTTAATTATCTCTTTTTTTTTTTTATCAGAACGTGTAAGTAGTTGAAATCACTACTCTATTGTATAATAATGAAGTTGAAGATTGATAAAACGTTATGCCTTAATTCACAGCGAGCCGTTGACGAGTTTATCGCATGCATTCGTGTGCATGAACATTTTGTTCACCTTTATTTCATTGCACCTCAATTAATTGCAAACGATCTAAATTTTCTAGATAATTCGAATTGTTTTAAATGTTTCAGGTCTTTCTCGTTGGCAGTGGACTGTTCCGTTGGATGATTGTTTATTGGACTCGGACGAGTCCAGTTGTTCCATAGTTGAAGGCTCCAAGGATGGGTTGACCTTGGAAGTTGCTGGTGCGAAGTAGTTCCTGGGAAGTGAACGGAGATGTTGAGAGTACAGTCTAATGGGGTCATTAAGGTCATTTACAGGGGGACATTGATGAAGATTGGTTGCTGACACTTACGGATTGACGGAGAACGTTGGCATTGGCAGCTGACACGACCGACTGACGGACGAATTGAACGGGCTGGTGACCTAAGATGGCGGATCCGTAGACTGGAGAAGTGGCGACAGTACGGGCTTCGAGGTGGACGTTGGGGTCACGTTGAACGACGGCGTTGAAGCCGTTGATTGGGTCAGCAGCGTAGGAGACGTGTCTTCGGGAACCGTCGGGCTCGACGAGACTGTAACTTCCTTGAACTACATCGCCATTTCGTGTCTCCTCTTGAGCTTTGTTGTCGCCTTGAAATTAAACAGAAATTATATAAAATTGAGATAATTCATTAATTTAATTTAAAATTACGTATTTCAAATTGTTTCAATGTGATACAAATTGATGAAGTCATTGCTAATCAACAAATATAATTCAGTAATGTGCGCGAAAAAAAGTGTTCTGGTTTGATGAAATATAATGGAGTGAGCGATGACCGAGAAAAAAGGTATTTATAACTTAATCTTCACTTTTTCGTAATTGGGAAGATACTTCAAGGAGGAGAGAAAAAAAAGACATAAAAGAGATTTTCATGAAATCTCAATTACTTTTAGTTATACCAAGTTCCTGGCCCTGCTAATCAATTGCAGTCGACTCCATTTTGAAGTTATGTTCGCACGAATTACTTACCAGTCAGACTATCAGCAACACTGTAACTGTAAGTGTACTGCGGATGAGGATCGTATGATGAACCCTCGACGATTGCTCCTGAATGAGCCACTGCGACTCCTGGTCCAGTGATAACAGCAGCTCGAGCGACTGCCACGAGTGCAAAGAAAATAACAATTCGCGCCATTTTGATTATCGTTGATTCCTTCAGATGTATCACCTGATGACTGTGCCGACTTCCCTCGGAATGTCTTGTTATATACCCGTAGAATCGTAATCCGTCGGCGTTTTTTAAAAAATCCTATTCTCACTGCCATTAATCCGACTACGTAAGAACCAGAGAAATATCATCCGGAAAGGAGTATAGTATTCTCATGTGAAGGACGAGATTTAGACAATTTAATCTCTTCATTGCCAATTCTCGAAGGTTGAAACACTGATTTTTTTGCAAAACCACGTAAATACGATCTATTTGTTTGTCGGGAGTTTGTTTACAAGAAAGAAAACTTGACGTTTTTTTTTGTTGAAACCTCTTTTTTTTCCATCAGTTCACGTTCTCCGTAGAAAAACGTTTTTTCAAGAAGTAGAAAAACGGCGGCGGGGCGAGAGGAACTGAGTGCGATTCGATCACACTCGCTTGGCTGGGACGGCTGAAGGTTTTTCGGTTTGAGAAGAAAAATGGGGGTAGGTGGCATTTCATGCTTTTGTCGATTTCCAACGGCACACGTACGTCAGTTACGTTTGCCTGCGTGTGTGTGCACCGGGGTATGGGTTTACACCGCTGGATTTATCTTTTCTTAAACATGGAATCCATCACGTGAGCGTGGAGAAAAAAAAACTCCTATTCTTCGAAGTTTTAGAGGGTAAGAGAGTAAGGGATGGAGAGGATCGGTCGCTCATTTGGGTGAAAACTTGAAGTACCTTGGGGACTCGACATTTTCTGATTCAGACGATAACACGAATTCCCAGTGAGATCGTTTCAGTAAAACTGGAAGCCATTGAATCAATGTCCCTGGATTGAGTTACTTTCTCAAGAATGTCAAGTTTTTCTCTCTCAAACTCACTTATTTTTCCACCAAAAAAGAAGAATTCAATTCATTGGATTAATTTGTCTGAAAAATTCGGGAAATAAACTTTACTTAATACTTTTATTACCTTTTTTTTTTTTTGGTGGAGAATCAGTTGTAAGTGATTTTGAATCGGAAGATTCTCGCGCTCGATACGATTTCTATCCTGGGCTTGATTCAACCGGAAATTACTTGGAATTTACTGCTGATTATATCGCAACTAGTATCTCCCTCGTCTCTCGCTTTCTCGCAGATCGATTCACTATAAAGATCACTCGAGGAGGTTTCAGGTCAAAAATAATTGTTTTCAACGATGGAAAAAGAGATTGAAGAGAGATGGAAAATGGAGGTGTAGTGCTCTTATCGATAGTGAAGGCGAAAAGGGTATACCCTCCTTTGTCAATGCGAAAAGGCTTAATGGATTGGAAGGTGCAGTGGATTTCCAATCGGCACTTTCACTAACATACCAGCAGACTCCCTCTGTTATCCAGAGATATTCAGCTGCGATAAATCCAGCCCAAAACAATTTATCAGTGAGAAAACCGTTGGACGTTTATTGAACTCTCAAAACTAAATTTATATCATAAAATCGTATTAAAGTTTTCCAATGAAGAAAAAAATGGACCACTGTGAGAGGCAAAAGAAATATTAAATTGTAAAATGTGGGAAAATTTTAGACTAATCTCTATGATGCATTATTGGGAAATGTGGAAATTGAGAATATTATAATTCAATAGTATTGCACTACAATGAGTAACACAAAACTTTGACCTATGAATTAGAGGAAATTCGAGGGACTTAATGGATGAACTGTAGCTTGTGAAGTTAACCCCGCAAACTAGTTGGTAATTCAATAGGCCAAGTAAACAGTGACCGAGAAATTGAAGGTCTCTCAGTATCTTGTGTAACTCTAGTCACCGTTATAGTAGAAATAACCATCTAGGTAATTATGTTTTGTGAAATCAATATAGTTTGGTTAATGATGATTCGTATATTTAGATGAAGTGTTTCATTAATCACAAGTCAATGGGAGAATTGAGAAATCGAGCTTCAGTGAAATGGAATGTGAATTTTTCAGACAAATCGATTCCTCTTCATCTCCAGTTTTTTGAAGATATCTCGAAAAATAAAGGAGATAGAGGAAATTTCATGGAAACCTTTTTTGTAGCTCTTGAAATTCTCTACAAAAAAGGTATTCATAAAAATTTCTCTATCTCGCTTAGTTCCCGAGATATCGTTGAAGCCAAATCGATTTGAGAAATTCAGATTCGTTAAATAAATGAATATGTAATAAAAGATTCGCAAATATCTTTAAAAGATAATAAGTGCAGAAAGGAGCACCGAGTGAATGGATTTCTCCTTTTTCCTCTTTTTTTTTCAATTTCTTTTTCATTTCACAAGATGTAGTTTTGATTCGTTATTGCTGAGTGTAAGAGAATTAAATGTTGGTCATAAGCACTTGAATGGCCACAGTATGTCGCAAATGCTGTTGACCCAGTTACTAATACCCACTGCACTCGGAAACAAGATAACAGTGGATGGGTATTTCTCCTCCAAGAAAACACACTTTTTCCACTGTGACCCAATTTTTCTACAATTTTCTTTTTTTCCTCAATTCTTCTCGCGTTGGAAGATAGGGGAAACACTGGTGGGACGTTGAAAACGCCGGATGGCGTATGTAAGAACACCCTGGTAGGTAAGAATCCAGAGTTTGGCTTTTGTGCTGTGAATTGAATTGAGGTTACGCCGAGGAAGTAACTTATTTCGTACTCCAATGGATCCAGTAAAAAAAGGGGCAAAAAATCCACATTTTTTTCTCCTGATAACCGGAAAAACTTTTGCATAAGTTCACCCCGACTTTCTCGTTCTCCTCCAGAAACTTTCATTATTCTTACGGTGGATTTATACATGGATTAATAGATAAGTACATAAGCTCTGTTCTGAAGGTGAGAAAAGAAAAATTAATGTAAAAATCATCCTGCAGATAATAAGAATCAATTATCCAAGAAGAATTAAAAAAACCTGAATTGTATCAATTTGTTGAGAAAGTTGAAGAAATCAAAATGTCATCGCAATCAGACAAACTCATGTTGTGCTTATTGTATCTTCACTGGATTCTTCTTTCCAACAAGTATCAATGGAACATGCTACAAAGTGGTTGTTGGCCTGTACTTTACTGGATTTATCTACTGGGATTACATCCTCACGATAACTGAATGGAGAACCTCCTTGAATTTCTTGTCGATACGATCTATTTGTCGAGCTTTCATCCACCGTCGTCTGCTGGTTTAGATGGATAGAAAACTGGTGGACTCTGTTTCGTGTTTGGTCTCAGTTGAGAACGATAACAAAAGCTGTACCGATACCATGAAGAGAAAGAAAAAGAAATTCGCAGCTATTTTGAGACAAATTATCAGAATTTCAACAGAACGTCTATCCTTCCATTTAAACGTTCCTAAAAATTCAAGATATTTTTAGTTTTAAACTCCTGAATTATTGAAAAATTCCAGAAACTCCAGACTTATCAGAATTAATCCGCAATAAATATTCATTCCTCTCTGAAACTTCACTCACTCTAAATTTAGAAAAAAAAAGATCATTTATCGAAAAGGACATCTCCAACATTTTCACAAAAGAAAATTATTTCAATCGCATGATATCATAGCTACTTTTCCGAATGAGAGAAACTCTATGAGCTTCGAGGGGTTATTTCTTCAAGGGAATGAGGTGAATCTTGAGGAAGCAGAGGGGAAATGCTGTTATCGCTTGTGAAAGTTGGAGTATAGGGATGAATTCGAAGAAAACTGCGGGGCGCATAGTTGGTAGAAACGAGTCGATAGGGCCAATACCGCATGCTCCCCCTTGTGCACCATAACCGAGATTCTTCATTTTTTTTCCTCCAATTCTTCCTATTCTCTCGTCCTGGAAATCCATTCGTATCTTCTGCATTGGAGGAAGTGGATGTGAACAAAGGAGTAACGTTTATCATTTATCAAAGTACAGCCATGAGTACACGACTGAATATGCTGCAATATTTTCTCAATCCTATAGCCACAATATTTTATTCTCACTGGAATATTCCGAATAACTCCTGCCCCTTTTTTCTCGTGCAACATAATTGCTTTTTTTCTCCTATTCGGGGCGTTGATTGCAGATCGTTAAGATAACGTCGGAAATCATGATATTCCCATTCTGCCAAGAACAATATATCAACTCACCCATCAGTATCATTATAACGAGGGAATTGCTGATGTATTATATACATTTAACACTGTCCCGAAGTCTGGCGCCTTCATCGTTTAATGTCTCGTCGATAAATGATTGATATTCTTCTGATTCTCCAATTCTTGACCCAACGAAAATCTTCAACTTTTTCTCAATTTCACGTGAAAACAAAAATTGACTATTCCACAATAAATACATCCCCGTATTCCGTATTCTGTGTATATGACCAGACACAATTTTGTTGGTGAGAAGAAAATAAAGCGACGACCAGAATGGAAAGAGAGACATGAAAGTGGGCACCGAGATGAGATCTGAGAAAAGAAAGTATCGTATCTTTTTGAGTGGTCCAATTGGTATTCAGGACGTTACCATCTTCTATCCTATCCGTCGATATTACGAAAACAAACTACATGTCTCTTACCCAATTCTAGTTTGTTACATACTGTTATATTACTTTGTTTTATTCTCCCCGATTCTTCCTTTATCTCGTGTTATTCCGATAACAAAGAAAAAAACAATTGAAAACTTTGTTTTTTTTTTTCACCCGCGTCAATATAAATAATATCCAATTTAAAATAAATTCTGCCCCAGGTATGAACATTGAAATGAATGAGAAACGAGAGTTCAAGCTTTTCAATTATCTCGATTAAACCCACGTTCATGCAAAGTGGCCTTGGGTGTTCCGGTCGAAGTATGCGGATTTTTTTTATTTCATTGTTTTCTCTCTATTTACTGCAATCATCTGCTCTTGAATGTGTTATACATTTTCGCGTAGGTGCCTCATCCTCGGGCCCTCCGTATTGTAGAATAAGACTCGGTGGAGATGTGGCAAGTAGAGCGACTAGTTTCACTGATGTTTTGTCCATTATATTTTTCATTTCCCGAGGCCATGGATAAGGTACTTCCTCAGCAATGCTCGTCGCCCCTAAGCATCAGCACCGTTGCAACTCGTTACGCGGTCTACACAGAATCTTCCAGACTCAATCTCTGTACCACACCCCCTTCACCTCTTCTCCACTGTAACCCCGGGCTTTTACTCTTGGAAATATGTCTTGTGTGTTCGTGCTTTCGTCATGTACCTGACACACGATCTTCTCGTTCTCTGGCTCTTGTAAACTATGAGGTTAGTTTTGCAATTATGTGGAGAGAATGTTTTTCTCTCATTTCTCTGGTTTATTTTTATTGTGGAGAACAAAGAGGGCACAAGTTTTCATCAGATACTTGGTACTGCACTTTGCTGGGTAATTGACACGTTGGACACAATAATGAGATCATGTTTTCTTATTTTAAATCTTATTTACAATATGTCGCGGTAAATACTCAATAGTTATATTAATTCACACCATAAATATTGGACCACCGATAAACTGTCTCCAGGTCCTAATCCCTTACTCCCTTATCAGACCCTTGATAATTTCAGGTCCCAGACAAACAGTCCCAAGTACTAATCTTCCATCCCTAAAATTCCTCGTGAAAAAAGGAACATCCAGAAAATAAAGATACTCTGTCGGTCGTGAGTTCATTTTTGAATTAACTATTCTAAGAATAGAATAGTTATTCATTTATATAAAGTAGTTGATAGAAATCTGTATAAAAGCGCTTAACGTTTGAAAAATAAAGTATTTCTAGAAAGACAACAATAGTTTTAGATAAATTATTTACTGAATTTACTAAAAATTCATTATTTTTTTACATATTAATTTCCCTGGAATTAATAGCCACTTCACCCTATTCACTCAATCCACGTCCATGATTAATTGGTAATTAAAAATTATTGAGTGAATGACGATGATTCATACGTTAAATTTCCCATAGAAATATCGAGCGTATTCATGCAAAATTCCCCGAAAATTACGGGGATGAGAAAGGAATAATAGTAATATTTGAAAAAAAAAAGTGTGGGGAGTGTCGCTGGAATTGAGTTTTGTTCCACGATTCGAATTAATGAATTTATGCTTTGGGGATGCTCATAATTTGGACAGGCAACGGTATCATTGCATTATCATGCCCAGCACGAACCGGCCAATTACCAAAAACAAGCTAACCACACAGTGTGCGTCCCCTCTTGCGTATGTGTCGTTTCTGGTTGGCGCGATCCAAAGCGATTCACTCCACCGGATGTGCGATATAACTCTGGATGGCCACAACAGAGAGCCGCAATTATTCCGGCTAGAGAGGCCTCATTATGATACACGGATATTTTGGATAATATTGTTTTATTTAATATCTAACATTCAGTTTATGGTATGGCATGTAAAATACGGTGGTTTTAAACATAACAATATATGTTTTGGGATTTTGCTGAGGGTGCATTGATGATCAGACAATTCGAATTGGTGATTTTGGGGTTGTTGGGAATTTATAATGACGTGATCAATACAATTCAACTGATGAAATTCATTAAAATGTCAATTTTCAATGTTTTTAGAATTTTTTTTTCCACAAATTATTGGCAATTATAAAGAGTGGAGAATAAACGTAGACTCAGTTTTCCTCATTTTTCATTCTCATATTTCTATCATTCTCCTAAATTTTACAAGACAATGAGACTGAGGATTATGATTAGTTAGACGAATAATGTTTTAATTTGATGTAAAAATAATATCAGAATGAAGAATATTCCATAAATTTAGCACGTAATTTTTTAAAACTTGTATTTGCATCGAGTACCTTTGCATCAGAATGTAATGCTAAATTGGTGTCGGCCTCAGAGCATATTTATGAAGACTGATGAAATTGCTCATTGTGGCTTCGAATGAATTATTGCGTGAAATTATAATTTGAAAGGAATGAAAGAAAAAAGGGAGGATAAATGCGGAGCTTGTTATGTGCTATTTTTTTTGCTGAATAAATTACAGAATCAAGATGCAAGAAAAAAAATGTAGAAACTATTTTTAAAAATTTATTGATATAATTCTAGCAAATGTATACTTAACAATTTCCCTAAATTCAATAATTTCTAGGAGTAATCAGATTGGCAAATGGGTCCGGGGCAGCAGAGTGGATAAGCCAGGGTGAAATTATAATCTCGATATCCAATTTGGTCCATACAGGTATATGGTCTGCATCTAATATAAATGAATCGTTATGTTAGAATTTTCAACTCCTCAGAGATTACATTAGAATTAAATATAGATTACGTAATCATTGCACCGATGAATTGTTTAATACTGCGCTAATAACCCACATACCTAGTAGCTGACCATGAACCATCCTCATTGCAAGTATGTATTGCGCAGTGGTGTTCAACTCGTGTTCCAGTACCTACGGGATTACGATTTGGTGGAGTCCAACCAGGTGGTCTAGCTTGGCCATAAAATGGAGGACATTCAGCTGTATCAAAGTATAAAAATTGAACGAAATTGCTTTTTTTAGATGCGATTGATCCATTAAAAAAATGGGGCAAACGAATGATTTTAAGTGTTTTTCTATACATATTTTTGTTAAATCTTTTATTTTTATTTACCTTGAGCTTGCATTATCCCCAAACACATTAACGCCAGTGCACAAGAAACTAGAGCTCTCATATCGATTCGAGAGATAAATTGCCTCCACCAAAGTTGATTAAAGACTGATGATTAATGAAGACATGACGGAAATTTAATGTGAAAATAAATTCCGATAAGGTTATTCGAACCAATTGATAATCGAAGCTTCTTATCCATAACCTCTCGAACTCTGTCATCACAAGCCTCATCTTCATTAATATTTTATGATAAATTGGAGAATATTGAAATGTCACTGATTGCTTTTATTGCTGTGCGTTAAATTCATGGAGAAATAGTACAGTGCACGGAATAATAAGGAAGAGAAAAATTCCCCCAGAACATTATGTAAATTTAACGTTCTTTGTTTGAAATGAGTTTGTCTAGTACGACGAAATGAGAGCATTATTTTTTTTTCCGAGGGGTCGGAGTCAAAGTGCTCCAGGGAGATGCCACAATAAGCGCTTCAACGATCAACCCAAGAAATGACTTCTACCCTCTGGTGAAGAACTTTTAAACGAATCACCACAGGACGAGTTAATGCATTCCTTTCTTCCGAATCATACGATTTTAGAATGAAATCGATTCGTACTCATTTCATTTTGAGAACAAAAAAGTTTTCCTATATCTGGTTCTCTTGTTCTCTGGTTTACTGGTATCTGGAACTTTGGAATGCCATAAGCTATGAAAGTAGAATTGCACGGTGACAGGATAAAATATATATTATTTAACTTTGAAATAAAGAACATTTGAAAAGTTTTGAGGGGAAGGAGAATAAAACATTGGTGATGTCAAAGTATTGAGCAGAAATACTACACTTGTTTCCGGAAAATAAGAAAATGTTTGCATTAGTCATTTGAGTTCAAGATTTAATTTCATAGATAGAAATTAATTTTTTTAGGGTAGCTTGGAAATTAAGCGGAATACAGTAATTATCATAATAACCTTTTTTGTAGTAAATTTCAAGAGCTATAAAAAAGGTCTCCTCAAAAATTCCTCTATCTCGCTTAGTTTCCGAGATATCTTCAAAAAACTGGTCATTGGATGAAGAAGATCACCAAAAACATCAACTCATCATCTTTTACATCCTCCCTTCAGAATTTCTCTCAAAAATTCCATCAGAAAATATGAAACTATTGGTATTGCTTCTTAGAGAAGTGGTCTTTGGAGATCAGACATCGATTCCCCGAATAATTTACCATTTTATTTAAAACAAGTTGATATAAATAGCCCAATAGAGCAATACAAATGTGAACGGTAGTAACCTTAAACAACACTTATCTACTCCCTTTCTACGTAGACCGTAGGTGAGAGCACATACCAAGCGGCTTTGGACTCGCATTTGCAGAGGGGTGAATCTCGCGTGAATCCGCGGTTGGAATAGCGCTTTGGGATGCGAGTTTGCCAGTGAACCTCCATAAATAAGGGATGCTAACTGAGAGAGGGAAAATACCCATACCCTTCTGTCTACTAGCCCGAAATTGTACAGACCAACATGTACAGGCATGCTGCTGGTTCTGCGTTGGGAGGGCCTGGATATAAATACGATGGTACGTTTAGGGACATTAAGTTTACAGAAGGGAGGGCGTCCTGGTGTAATATGGAGGCTGTCCAGCTGTACACGTGGCAAAATATATATTCACGTGGGGTGCACACGCAGCAGGAAATCGATTGAGCGGTTTAGATTTCATCTGACGTGTAATTAAGCGTATGAATGTAACGTATTACCATGATTTTGGAATTTCGAAGGTCAGGGGGAGTATTGATGGGAGTTATTAATATTTCTAAAGTCAAGAGATTGTCAGAACAAGCTGTTGCTATTTGGTTTTTTTTCATGATTCTGCATCACCACATTTTCCATTAAAAAAACTCCCTATTTTTTAAATAATATGAGAGACCCACAAAATGATCTTAAATGAGTAAAAAAACCTCTACACTGAGAGAAAAAGATTGAGTCTATTGGTACTATCAAAAGAGTTTTTTTTTAATTATCAAATAACTTGTTGAATCAACCAAATTTAGTAAATTCAACAAGTTATTAAAATTTAGTTGTTTTTACCTCTTTTCTTTCTCTCAATGCAGCATTTCTGAATGCCCAATATCTCGAAATCCGAGATTCCATCAACGTTACAATTCTTGGAGATTAAATTACACAATTACAGTACAATTGGTGATACAGAGATATACCTCAGGGCAGCTCCAATAATCTGAAACACAGGATGATATCGATCGCAGTAACATGAATATCAATACATCAATGTGATTAGTGGTAGACGTATGATGGAACTCGGATCTTCGTAACGAGCTCCAGCTACTAATTTCGAGTTCACTGAGGAGTTCATGGCATACCCCTTGGGCATAGTCTCTATGTAGGTGTACTCCATGACTGGGGATAGTGCGTTTTGGGGTAGGGGGTGGATGTCTACGTCAAACTGCACGAACTTGTAGTATAGCCCCAGGGCTGTGTAGCCCGTGGTATCTTTGAGATAATTAAGGGTTTTGGATACACATTCATTCGGAGGATGTATTGGTGAATGCATTTTTCATTGCATCTGCATGGAGAGGCTCATCTCGAGCAGTCGAACAATGGAAAAGCTCATTTATTATTAAATGCTGGTAAAAAAAATGTAATAAATAAATCTTCTCCTCAGAATGAAGCAAAATTTGGGCAAAAATGGATTAAAAAAGTGTCGGTATTTTAGCTAGATTCATATTCCGTAAAACTGACAGTCTGCCTCTGCTATCACACTACTTTGTCTCACCACTTCTGACGTCAGGTTAGATAAATAAGGTAAGATAAGAGGAAAAAATATCCGCAAGCTGACAGGGCGCCTACCCGACTGAGGATCTTTTCTTGGGTATATTACTTCTTGCCTGTGTCTCACTGGTTTATCTGAAAAACGTCATCGCAAATTGTTGTCATTCGTTGTCTGATTTTGGCAACGGGAAGCAAAAAAAAGGAGAGAGTCTCTCGTTTTCTCCGGCAGTTTTTATTTCTCTATTCTCCTATTGGCGAGGAAAAAACACTTGCCGCTTGTATCGGACGTTATCGCAGACATGCATTAGCCTGGGAAATGAAAATGCCGTTTCGTGGAATAACCTTTTCAATCGTTATTTTATTTCATCATTCGAGTACATACAAACGGCACTTTCATGGCTGCAATTTAGTCGACAATATCGAACAAAGGGAGTTACGAATTTTATGGAATATTTAGGGCCATCTTGGTGGAGATGATTGTCCCGTCAAATTCGAAGATCGCAGTTTTCCCGCAGGAACACTGAATTCAGGCATCTTGTGTCTCCTGCCTTTTTCTCCCCTGACAATTCGGATTTTCTAGGTATACATGTCCCTCGTTTATTATTCAAATGGGCTTATTCCGGAGGGCTGACTTACAACGTCACGTGCCACAGACCCTAAACTATTTACGCAAGTTGGTCCATCACGGATTTCATTACAATTGTTCTAACGACATTCATGAATCTCAGTTTGTACTAGTGCGTCTTCATTTCTAATCTACTTCATTAATTTAATAAGGTGAATTAGAATAATTGATTTGAAAGAAGGAAAATCCCGGGGAGAATTGGGACAAGATAGATATTTCTATGGATAAATATTTATTTCAATTATTTCATTAAGAAGATGAGAATTTTCGGAGTTTTTCTGTTTAAAATCCAAAAGTCTGAAGCTTTCATTCAAAAAAAATTCTGATCCATTCTCATTCAAATTTCACCTCAAATTTATGGATAATTCATGAAGTTACCCTCAAATAGTCACATTATCACTAAAAAAAGAAAATACCATGAGAAATACATTCCTCCAGCCTAGAATTTTCCATTGGCAAAATCCAGTCCCTTCCAACATCAGCACCCCATACCTCCAAAATAAGTATCGACCGAAGGAATCGGTTCCCAGGGCTGAAAGTCGCTGGGATTCGATTACGAACAAGACGGATGAAGGCAGGTGGGACATTGATTTCAGTAGATTGCCTCCAAGAACGTTTCTCCTTGTGCGTTCAGTCTGGGCTATGCATCTTTCCTGAATAGGTGGGTCTTTTCTGGGAAACGCAAATGCGCCTCAGTTGAGCTGGAATACTGCCTCTGGAAATATTTCTCTCTACACTTTTACATCTTTATTAGATACTCCCTTTTTTTTCTCGTGCCTTCCCCTCCTACGAATGAATGCCGCGGAGCAATATCATTCCCTTTAACGGCGGATTTATAGCGCCGGCTTTTGCAACGCATTGTCACGAATAAATACTTGAGTATACCGAAATTCCATTTCTCGTATGAGTAAGAAAAAAAACGCAGTTTTTGTTCCATTAAACATTCACGTAAAGTCGACGCCATTTTGAAGTCATGGTGTCACTCAATCCTTCAGTGATTAACCCCTCACTAAATGCCTTATCTGATTTCAAAACGAAACTCCAATGTTCATTAAAAAAAAAAAAGAATCTCCCACGTAATAATCGTTTGCAACGCCTACCACAAAATCATACGACTAAACTCACCGGATTCAATTATTGCAAAGTGGTCAGTTCAGCCTCTGCAAATTGTGTCACCTGAGTCACCATTTACCAGCAAATTATCATCCGTCTGGACTTAACACACTCAATCATACAAATCAGTGGGTAGTACCACAAAGTTTCCAGCCTCCAATAACCTAAACTGCTATCAAATTATATTAATACGATTGAATTTCCTATTCCAACTGAGACGTCTCAATAATTCACGTGATTTCGTAAATAATACAGATCAAGAGCACATGTGTCATGTAATATTTCTCTCCACCTTGGACCATTCAACTTTGGTAATAGTTTGAGGAAGAAAAAGTTTTCAACTAATCCCCATTTCTCAGATTTTCACTGGTAATTCTCACGAATCTCCAGCCAATTTCTCCCCATGTCGAATCAATATCAAAGAAAAAAAGGAATCGGTTCGTTCAATGCTTTCTTGCAATTGAAATTTTTTTGCAGATGAATATAAATGTTCAAAAGGATTGAGACCTCCAAATAAAATAAGCATGAGGGTCTTTTCACTTCCTTTTTCTCTTTAGGTGCCACACAATCGGTTAGGAGTGCTCCACCCCCGCAATAGCAAACAACGTCCACCCACTGAGCATTTAGTGTTGTTAGGTACACCTTCCATCGCACCTCTCAAGCAAATGCATTCACGTACACTGAATATCCCTAAATGATCGAGTAAACATAAATAAGTGCATCAGTAAACTCATTTAACTCTAGCCTTTTTCTTCCTGCATTTATTCCCATTCTGTCTCATGAGAATAAAAATAAAGTGAAACCAATAACCACAAGTGGAGGCCACAAAATTCAAGCCAATGTCGTGCCTACATTTGAGATGATATCTCAGCCAATTACCAGCTTCTCAGTATCTCTCTTTAATGACTCAACGAATATTGCTTTACCTTCTTGATTATTTGTTTTTCCCATCTCTTTAATTTCTACACTTTTAAATTTATTCTCCATGAGTTTATGTCAGCGATGAGTGCATGAGGATCTCCAAGATGATCAGTTGGAGTCGATTGCGAAGTAGTTTATAATGATGGAGAAATTTTCAATGATAATAATCTCAATTCTGTGTGCTGACTTTGAAGCAAATTATATCTGTCTGAATATGTGATTTTACTTTTGTTTACTTTTGTTAATGCTAGGAGTTTCCTGGGGTGTGGGCTGATATGATACACGCGCTGCATATAAATGTCGCTTGTTATAATTGAGCGTGAGGATTTTATGGTAGCGATTAACATCCACGATGACGCCTTTCACTGCATGTGCAATGAAATTATGGGTAACGGATGATAGAGAAAATTTATTGTAACGTTGATGCCAATGGTCATGGGACTTTTTGATATTAGATTCAGATGAGAAAATTATTAATGCTCGTAATTGTCAGCGAGTTGATATATTTAAATTGAATTGGACGACATTTATTCAACTGTGTGGTGAGAAATGTTTTTAGTTGTTTAGTGAGTTTGTTGATGGTATCTTTTGAGATTGATTTCATGTAGAATGTTTATCATTTCAATTACTTGAAACGTTAATTTTTGTTCATTTTTTTGAATCTCCCGTTCTCTTCCTTAGCACAATTCATTAGTAAATTATCCAGATGGAAGCTCCTTCCTTTATTAAAAAAAAAAAACCTCCTGAAATTGGAATTAAACGTAAAATCCTCACTTTTGCACGGGTATTTCACATCGTTTGTTCTACAGCGATTGTCGAATGGTCAGGTGTGGTCTGTGGGTTGGCCCTCCATTACTACGAATTAATTAGTAAAGTCGACGTCATAAAACGAGACTGCGTTTAATTAATTCGAGTTGCCAGTGCTATGTGCCACGGTACAGAAATTCTCTCGACCTCAAAATGATCCGGTCGCTTCCTCGAACCGTGGATAAAGCTCCTCGGGACTCGAGAACCCCCACTATCCAAAAGCACACTATGGCCCTCTCGGTGTTCACAGTGGTGCCAGAGACGCAAAGTTGCTTCGCTGTACGAAGGTGCAACCACAACCGCCTCTCTCCCCTCTGCTTTTCAAAGTCGTAAAGCTCGCGTAGAACGCACGGCTGTAACTTGCGGTCTGTAAATTTCCGGACTAACTGCAGCTTTGATTAGGTGGCAGTCCGATAACTTATTTCTTCCTCTTCTGCACTGAGAAAAAAATGGAATTTTGGTAACAATGATAATGTAGTTGATCGAGTCCTCAAACATTTCGATTTGGCATGACAAAAATCTCACCAAAAATCACCGATATCCAATGGCTATATTTTTATTCAAATATGAAAATAACAATTTGTACCATCACCTGACGTCATCAATTATTCATAAACACGTCTGCGCTACTTTTATGATCGTAAATATGAGTGAATTTGAGCTGCCATTATTTCATGAATTCGTAAAGACGAAGGACAAAAATAAAAGCGCTATAAAAAGTTCAATGGCTGTACAAGTTAACGTAATCTTTACGAGCACATCGAATACGCGTGGTAAGGTCCAGAGGGTGGAGGATCCGTAGTCATCCCACACTGTCTCCCATCCTGATCACGTAATCCGATTATTATGAATTCCAAGGAGTGGGGGATTCATGCATTAGATATTTCGGAATTTTGGGATTTAGTGTCGGAATTTTACGAGCCCGATCAATACGATGAGAATCAACTTTGTCGTTAAATTTGACGTCTTTATAAGTCATACGTAAATTTTTCGGTAGAGAGCATTTGATCCTTGGAAAACAGGTTTCTCCGGGTTCTTACAAAGTAACATAAACGAAAAGTGGGAAAATAGAGAGGCGAAAACCTTTATTTCACTATATTGCTAAGTAGAGTCCCTGAAAGTCTCAGAATGCACTCACCCCTTCATCCGATGAAACAAACTTCTAGCTTCTGATCTTGAGCATAATCCTAGCCTATGCAATTGTATCGCAATTCAACGGGAAGAGAGGCAATGTATATTGTTGCTATTTCAAGTTTCGAGTTTTGCTCTAGGCACGTTTTCGCGTAGCGGTTATAAATTTACCTTTATCTCTAAATACGCGAACTGGGAATAACTGTAATATAATCCAGACTCCCAAGACACACTTGGAATTGTAGTTCTTTTGTTCTCTTCATAATAAGAGCAATTTGTGGTGATGCTAATGAGGAAAGCACCAATTGTCACTGGCTGACGGTGGAGATGTGATAATTTGAGGCTTTAAACTATTGCATAGTCTCCAAATCACGAAAGTTCACACTTCAAAACTATCGCATGAAATTCATTATCAAAAATTCGAAAAATTCGATAGAAATTTATAGGAAATAGAAGATTAAGGTATTCTGATATTTTATGACAATGAAATTTCACGTGAAAATTCCCGGAATAATAATAATTTTTCCAAATTGTTTCGTTGAGATATTCAGTCTCAAAAGAACCCACTTTCATTCTGCCCCCATTTATCATCAGAAACATCACATTTTCATCCTGGTAAAAGAATCCAGAAGACTTGAATTATGAATGCAAGTAATGTGAGAAATTCTCAGTGAACTAAGGTGTGAAATATGCATCATAGATAAGCTCCAGATGAAACAAAGCCCTCTACCAAAGCCACAAACTCAACATACATATTCATCCTGCAATATAGAACTCATTATAACCGTAGAGATTATAAACTCAGCGATGTATTCAAACCGCAAACTAATTATTTAGTCCAAACATACATGACCCAGTACGATATTTGCCCCTGCATCTACGTATCCCTAGAATATTGAGAAGAGATGCATTATCAGGGCGTATGATTGATATAACGTTGGGTAATATTAGAGGGCGAGTCCATAGGCATGCAGGAAATTTTCCTCGAGTATCATTGGGAAATGGTTTAGGGGTTAGGATGAAAAGAGGGTGCTGATATGGAACTGTCAAAATGAACCATCTGCGTACTGTCACCGAACTGAAATATGTCTTCGGGGTATGAAAAGTTTTGCAGTAGGCTTGAGTTATTGGTGACAATGTAACCGGGCTTAATGAAAAAATACTGTCAGGAGTATAAAAATATATATGAGGAACTTGTTGCCGTTTCGGAGGAAAAGGAGGAATTGAAGAAAAGAAAATAGAGATGATATAGTGATTTGGTTATTTGAGTAAATTAATGACTAGCACTGCAATTAGTTAATATAAATTGCGTTTATTAAAATACTGTGATCTGAATATAATGACGTAATTAATAAGAGACGTAGATGTGTACTGTTGTACTGTCCAGACGCGAGTGTGTCTCTGGATGAGTCCAGAGGTGAGTTCTGATGTGAAGCGTATCACGTCTTAAATATCAAAGGAGAATTAAGAGATATACGTGATACAATGATCAGGAGCGAGAAAACGGTAATTAAAATGAGGTAGAAAATATAATTCGACTCCTTGCGTATGTGTGTATTGTAGCGGTCGCTACAATGATTCCGTTTTTTCTTCTGAGATTAATATTTCGGTCATCGGTGAACGGAGGTTCTCATTATCGTACATAAATCATGAAGAAACTCGGGAATTCGAGAATGTAACGATGTGTACGCGTGTAATGATATCGTGGGGCCTTAAGTCATGCGTGCTCTCGGCGTGACAGGAGCACGGGAAAAGGAACTGAAAGAGAGGGAGCTGCATGTAAGGTATGGCGCACATATATCACGCAGGAGGTCCTTCGTCTAAATACTCGTGCATCATCCACGCGCCGTAGGAGTCGAGTTGCATTGTGTAATCCACCCTCTACTTTCAGCTACTGCCGACTCGTGTAAAACTTCAGCCGTTGCCTGTCTCGCAAGCCTTTCATATGAGAGAATGCGCTGGAGAATTTTTTAATAATCATTTATTGAGTGCAAACAAAACTTTAGATCAGATTTTTTTTTTTTTTGGAAGGACTGTCTCAAAGTTTTTTGAAAAATCAGAATGATACTCTAATATATCTCCATTATTTGTGATTCTTTAGATTTTTTTTGAGCTCCCCTTCCCTCAAAAAAAATTCCCGATTTTTTTCTTTGAAGTTTTTGCAAACTAGAAAGTCACTTTTATGGATTTTTTAAATAATTTTTCTCTATTTACTGAAAATCATGACCTAATCCAGAAACATAGTAATCATTTTCCTCATACTGTACTCACAAAAATGTTTATCATTATAAAAACTACGTTAGATATTCAAACAATTTCCCTCTTAGCGTGTACCTAATGATATACAACTACTTGTGCACACATAGTTCGACACAGTAGCAATTAGAAAGCTGTTCACGCTATCGATGTCAAATTTAGATTAAATATGAGGCAAAGCCCTCGACTTAATCCATTTTTGAGGAAGTCCTTAAAGTAAATACACGACAAAATTCTTTATCTGATAAAATAAAAATTCAATGGAACTGAAATAATAATCCAGAGTTGAAAGGCGTTGATTGATGAGGTAATAATTATTTTTTAAAAACACTAAATTACTCGTAATGAGACAAAATTAACTAAAAAACAGGAGATGATTGAAATTGCGTTGAAATATTCAAGTCCTCCATCTTGACAAATGCAATAAGCTTGAGTTAATGAGAAAGCAATGACTTTAGTTTCCATTAAGGAAGAATCTTTATTCATGCAGTGTATCAAGAAAGGATCGATAACCTGATAAAACCTTAATTGAAGTGTTTCCCACTGAACCGATAATTCAGCTATAAATATCCCATTATGATGTTAGATATTAAAATCTTCCATTTAAATCTTCATTCATCAATGCACATCAAAATAACACTCATATGGATCACTTTCATTGTGCAAATTACCGACTGCTCCATAATTCCAATGAAATTAGTATTTATTCCATGATCACAGTATCAATAATGCCTGATACCTAATAATATGCATTATCATTGAATTTATTACTTCGTACATTTGAAAATTTCATGGAGATTGTTGGTGATTTCAAGCGCTAATAATATAGGAAAAGTATGCCTCCAAGGCTTGCATTAGTAAAGCCTTTTGTGGGGCGTAAAGTAGCGTGTCCGGGTGCAGTACATGTCGCATATTTTCCTTTTGTTGTTTTCACCAACAATGGAAGATACAAGCTTTTGTATGTACGAGAGAATAAAAAAATAGGACACTACGTATATAGTGTAGGTGAGTGTATAAAACATGTGAAATAAATGAAGATTTTTAGGATCCCATGGGCCTATGTGTACTATCGAGAATAAAGTGTGTGAGACTAGCATTTTAATACTCGTTTATATATGTTATGCACGTGCAATCTCAAGTACTCTACTGTATAGAGGATAATAATGCAACACCCGTTGGAAAGAATTGGTGCAAATTACTACTACAATATCTCACGAGTACTTCAAGTACGTTATGAATGACCCAATGAAGAATACACGTTCTTCAAGCACGTATGGTATTCTTCGAGTGGAGGTTCAAGTGATTGCAGTTAAATGGAGATAAGAATTTTTCATACGTTCAATTAATTCAGGGGAAATTAATTGTTTTGTGTTGAATACTCGTTGGATTATTGCCTTATTTCTATAATTTTAATGCTGACTAAAATAAATTTTAGTCATTACAAAAATAATTATTATGAAGACTCCACTGGAACAGAATTTTGTGAATTGTTTGAATTAAAAAAATGTTAAATAATCACAAAGTTTCCATTGTCTAGTTTACAGTGAACAGTATACAATTACTGTAATTAACTTTTGGACTGCTGCAATCAATTGTAGTTGAAGCCCTTTGCAAAATTAATTACCTGCTGTAGTGAATAACACTTGTGGTAATTCAAATTGAGTAGCTGTATAGGAATAACCATGTCGTATAATACCAAGAGAAAATATAAACTCAATATTTTTAGTCTCATGTATTCATTAACGTGTAATTATAATCAATACCATGGTTTAATGATTATTCGATATCAGAGGAATATATTAATTTTATCATATGAATAATGATTCGTTGGAATTCTGTGTTATTGAGTTTTGATTACAAGCAAAAAGACCTGGAAAATAACCAGATGCAGTAAAAATCGAGCTCCATGTTACAGCCAAAGTATTGTGGTAATAGTGGCTATTGGCTGAAGTTAAAGCCATCTAGCCCTGAGGGAGAAGGTAGGAACTACACAATGAACGTGAAACAATACTAATCGCATCAAACTACTCTACGTAATATATACAACATTGTGTACATACACATGAAGATCACACAGTTCCAGCTAATCCAGTACGATGCATTCCATTCAACCTTTAACACTAATAGCCAACATTGTCATCGTACAAGTCTAAACAAATTTTATTTTTAACTGATGATATTGGTGATACGAGCTGCAGAGATCCGTTATTTCAAATTGTCTCTTTCATGTTGACAATTATATTGAATTAATGGAAATTGAGGGATTATGGATAGTGCTTCCTGAGGACATGTTGCTTTGAAATGTTCCTAATAAATCTTTTTAATTATTTTTTAATATTTTCTATTCTTAGAATTGATTCAAAGCACTTTGAATCATTTTTGGTGATGAGAAAATTGAAATAACTCATTGAATAAATTCATGCGTTATTGACAGTTGAATTAATCAAAGAATCAATCCAATTGTGGACACGTAAAAGAAGGGTCCATACTCCTTCTCTCAATGAGTGGCCTATTCCCTTTTTTTCCTTCTGCATTGTACGAGTGAACGAGTGTAATTGAGGAAGCAAATAGAAATTGAAAAGTCAATTCGCCGAATGGGCGCCTCGTTTCATGGTGGAATGGATATTTATTCATTGAAAAAAAAAGAAATCAGTGAATCGATTATAGAAGCCAAATAACATAACTTGCGTGTACAGGGGTTTTATGTGAGTCTATAGGTCAAACGCAATTGAATTGATTCTCCAATAAAAGCGAACAATTTAGAACTATAATTTATTACATTTAAAGCATAAATTCGTAGATTCATAGTGCGGAAAATTGCTCTAAATGTTCATTCAACCAATTACAAATATATCGTTATAAATTTTGAATAGAAAATTTCCATTTGTTTACGAATTATTGTAAATTTAGCAGAACCACACATTTTCAGTGATATACATGTGTAATAATGAGGTAAAATAATAGAGTATTCAACAATCTCTGCATCACAGGTAATTGGAACAATTGAAGATATTCACTCGTCAATGAGTACTATCATTACTTCAACATTAATGTTTAGACGTAAAGTGTTTCTCTTGACGCGGTAAATAGATAAATTACATAAATAAATTCACCTATTCAATTTGAACTATCACAAACGTTTGACGAACTCGTTTCACCCCAATAATCATCATAACGAATGAATTTAGCCTCAAGTTCTCACTACTTTCTTCTCCGACAAATAACAATAATCTCGCATGCAATACGTGTAGGTGTATATTATGGAATTAAAATTTTGCGGCAATTTGGTGAAAATAAAAGAGTAACACAATGTGAACCTCTCGGGTTATTTCTTCTCTTTTTTTCCTCCATTTTATTAACAAAAATTGCACACCTCCATCACGCAATGCACAATGCCCAAAGCAATTGGAAATATTTTCAAGTTTCATTGGTGATTTTCGGGTTATGTGTGTGCAAATTAATATTATCGTGTACTGTAACACGCCAAGAAAAATTCCCCGATGATACTGCACGTGTCCTGTGCATGTAGATATACATGCATGTGTGCAGTGGAGGAAGAGGGTTGGTGCACGCCCACTTTGAAGAGATATGCATCTCTTAGATACCCGCAGGCACCCGCGCCTACTGTTGGGGCCCCTGTATCTTATCCTGAAATATATGTACGTGTGTATATGCGCGCTGGTAATTGCAGATCTTGATCTCTTGGATCCTTTCCGCGTCAAGAATGGGCGATCGACCGTTTCGAAAACTGGGTTAGCCTCGAGTCTTTAGATATTTTGAGGAATTTCCTTCCACCTGCATAAAACAGAATGAATTTTATTGACAAATTTCTGTTTAAATTGTTAAATCTTCTAATTTATTTTTCTCTTCATAAACAGATATTTACGATTGATATCAGTATGATTATATTCCTCGTCTTAATAAACTCCGACTGAAGATCGGATTCGACTGATTAAAGTTATTAACATTTTATCTTCACTTCTGATTATTACAAATTACCGAATAAATGAGGGGAAAAAAATTAATGAAGTAAAATTGGAGATAATGAAAAATAAAGGCTATCGAGTTTTGCAATTGCCGATGTGAATCGAGAGAATTTCCCTTGTAATTGTGCAAACTGGATACTAATTAATTGTCATTCTTAATGAGGAAATAAAGGATTGCAGGAGAGTGGAAGAGAGTGCACATAAGGCCGATATTCGATTAAGCACTCGACACAGTCGCGACCCCTTCTTCCTTTTACTGTACAGAGATCCCGACATTGTAGATATATACGCGCATTCTAATTATTTCAAGGTCAATACTGATCGACCGCACTGATGTGCCTCTGGTATGGAAGGGCGCTCATAGGAATTAATTATATGTTATTATACACTGGCTTTGAATTATCGGGCATATTAATATCAATTAGGATCTGCATAATCAGAAATGTTTTGGAGCATCTGTTGCCTCATTAATTTTCGACTTTTTCGGATTAATTATGTTCTTCTCATGAAAATAATATATAGTGGAAAATGGAGCTAAATGAGCCTTCAATGCAACATGACTTTATAAAAAAATCTTAAAAAATTTGTGAATATAATGAAATGTGTTGACATCATTCGTGAATTTTTTCGGATTTTTCCATAAAGACATTCCTCAAGAAATATATTTTATAAGTAGCAGAGTAAACTGAAAAAAATGAAAATTCCTCACATTTTTCTCATAAAATGTCTAATAACTGTATACTTATCGTGTATTTCGATCAATCCATTGTACTCGAATGAAACCATAGAACGTTATTAAATTGAAGAATTTAATTATCATAATTTACATTGAGCAATTGTTGTTATACACTGTGTAGAGCCGTTAGAACTCTTGAAGATTTGAGCAGGCCCTTGGGGTCTTGAAATTTTCAAACTTTACTTTTCGATATAAATCTCAAGGACTCACTTCCTTCGGGCGACTATTCAGCATACCTGAGAGAGAACAAAAATATTAGAAAACAATCTTAGAATATAATGTGAATGCCCTCGGTTTATCGATGGGAGGGTTTATTGTGTTCCAAGTGGACGCACGTACCATTGACTAGGAGGGGTCCAATTATATTTATCGTGCAGGGCCAGAGCCTTCTGACTAATGTGAAACGATCCTTGAGCATCCTTCGCGCTCCTCTGTTCTCCTTGCATTCAAACTTTTTCCTTTGTTTATTTTCATTCCATTTTTTTTTCCTCTATTTTTATGATCTCAAATTGTTCGGCTCAACAATGTGAAACTCTTGATCATTGAAAATTCGTTAAATCTGGGGAATTTGTATAACGACTGTTGCGTGCTGTAGAAACTGGCGAAGTTGCATCTCCTCGGCCACTTGAATTAGTTTACACTAGCTGCAATTACGACTCGATAGGACCCCAGAGACACTCGGATATGTCGGAAGCGTGACATGATTTCTCTCGAGGAATATTCCGTGCACTGTTTCGAGCAACTACGTTTTGTATACGTACATTTGTACTTCCGTTTAAGGTGCATAGAGACTGATAATTAACGGTTGAGTATAAGGTGAATGCACTCGTTGCCATTTGTGTCTTCCGGAGTCGATCTAGCTATTACGGGCAATTAAAGAATTATCATCAGTTAAAGAAAAAAATATTATAATTCGAATTTGATCAGACACTTGTACCTTTTCTTCTCAATTCTTTGAAGAGCTTTTGATCATCTCCAAGTACCTCTGCACTTGCGAGAAACTTTGTCACCTGGTGGCAACTGGTGAATCTATTCAAGAGAACATTTCGCTTGTGCCTCTATTAAGACGCTTAAAGAATCAAAGAGAACTGAGGCAAAAGTTACGTGAAAAGTTATGAAAGAAGGTGAAGCATAAAAAGAGTGAGAACTAAAGTTTGATTCCAGCGAGGTTTTGTTCCAGTTCTCAAAATTGAAAGATTCATCCATTATTGAGGAATCAAGAAAGTCGTTCTTTTCCGCTGCAGGAAATACGTAAAAAGCACTTAGTTCCTGTAAAATTGATGAATTCGATGAGAATATTGTGACTGATTGGATTGAAATGAGAATAGAAGCAGGAATGAGTGCGGATGCATTAACCATCGCCACAAATAGGGTCCCAATTTCGGATTGTAACAATTTCCAAATAGCTTGGTCCTGACAAGAACGAAAATAGTAGTGTCACTGCATTTGGCAGAAAATTAAACTAAGTGAACTGATAAAGTTAGATGATGGCATGACTTGAGAATAATCTATGCAGAATGTTCTAAAAACAATGTGACCTAATTCTCTATAATGCAGATTGCATTAAAATTCCTCCGCAACGAATGTCTAAACTATACCCACGGATATACGCAGATGTGAGTGGTGTTAGTTCTGAAAACTATTCAATTATTTCCTATGGAAAACGATGAGACATCCAATGGCTTTTTCATTCTTAACCTTTGGATTTTTTTCAGATTCTTTGGGGGCAGGAGTGTGAAGTAGTTTCTACGATGGAGAATCCAACAGTGGTTAACCAGTTCATGCATCATCCACCACAATAGCTGCAACTTGCAAATTGAACTTAGAGTATAGGCGGTGGGAGGACAATGTTTGGTTGGAAGTTATGGTCTTGAGAGAATTGAGAAACTATGGAGTGAGAATGTGCGAGAAGAAAGAGGATAGGTAAATTTTAAGAGCAAAACGCCAAGTGAGAGCCTAACCTACAACTGGCATTTGTTCTCACTGGGTTTCTACGGTGAGTTGGAGTACCATTTGGTAGCTTTGAACAAAGTTGTTATTGGTTGTGTGCACGTGGCTCAGATGCCTCTTTCTCTACTCTGAATTTCTATCCTGCTGCTGTAGCTGATGGTTATTATATATTCAAGCACCTTTTGCAGACACGAAAAAACGAGGATGTACATGGAGGGAAAAATATAATTTTAGTAACCATGAAATTATAGTTGGAAGAGACCTCAACAATTTGTCTTTGTTAATGCTAATTTTGGACATGAATGCATGCGAGCTTGTCGAGGATACGCAGGTCATGATTATCATTATGTGAATCATGAAACGTGAATAAAAAAGAGAAATAATGGAACTGTGGATTTACATAATTATAGAGACAATGCGTTGGAATTATTCGATTATTAATAAAAATTAAGTGAAAGAACTTTGAACAGTGATAAAAAAATAATTCCACATTTTCTTATGTTTAAGTAAATTAAGATATTCAGCGGGGGGTAAAATGAGATTTTCCCAAGAGACCTGTGCCATTTTCCAGCCAAAAGTTTTCCTATGGAAGCATCATAAAATCGAATTAAGAGGTTGTTATACTTTTACTGAAAAAGACCAAAGTCGGTCGAACTAACTTCTCGCATGTGGCGCACAGTGGAATAACTATATGTTTCGTTTTTTTGAAAAAGAGAATCGTAATTTTTTGCTTAATTTCCACTTAGTTTTAGCAATATTGAGTTTTGCTTCAAGCTCAATTAATTTCAACTTTGTTCCAACCGTGATACGCAATGTATGATAATGAAAAGTTGAGAAAACATTTTCAACTGGAGAGAGTAGAAATGTTCATCAGCATACTAATGGCGCTAATTAAAAGGTCTGAATTTAAAATCACTGGTTAATTCTCCTGGATTAAAAATAATCATTTCCTCCGTAAATTTTCAATTCTCCTCCATTGATGTTAAACCAGGAAAATGTTTACTGCACAGTAAAAAAAATACTATTTCACTGAGATTGTGCATTAACTCCTATTCTCACCTCATAATGCCTGAAATAAAAAATTCACACATAAAAAGAAATAATAATCTCCGTAAAACTAACCTTCACAGTCAAATGGAAATATTACAAAATTCTCTCACCTTTTTCCACCATTCCTTCCATATAATGTGCCCCTAGTTGTGCTCTCTCGCAATCTTCTCTACAACACTCAAGACATAATTTGCCGTGGGGATAACACTCAACCACCTGAGATGATTCGCATAAAAGTGAGGAAATATAAAACCTAAGCGCTTCATTCCCTCTGTATAGTTGTATAGCTTACGCTAGATATTAGATTGTCAGTCAGATACATGAGGTACCCAGTACTGCCTTCAGCTACCAAACCAACTACCATTTTGCTGCTTACTTGAACAAGCGCCAACATTGTATAACCCAGCCTCTATTCCAACCTTGTCGTAGGTGTAATATCGCAATTTCTTTTGCCCCTCTTTTCTGCTTAAAACACTCTGGAAAAAATCACTTACATACTCACGAGTTCTTTGGTGCCTTGTGCCCTGGAGCGGTAACGCTGGTAATCTAGAGTGACTGGTATCTCGTTCGTATCGTCGATCTGAATGAGAATGCATCTGATAGCTTATAACGGGGGAAAAAATTGAATCAAACGTTGATCACTGTCGAAATAATCTCACATTTTATTTCTATTTTTTTTCTTCCGTTAAGATCTAAATACCGACGTTTTTATGAGGTTATTGTGATGAAGAATCATTCAGTCACGTGACATCGATGCGCGCGCAGTAGCACGGACCTCTCTCGTTTTCCGCCACAATTCAAACTCATTCGAACACTTTAATACGGAATTGAGCAATTTTACAGTAAGTCGATTCCTATTGGAATCCATAAACTTTTAATGGGGATTCTTATTCATCGGCGAGAGCGAGCCAATGAAAAATTCACGATTGTTATTCACCTCGAAGCTCGCTCGCTCCATAAACTCTTTTATATCTGCAAAATGGATTTTTGTATTCCGCATAAGTTCAACGGTTTATCTAATATATTTTATCGTGAGTTTATCACCGATTACGTTCGTGTACCTTCAAACTGTTGAGTCAAACATCCATTTTTTCTTATTTCCTCGAGCATTGATGCTTTCTATATTCGCTGGTGAAACGTGCAATCCGTACAAATCTATATGTACATCGTGAAATACACTTCTACACACGTGTTACCGAAAACTTTTCTCTTTTTTCTTCATCGGAGAATATCGACATTGTGTGTTGGCAAAAAAAAAGGAAAGAGAAAGTGCTTTTTTCGCGGTTCAAACTATCCAATAAAATGACAAATCCATAATGCTCAGAGGGGGCGCTGACATTCGTACTGTTAACGCACATATGTTACGTACATTTTGTAGATGATTGGAAAGAGGGTGAAAGGGAATTGGAGAAACGATCTGAGGAAATTATTGGGTCGAGAGGGTAAATTGCATAAGGACAAAAATAAAAGTATAGAAATAATAATAATAAAAAATAGTATGAAGGTATGGGAAAATATATTCGAACACAATTCACGTCCGAACAAGGCCAATAACTGGTTGGTTAAGATTTGTAGTTCTCGTGGGGATGAAAATTTATGGTGAATTTATCGATGTACTTGTATTTTCTAATAATCAGAATAAACCTTCAGAATTCAAGTATTTCTGGAAAATTCAGAATATATCATTTTCTACGTAATAATAAGCTGCAATAATTTATCCTCGAATTTTCATAACGCTCATGCTAATTTTTTACAGTTATTTATTTATTTATCTTGAGAACCGATGCGCTCACGTGTATTTCTAATTTAGATCTCGTGAAGCAGAAAACATTTGTGAGCAATATATTTTGTGTAACCTTGCAATTACAATAGTAAGCGCACCTAGCCTGGCAGACAAATGGATCTATAAATAAAATACCTACGAAGAATTAAAAGTCCAGCATTTTTTCTCCTCCATAACCACTGTAGTCGTAAAATATATTTTTATTTCCTCCAAGTTTTCATTTTTTCGTGTCCCAAAAATTACCATTGTTTATGCAAAAACAGGGAATTTTAATGTAATTTGTTGTTGAACGAGTTAATTTATTTAAAACTCATGTATCAGATATTAAGCATCTGTTGCTTCTTCAACTGCACAAACTTTCCGTTTTCTTTCCATAACCCAGCAAGAACAAGCACAAGTGAAAGAAATACGCTGCTGTACACAAGCTGTATTGTTAAAACTCTCTTTTTCTCTTCCCCTCGTTTTCCGCTTTCTCATGGTCTTTAAAGTTTAACCGTAGTAGTAAACGCTACTGTGTAAATGAGTATTTCCAGTTTGTCCGACGGTAGACGTGTTTTTCTACTGTCTGCCTTTCACCAACTTTACTACTCGCTACTTTTGAAGAAGCGGAGACGCGCATTATGCCGTTAGCGAATTGCCTGTTTAGGGGAGAGCTTGGAGAACAAAAAATTGAGGAAAATGAGAGGAGAATATTATTTTGGTAACAATTAAAGTATAGTTAATCCAGTCCTCAAGCATTTTGATTTGGTAGCATTTAATTTTATTTTATTCGAAAAGAAAAACTTTACAAAAAAATCGGAAAAAAATAGAGAATATTTTACAGTTTATCTACATTCTTGCACACTCAATGCCAATTATTTGCGTGGGATTTAATTCAGAATTCTCTAATGCACCTCTATAAATGGAAATCTCCAATTTTCTGAAAACTACAATCAGCATCCTTCATCCTTCCACTTTCATTTACTTTCATTCTCCAAGAAAACAGTATGCTTAATGCATCAATTTATCAACCGAAATCCTATAGCTTACATTAACGACCGAAACGAACAAAGATATGTTGATATAACAGCAGAGGATAGGGATATTCACCAGGAAAGTCTCAATTGTAGAAAGTAGAGGGGAAACTTAATATTGAGAAACGGCGTTAAGGGTGCTTACTACACCCAAATCCGTGCCAAGAAGATGAATCTGCGAGTTTCTCCTGTTTTTAGTCTTTCACTGTGTGTCCGTGAAGAACCAGATGATGAAAAGAAGGAGTATTTCGGTGAGAATGTCAGCAAAACTCGTCACAACAAAATTTATTCATTTTCATGAACATTCAAGAACTGAAAAAAACAATTAAATTATTAAATATTCGATTAAATAATAAATTCATTCAAATTCATTTCGATTTTATGATCTCAAATAATGCGTAAACCGAATTATTCTACATTTTCCCATGAAAATTTTCACAGATAAAACAAAGATAGTAAAGAAGTGAGAAAGAGAATGCGCGTTTGGATGATCAGAATGCGCGAGGGTCTGATCCTTGCGGGAAGTTTCGATCTGCCTCAAACGTGATGCACATATTGAATGAGACGGGCGTTTATCTTTCGACAGGAAGGATAAGGAGAGAAATGCTTTTTTTCTCCCTTTCTTGGAGCCATTATTTTCACCCTCGCCTATGGAACTTGTCGGAGATTCGGAGAAGATCCAAAGGGAAAATCCTCCGGTGTTGATCGTCTTCTGTGTGTGTCACGAAAATCCTTGATTTCGTGACATTCTGACGTTTATTTTTTAATCAGGCACTTGTCATTCTAAAAATTCACGAAACATTGAGTTCTTCAGTTTAGAGAGATATTTGACGGTTTTAGAGTGGGAGAAAGAAACTGGAATATTTTTGAAGATCCTTGTGGTTAGGGACCCATTATTTTTACCCTCTGAATCTTTTCCGGAATCCAGTGAGATCATGGTGAAAATGTTGACGTCTCAAGACAGTCTTTATCTCATCAAATGCGGCGATAAACGGATTTTTTTTATGTACAGAACTTTGAGAATATGGTATTTATTTCGGGGTGAATAGATTTAAGGATGAAGAGTCATGGAGAGAGGAAGAAATCATCATTATGTGGGATTTTGGTTAATAGAGTAGGTAAATCCTCGGGCATTTTACAAAAACAAAATTACGCTCGTACTTTACATTCTCCCAGATGCGTTTTATTACCGGAACACCAAGTTTCGCAGGGAATACATTTATGCGCGTTTATTATTAAATTTTAATCGAGATATTTTGTATTTGCATATTATGAAAATTCCTGCACGCACTAGGAAAATTCAGGAGTATTCAAATATTGGATAAAACGTATTGGCATTAAATACAAACGTCTCATTTTCATAATCCTTTAATTTTGGTAGACTTTGTTGTTTAATGTTATTGATATTAATTTAATTAAGGCTCTGTGTGTTCTCATTAAGTTGAGTGATCCAAGATTAAATGAAATATCCTTCTACATTCTTTGCACAGGGAAAATAATTGCAGAACGTAGAACGAGTTAATTATCGTGGGGACTCGAGTTATTTAACGTTGAGTAAATTAGTAGAGATGATAATTCATTTCAAGTACTCACGGATTTTCCATGAATTGTTTTAACTGTGTTAAATCCGGTGACAGATAGCGAGAAAGAAGACATTCGAGGGAAAATGCTTCTTCGTTGTAAGTGGGTCATAATCAGGCCGAAAATAATAATTTCCTTTCAATTAAAAAATTGAGAACATTCACCACTTTATCTCCATTCTTGTCTAATTTTTTAAATTTTTTCAGTAGAGTTCTTCGACCCCGAAAAAATTCCTGGTTCATTCTCCCTCCAGTCGATTACCCCAGACTATTAAACATAAAAGATCAAAATTTACAATTCCAATTCCCATTTATTTTATCCGACAAATTTCAATATCATCGACGTATGACTAATGTCGATTCAGCCACAACAATCTTACCAGAGGGGCGAAACTCTGAGTGAGAGTGAAACTTTCACTCGCACCCCTCGGCTCTATTATAAACTTTGTTACGAGGCACAAGATAAATTCAGACAGAAAAAGCAATTAAACGACATTGAACTTGAGGCATTATGGCTTTCAATAATGCGTTAAGTGCGAGACATTATTTTGGCATCAGAACAAGAAAATTATGAGGGTTAAACTTCGGATAGCATCGACAGTCTGCCATAAAGTAGTCAATATGACTTTTAAGCCTAAAAGCAAAGTGCAAAACAGAAAAAAATCCTCAAAAAATGTCTCCTCATTTTTAATCCCAACTTTGTGCAGATGCATAACACAATAACACTCCTCGTATATCAATATTTTATTTGCAATCCACAAACTCAATTACACTCAGGACAGTTTCGTAGCACAGGCACACTGTGGCGCCGTGAATTCTTCATAAGATCGGTATATAGAGGGTTGTCCAGTTAGATTGGACGGAGAATGGCTTACCACTGCACCTCTCACCATTCCTGAATTCATGCATTCAAAAGCCCTGAAATAATTCCCCAAAAAACCAAACTTCCATGTATTCTAATCAGACTTTCCCACCGATGGATTCACTCCAATCGAATTGTCAAAAGACTCCGAATACTTTCGTACAAAACAGGTGAAAAAGTTTGGAAATGCAAACACAACAGAAGGTCCAATTTCCGAAGGAACCTCCTGAGGGAGTAGAGACATGCTTGGTTTGCTGAGTTGAATTATTTAATAATACCGTTCGTGCCTCGTGAGATGGTGAGTGGATTGTGCAGTAGAAAGCAAGTGGAAACCTGAAGAAAGAGAGAGAACGGGGGCTGATATTATGCGGTTGTACAGTGGCACAACGACCATATCCCTCTCTCTCTCTTTTTCTCTTCCGCCTTTCTCTCGATATTGTCTACGTGCTGGCTTTATAGTTTGCCTGACTTCCGTGCCTGGCCCATTAAAGCCCCGAATTATTTTATAACGCGCCACTCGACGTTCGCTGCCAGAGTCGTACTCTCAACATACCCCGTATAACCCACAGCCCTCCTCTGTTTCACAATGCCAACGATATCCCTCAATGGTGTACTATCCCTCCACTTTATGCATACCACCTACAGCCTCAGATGCCTCGTCATTTCGCGGAAACGCGGTAATAGAGCTTCCCACCCTATATCTTTCACCCTCGTTGAAAGCACAAACTCCAGCTGAAATACACACGCGTTTTACTTCGGTTAACTGCATCATCCGGGGAAAGTGTTTTCCATTATTTTAATTTTCTTAGTTAGTTCATGAAGCGCATGAGCGTGTACACGAAAGGAAAATTAAGGTTCTTCCAGAATATTGAAAGTTATTGGACGTTTTTTTGTGATTTTATTTCTCTTCTCGTTCTTTAGTTCAGAATTTTCACTCTAATGTATGGAAATGAGAGAAATGAATTCCTTAACTCACGACAAAAAGCTCTCCACCATCAATCGCTCCATTGGGAGCATTCGGGCACAAAGTTTCTCCCCAAAAGCCAGCATCAACTGTCATAACAAATTTTGATTTTTTCATCCACCCATGATTCTGACCTCCCAGGTTATCTCATCTCAAAGTACACTAAAGGTTCCTTCCTTTTTCCATTCCCCTTCACAAGATATTGGGGAATGCTGAGGATATTTTCACGCTGACGTATATCTACTCTATACATACATAATGCATAGACATCTTGGAAGATTAAAGGGACAGTGGGTACAGGTCCTAGGCATCCAGTGGCATAACAAAATGAGGAGGAGAGAGATGGAGAGAGTGTACAGAAATAATTGACGTAATGTTTGTGACGTTGAACAAGCCAAGTTGGTTATATCTCGACTCTTGTGTGGATAGTCACCTGTATACCGTTGAATGTTATTCAGTTATTTGCATAGACACGTTTATCCACGAGTTTATATCTACAAAGAGAGATTAAGTCTCCCTGTTGGTGCATTCTCTCAACTTGGTTAGTCGAGACCCGTACCTCATCCACTGAATCACAACAACTGTTGAAGATAATAATTGATGCATTGATTTTTCCTTATTTCAATGAAAATAAAGGGAAAAATATTCATTTGCTTGAATTTCTAATTCATTCAGTTACAAACAAATGATAAATTTGTAAATACTTGGAGTGGTTACAATTTGTACCGGATGCATTCTGCTAATCTTGTGTGGGTAAGAACGGATATGTATGCGTTTGTTACGAAAATAAATTTTGGCCTCTTGCACGCATCCATGATCAAAAACAGGGTCGCCGTTTAGCTGATTCGTATACCAGAAAGTGACAAGAGCTGATTGTACATTTCTAGTCACTTTGAACGGGACACGATAAATTCGCCAAAACTTTTTAACTTCTTTTCACGCTATAACGGGATCAAAAGCAAGCTCAGCCTCTGGTGCTCTCGATACTCGAGGGCTGACTCACGTCGATGTCTCCTTCTATTTTTCCCTCATTTTCGAGGATTTGTTCTAACGAATTTGATGAATTTCTAAAATTCAACGGATCACCAAAATTAGAATATCCATTTTGGTGTAAAATAATCTGTTATTCAATAGCTCAATTCTAATTTCCCCCAATGCGATTCATATTCCCATACTCCCTTGAATTCTGAATCACTCTCTATATTTGTGAGAACAAGCATCACTCCTTTTGCAGACTCCATGTCACATTCTCTGACATTCCATTCTGAATTTGGAGCTGATTGTTATTAATTCAAATAACTTGGAACGTTCTAATTTGCCGGTGAAATTCAGACACTAGATGTAATTAGGATCGACCTGGGAGCGGTCTCCAACCTCATCAGGAGAATTGTGGGATTTTTCCTCAATAATTCAATAGTCAGAGTCGTTCTGTCTGGTTCTAATTCGATATTTGTGACCCTTTAACGAAGACAATTAGTATTTTTCTTAAATTTGTCTGGAGAAGTTGGAAAATGAAGAAAAAGAGACAATCTTAACATAAACCTTGGTGATATCGTTGATGTCATTGATATTCGTGACATCAGTGACTCCATTTGTCTTGTTTCCCTCTTCATTACCAAGATCTCCACAAGAATTAATATAATCCTTCATTATTACGAGATTCTTCCAACTCAGATGAATTCCCCTAGACCAGAGAAGATGCTCCAAGAAATTCCTGCATCCAAAGCAACAATAACGTGAATTTCCCAAGATCCTTGATAGGAATGAGCACACAAGATAAACTCAGTGAGAAAATCTTGAAATCATTGAAATAGAATAATTATATCGCCTGAGCAGAGTCTTGGAATGTCATGGCTTCAGCTCGTATACTCCAATGTTTTATCCCACATTCCACCTATACACTTCCATACGATATCTCTAGTCCTAGCGCCCTTTATGTTTGCTCTATTGATTATACAGTTATATCACGTGCAATTCTGTTCACGGGGGCTCATAATCCAGGGCATATCTTCTCTGTGACCTGAAAGCTCTGTATTATCACCCAAACCTTGTCTCCCAATTTGCCTTGTTATTATATTTGTGCTTCAATTTTGAACGTCATTGACTGACATAATACAACTCCTTTCGTGCATCAATGAACTTGAAGACACGTCAAGAATTATTGAGGATAAACAGATTTTTAATGAGTAAATTCAACACTATTTCAACGATTTTAGTTCCATAAGCCTGCTAATGATCTGCTGATGATATTCAGTGTGACTCGTTTTGTAAATGCAGCTGGATGCACAAACTTCTCTTTTTTACACAACTAAAAATAACTTTCACTGTCACATTACCATCTGGATGACTTTTTTTTCCTTCATGAATCAGTGATAACCGGTTTATTAATAAATGACTATGCTAATTTATTAATGAAATATATTCACTCGTATAAACTCAGAAACTGCCAAGATACATTGGAGATTCCATACAATATTACACTGTGACATTAATCCATGTATGAAAATACCTTGACTGTACTAAAAGATGTAAGCAGTGTTCATTTCTTAGTCAAGATGGTTAAAGTCTTTTTATAACAGTGATTAATAATCTCAGTAATGTCAACTGCTGGATTACAATCTTTAAATCAAAGAAATTATGAAAAAATAGGGAATTAATATTTTTCATGACGTGTCAAGGTGATGCGATCGAAATCATTGAAACCATTGGAATTTCGGTGAATTGAAAAAGAAGAGAAATGCTTGAATGAAATATACATGCTATACACATAAATATACGAGTTAATGTTGGTGGTTCGTTGTCTCCCTGTAGAGCAGAGAACTCCAGGACTTTTTTTCCCAAAAAAATAAAAAAGCATTACCTCCTTCTGCTGATGTCACGTACCACATTACGGTGACTCGAAACAACGAATATTTCAAAGACAAGTTAAAAAAAAACGACAGTGTGAATGTGTCACTATTAAAACACGGCGCCGCGCTAACCCCCCTTTTATCTCGAGCATTTACGCGTAAACTCATGGTGTCCCTCAAATAGATTTTAAAATACCTAAGTCTTCGAAACAATGCGCCCGCGCACTCTAGCCACTTTACGTTGTCTTATTACTTGGCACCCATCTATCCAGCGTCAGAATGCTACGAATGAAATGCTCATTTATTTTTTCCCCGCATTGTCGAGAATCCAAGAACCTCAAAGACACGATGGAGCAAAAAATGTTAATGTTTCAATTAATAACGCACGAGTAAAGCTCTCCCCATTCAATTGACAATCATAACGCAATCTGAAAATTTTGAGTTGCATCGAGAGGAATATACAAGTGAGAAAGTAGCTTTATTCTGTCTACCTACGTCCCCTCCCTCTGAATATAACAACGACAGGAATAATAATCGCGTACGTATGCCGATCGGCATTCGAAACATTAAAATGATTACAGCGTACAGACCAAACCCACCAAATTAATGGGAATTAGCGAGAGGAGAGTCGGGTCCAACGAGAGCGAGTGCAACGCGCAAATTTCCCCCTCTCTTTCTTTCCCTGCCGCATGGTTCTTCCTCACTCTCAGTACTTGTTACATACAATACGCATATAGCCCTAACACACAGCATCTCCTGCATCACACAATGCCCAGTTCTGTATAACGGGGTTAGGTTCACGGATGCACGCGCACATGATTTATCATGGCTATTAGCCCATGCTACCGACAATAAGTAACGAGACCCCTGAACACCCGAGCTATTTTGTACAATGCGAAAATATCCATGTTGCTGAGAACGAGTGAATATCATTCGAATTTATTATATCTTTCATTGGTCTATTCGGTGGATGAATAATCCGTGATTATTCATGAATTATCATTGATTAACATCAAGTGTCTTGGGGATATTCTCGAGGACTGATCTAAACATACAGAATTCATTTTTATCTTCTTAAATTAACGTGCATAATTACGTAGATAGTGACTAGACGAAAATTACAATGCTATTAATTAAAGACACTAATGAAAAATACAATAGTTTAATTCGTCACCGCAATTGACATTATTCTTTATCAGTCACTCATATCACACTCAGCTTGATAGCCTCTCCTTTTGTTACAAAAGTAACTGCACAATGATGATTTTTTTCGTCGACTCAAAACCTCCACGATTTTCTCATTCTCCACTTGTCTCTTTGCATCAACGTAATTACAGTAATTGAACATTGAAAGGAAGTTGTGGCTCAAGTACTATCCTCGAGATATCGACTTTTTACAGCATCTTCAGAGACAGTATAACAAAAGGATTGTCTTTTACTATCAGTCCAATTACTTTCCTTATCAATCGACGTTTTCTCCTTTCACGATGTTTCTTCTGGTTACATTCTCATCATAATATCCTCTTCTTATTCCCCTAGAAACTCTACAACAAACAGTAAGAAAATTTATTGACCAGAATGAGAGAATGAGGGAAAAGAGCCGTGACCAGTGATGATTGTGGTTGTACTGAAATGAGGAAATGGACGTGGAGGTAGGTAAAAGAACGATATTAAACCATAAAAAGGATGTAAACGAAGGACGCCTGGCTTGGGTAGATACGCGTTAATTAGACGGCTTCTCTTTCTGTGTGTGTTGAAATGAGAAAAGAGAGGTGAACGTACCTTTTTTTATTGCCATGGGATTATATACACCAGAGAGAAATGACAGTTGTTCATGAGACAATATGATCGAATTGTATGAAGCACCTCAATGAATGTCCAGGCACTAAAGCTTTGACTGCAAAATAATACGGAATTAAATGAAAGAATTTTATTATAAATTAATGCAAATAGAGAGTAAGCATTCTTGAATAAAATGAACTCGTTCTAATGAGCACGAGCCCAATGATTACCCTCCACATATTACCATGAGATAGCAGCCAGATCCTCACTACACTATGAATTCTACCAATGGCTCTGAGGATTGGTTGCAAGTTATTTCATGGATCTGCAGAACAGTGAAAAGGAGAGAGAGAGAGAGGGAAAAAAGACTTAGCTATTTTGGCTGGAGGGTGCTCTCATGCCTTCCATCTGGTAGTACTTTCACGTAACATTGTGTTCCTAACTTTGCGTTAGGTATAAGCACTAAAATTACGTCCCTCTTTGCCTCCCTATTTGGACCCTTGAAATGGAAAGAACCGGGGATATATACCCCCTTACTATCCATATATATTGCGAAATTGTTCGTTCACTCCCCTCTCATTCCTTAATGATCTTTGTTTCGGTGGCAGTGGTTCTCAATTGGAATTTCAGGTTTTCTGGAAGAGGTGAGAATAGAGATGGAATGTTTTGTGACGGTCACATGACGTCACAAAATTTCAAATGGAAAATGACGGTCACAATTGTAGGGCGCCCATTTGTAGGTGAGAAATAGCAAGTTTGAATAGTCAAAAAAGTTCATCTTTTTACAAAGTACCTAGTGATCCTGTTTGCTTCACGACGTTGTGTCTTCAGAGCATAACAGATGACTCAAGGATGATGGCCATTGAACGATGATCTGGAGCAAGTAGTCGGATTATCGTTTGAAATGGCAGAGAACCTCACTTGGTGAGGGAGAGCTAGTGCCTACTACAACGAAAACGGTTATCTCGCTATTGCAGTTTTGAGGGCGACTGCACCAGCGACACGGGCATAACCGTAATCGTAAACATACATGGAGTGTGAAACGATATACCTGCTCTCTATCCTGATGCCAGAGGAGGAAAGAGAGATACAGGGACTGAGGGGGGAGGCCAGGCTTTACGGTTTTTAATGGGCTGACCTGAAACTGATAACACAAGCGATGAAACGAGAATTGCGAGGCTCGCGTGCCAAACCCTATCTTCCATATTCTCTTTAATTTTTTTGTTCATTTTTTTTCATTTCAACTCTCGAAGCCCTCCCGGTCGATTACGTGGAGATGGGTGAAATCGCCTCAAACCCTTTTGTCTGGAGTCGAGTGTCCCCTCTCTTTTTTATTCCCATGTATTCAGCGCTATTCCATTCTCTCTTCATAAAACGAGAACTGATATGATTGCGTAAACATGAGGGTTTCATTTTGAGTCATTAAAAATAGAATGAAAAAAAATATGGAAAATTTCTGGTTAAATCAGTTTTTTTTACCCTCACATAGAGAATTGAATCAGGACTGCTGAATGTACAGTGATATGCAGTTGATTTTTCGGGGGTTTATTTTTTTTTTGTTACTCTTGAAATCGTCGGCAGAATGAGAGTAACAAGGGCCTATCTCTACCAGTTTTATCTCGTTTTTATCTCTTTACTCCTGAATTATTTGAAGAGATCAAGCACCGTTGCTTGATGCTAGACACATTGATTCAAACTCTTTTTTTTCGTGCCAGATTCATTGTTTAGAATACGGCAGAAGAGAAGCTGACAAAAAACCGACAATTTCGTGAATCGATGTACAGATAGATCGTATAATCGAATGGAACCAATTCCGATAGATTTGAAATCTTCAACAGCATCTATCTCATGTGTGTGCGTGACTATTGTTGAATTTACATTCAGGGGAGAATCGATTTACCCGCTTTCCGGATGAGAGTTACCGCAGATGTCTTTTGGCATGTAACGGTGAAAAAAATGAGAAAAAAAGAAAGAATAATAAAAGAAAAGAGTAAACTGCAACAAGCGATTCGTTTCCAATCGAACAATCGATTCGTACCGCTTCAAGTTGCCAAGAGAAATCGCATGAACCTATGGCAAATAGGTTACGATTCGTTTCATCACTCTATTCTCCATTTTTTTACTTTCAAAAATATCTTCATTTCTATGCACAGAGTTGAAAAACTTTTTAATCAATTTTTGATGAGTTAGGTATTCTAGTTGCTTCTGAAATTTGTGGGGAATAGTTCAGGGAAAATTAAATAATTTCATAATTCATTATGACTATAATGGAATTTATGTTCTTTTCCATCATTTACAAATTCAGCAGCACATGGAAACCCTCAGTGTTTAACAAAAAAAATGAATTACCCTATTAACCTACGATAATGTCATTTTTGTATCATGGATTGCACTTTTAAATGCTGCTACTAGCTTTTAGTGGATGTGGTTCAACTGTACCGTGGAAACCGCATGAAGACCACAATGTACGAGGGTTACCTGTAAAGTGGTCAGCGTGTAATGCCACATAGGCCACTTGTAACGCCACTCCGTACAACTTCTAATGATTATAGTTATGCTAATGTCGCCCACTCCGTGCAATTTCAGTTGACAATTATCATCAGGATCTGTTTACAATCCCACAAAGATATGATATAATTTCCCCAATCAAATCTTGTCGAACACCGAGATCTTCTGAGATAAGCAGAGTCGAATGGAATTTCTCAAAGTTCCTCAGACGTCCACTAGGGGCAGCATTTATTGACGGAATGGGTATTCCCCCATTTCTACGCAGCAAACACTGCTGAATCATCCGCACGATGATCGCTTGTTTTCTTTGTTTACATTATCCTCGGATCATTCACATTCAAGCGGTAGGAGCGTTTATATTGGCATTTTAATATGCATTCCCAAGGACTTTCAACTCGGTTTGCTTTGTATATTCCCTCTCTCTCTCTCTCTTTCTGTTGTGATGGTAAAAATTGAAAATTGAAGTGACCTCAAAAAAGAAGAGAAAAAAGCAACCGGTTCTTGATTTTTCCGTGCATGCATTATGCATACCATTCATTTTCCCCTACAATATTATGCAAAAATGAATTTCAATAATGGCCGTTATTTTTTACTCTTTTTCAAGGCCAATCATGTCGAATTATTATTACTGCTGCATACGGTGAACGAGTTTTTGTAGCCACATGAGTAAAAATAAAGGAGAGAAAAGAACAACAAAGTATGAAATCTAATTAAAATCACGTCTCAGCCAAGTCACGGGACTACTGTATAAGTCTCGTATATGTACGAAAATTCCCTAGAGGGGAATCGTTTTCGTGGCATTGACGACAAGAACGAAGGGCAGTTTAATTCCAGACAGCCTGCAGAGACGCCCGCGTTCATCCAGCTCAAGCTCGTCTTTTCATTCTTTTCTTGGATTTCCTCATCTTTTTTTTCGTCTATTCTTTCTTCTGAAAATAACAGAAATCTGGAGCGAAACAATATATCAATATTTATTTTTATCTCGTTGATTAATCGAATAAACGATCATTTTATGACGAAATTTATTTGAAGAATATGCAGAATATGAGAGCAGAATAAATCGATTTGAAATAGCAAGTATGAATCTGAAAACAATCGAGAGAATATATTATCGTTTCTTGTGTATGATAATAGGGTAGCGTCATCGTATCGAAATTTTTATGTGTAACGATATAGGAAAAACATTGAGAAGATCAGAAGTACTACAATAAATATACATGCGAAAGAGAAAGGTGAAGCGGAGATAGGTTTTTCATACCCAGTGGAATTCAAATCGCAGTTAGATAAAAGCGCGTGAAGCGTTCTATATACGTGGAAATTATAATGTTCATTCATAATTCATAGTTTCGACACTTGGGATCAAGGAAACACTTCCATCCTCTTTGGCATACAATATCGGGAAATGAAAATTCACCGGAATATATTCTCCACCGCAGATACAATTTTAGAACAAAAACGAATCCTTTGAGCCTGAGTAATTTAAAATTTCATGATAAACTTGATGACTGTAATTTTGATCCGTAAAATTGAATTGTTTCATCTGATAATCATTTAATCCCGAAAAATATCAATAACCCGTTAATCCAGATAGCCCCATTTTTTACTGCATCAACAAAAGCAGTTGAATTGAATTTTCTGCTTTTATTCCCACGTGAAAATATATACGATGGAAATTACCATAAGACAGTCGTTACATTTCAACAGAGGGAATACGCGAAAAGAGAAGTAGCCGGTCGACTTGTTCGTACAGAGGGTAAGTAACGATAGTAAACCTCTGACACAGAAGGACTATAACACGTTTAACCTGTGCCCCACCTCTCCCTCTCACCACCCGTTAACCATGACGATCGGCTGTTACTAACGGTCTCCGCCATATTATTGTGGATTTATCGAAAACCCTTTTTCTCGTTCTCCCTCCGCCGCATAAGAGGATGATAATACCCTCATAAATTCATGGGAAGGGTCTGCTGCCGCATTACGGCTGTTTTTTTCTCAAACCATAAACAAATGACCAAGTTTGCCGAGTTTACACAATGCAAGATCAAAATGCAATAGCATTCTAATAATAGGACCCATCGAATTAACACATGTAAAGCTTTCTTCATATATATTCATAAATATGATGTGAGTATTCTTTGAGGCTATATTCAGATATAGAATGTATACTATTTATATGTAATGTATAGTTCGGGGACACGTCCCTCTATTGGGGAAAATTGGGACTCAACTTCCCTCTTTGTCTATAACCTTCTATAATTCTCTGTACAGAAAGGCTGACGCCATTTTAGCATTTTGACACTAAAGTATCACCGAATTACAGAACAAATCATCCCTCTCCTACAAATCCTCAGCCAATTAGCCAGTGCTCTTCAATTATTCCATTTCCTCCCATATCTAAACACATTTTGATAAATGCTTTGTGTGTTTTTGTATTTAAATTTATAATCTGTTAATGTTTTATTCCCGGCTGACGTGCCCGGTTATTACCGCGTTTATACACAACAGTCTCACTTGTTTTTTGGCTCACTGAGAGGCCGGGGTAACCTGACACACCGTGCATAAATCGCAGGTGACGCGTGGATAAATCAATTTTCGGCGGTTCTCTTTCTTTCAGTACCTCCTCGAGTTACCGCGGGGTCGAGGGAATATTTCTTGTGTTGGCACCTCGTTTCGTCTCGGATGGAAATTTCACCTATAATGTTGAGGATGTGTGGGTTAAAGAAGATTCTGGACCCTAACGACGCCGAATTACGATTTCTCGTTCTCTTAGGACCTCCGAGGTTAATGGCAAAGGAGTGATAATACATCTTGTGGGATAAAAGCAGCGGGACGCCGATTCTTGAGGCTGAAGGAAGAAAATTATTGAGATTATCGTCATTTAAATCATCATTTTTTGTTGAATTATAACTGATTGAGATATCGTTTTTAGAATTGATGTAAAAGGGAAAATTAGTTATCCTCTGTTTGCGATACATTGAAGAATAGCAGAAGCTTGTTGGTAATCTCAGATTAGAATGACGGGGCCAAGTAAATGAGCACCAATTAAAATATTCGCTACCATGTTAAATTGAGTCTAAAGCACCCTCCAAACTATCCTGCTAACTGGTATTATGCTGTGGTTTCTAATCCATTAATCCATTCATTAATCACCCACATCTTGGCCCAAAGTACCATCGTTCTTCAACGAAGTCATACGAAGCGAAAATCCTTCATCTCAATTGCTGGGTAAAAGGGTGGACACCTGAGGGGCATTTTACGCAGTCCAATGGCTTCATAAAATGACCAAACTTATCATTGTTATAGAGAAATGAAAGGTCGAATGGATATATTGAATTTGATTCTTTCTATTTTCAAATGGAACATTTTAAAAAGCTCATTTGCCTCTCATTACCACCAGTTTTTCCTCATTTTTCCATTTAATTAAAATTAAAAGTTATTTAAAGAGGTCTATTTCAAGGTTTTTCCCCGAAAAATCCACAGTCTCGAAATACCCGTTGAAAATTCTCGAATTTCCTCTGTTTGTTCGGCCAAAGTAAACTTTCAACGTGATTAGAGATTTAAGGTGGTGGCTCTTGTCAGTGAACTTTTTTTATCCTTTTCACCCTCGGCCTTTTCTTCTTCTCTTGGTTAGCAGAGGCAAGGAGTATGTTGGTGAATAGCTGGTTTTGTTGGGTAATGATTTTAATTAAGGTCTAAGGACCAAACATCACCACGATGGAGTGCGACGTTAAGAGGCTAAATGAGGTGAACCCTGCAACCAAGCCAATTCGCAATAAAGACGATGTAACTCTTCCACTTCTCTCGAAAGCCCTCGACATCAAACGTTTCGCATTTCAGAGGCCAATGAATTACGCTTCTCAATAAAATGCGAATAATATTATTTTTTCTCGTAATTAATTTTCATTCTCTCAATTCAGATATTTTGATCAATGAAAATGCTTTCTGATGCTCTCTACACTCTTCCGGGATGGAATTTATTGGAAAGAATGAAGAAGACGAATCATGCATTCATCGGCAACTGAGGAATATCCCCTAGTATCCAATAAGAGGATACGGATGAAGTTCACGTCCGTGTTTTATCAAAAACACGGAGAAACAGCAACTCGTACAGATTTCCGGGGCGTCATCTTGGCATCTCTTCTACATTTCAGAAGATACTGCGAGTCCCACGTACTGAAGGATGCTCAACGGCGGAACTGGAGCAAGACAAACTCCCTGGAGTGTCCGGAAATCTCTAGAGGATGATGCTCTTCACCGAACTCGATGGAATTGAACCACTGGAGAGGGAGATACCGTGCGGAATATGCTCGTGTACGGAAACCAATGTGTAGACCCATGACCCAGTTCATAGAGCCCAAGGATTCATGGCTTTTGCCAAGCTAACTTCAAACTGATTTCGGCTTATAAACTTCTACTCCGACTCATCCTGCTCCTCCAAAACCAGCATACACCTCAACGGTCCACTTGATATTAATTTTCAGATATAGTCATGTTCAATATCCTGTTGATATCCAAAGAGGATAACTATCTAATCCACGGACGATCAATCAACTTCCTTCCGCAGGCTTCATCAGCTTGCTTTTCATTAATCAGTTGTGTCCACTTGGAAAATGAGCTCACACACTTCCGTAATTACCTTCGTGTCCGTCATTTTGGAGAGTTTTTATGGTGGGAAAGAGATAGAGGATTTATCAACTTCATTTTAATGAAAAACACTGCAAAAAATGAAATAGGTCCTTTTCACGTTGAAGGTTTTAATTAAAAAATGTAGAAAAATTCTGGAAGATACATCAGCACACCGATGTTATTCAGGAATTTTTTTAAATTATTACATCAACAATTTCACTCTGAAAAAAATTAGTTATTTCACTTCAGATTGGAGATTTAATTCTTAGAAGTTTCGAATACTTATCAATGTATCTTCAAAGCTGTGAGATTGAAAATAGAAAGAGAAAGCATGTGAACAAATTGAAAGGAGCTTATTGTATAGGATCAAGCAGAATGCAAGTGCTTGAGGCCCGTGAATCCTTTGAGTTTATGACTGTCATGAATTTGCTGAAAGGATCATGTAGAGAGTTTGGTGAAATTTGGGGATTTGAGTTTGACGTTTTTTTTCCCTCGACTTATCCTTTTTGTGACTAAAGTTTTGATGACTTATGATAGTGGCAGATAAAATTTGTCTGATAAGAATATTAAACAGAAAAGCCATTAAAAAAAATCCCCTACATGTCATAAAAAAATGACATTTATCCTCTGGCACTTCCGAATTCGGATAAATTCAATTTTTCATCATTTTATAAATTCACTCTATTGTTCCATGTATTTATAGCAGATTTGGTAAAGCCAAGGTGAATTCCACAGCTGGTAAAAAAAAATTCCTTTCAGCTGTAAAATTGCAACATAAAAAATCCATTTATTTTATTCTATTTCATATGGATTCAGTGAAAATGGAATGTTTTTTCATTTCACTTCATGTTTTTATGATCAAACGTAAATCCCCAAGTTTTTGCGTATACGCGCGCGAAACCCAACACTCCTCTCTATCCACAGCTTCTTTTTTAGCCACGTTGCAAGGATAACATTCTAATTCACTTTCCATTCACGTGATTCCCATATACTTAATCCTACGAGAGGTTTCCCATGAGCATGAATGGCTCGGAAGCTTCGTAGGGTGGAGGGTTGCTTTTTCTGCACGAGCTTAACAGTAAGGAGGAAGAAAAAAAATAGAATATAAGGAATAAAGGAGAGAGTGAGGACAAGAAAACGCAGTAGAGTACAAGGGGAGGAAAGGGATACGCGTTGTGAATATAGAATCGTCCCCGAATCGGATAGCGATAAACGACGCGATTGAAAGTCTCTAGGATCGCAGGGGACTCGTGAGTTCACGTGGAGAGAGCCTCCAACGGCCATTCTGCAAACTCCCTGAGTATTCTCTGTGGATGCTCCGGAATAGTGTGGATATCGATAAGCCATTCGTATTTCTACCCGTGAAGCCAATGATAATGCCGAGGTGACGGTGGCGATATAGGGAAATGGCCATTGTCACGAGGGTTATAGTTCTTGAAATACGGGAGAAGGTTTCATGGTGTATCACAATGTGGCTGTGTTTAAGGTTCTCGAGAGGGTGTCCATCTTATGTCCAAAAAGTATAATAAAATTATAATCTGATGGTACTCATCCCCACTCTCTCTCCCTCGTTTGTTAAATGATAAATCTGTTATTATCATTGAAATCGTAATTATTTACTCATTAAAATGACTCATTAATGATCATCCAAAACAACAAAATGGTTGTAATCTGGATTTTTTAAAAGGATATCTTATATTTTCTGTAAAATCGTTAAGAAATTCTCAAAAATCTATCTCAGATTATTTTTATTGAATCTTCTTTTTTAAACTCGTGCAACGCAACAATCGACTCAATGATTTTAAATTGCCCTGCGACTTAACTCCTGCGGTCTACGTCCTCCATTTCTCCACTCATATGATCCTGATTCAGTGGACGAAGGGGATGGAAGAAAATGCTTCACTTAAATCCTTCTAGATGGGGCTGAGAGTATTATTGAAGGTTATGCCGTTGACTCTTAGGAGATAGTTCCCATTCGTTTGTCGTTCCACCCTAGAGGCGATCCTTTACACTACTTTTCCCATTGACATCGAGAAGCGATAGAAAAGATCCTGCATTATGGTCCATGAATGGTTACGAGAATGGTTGCAACAGACTTGATCCAGTGGAAAACGATCGAAACACAATAAAAAATTGTTGCCAATGATTACTTCTATTTTCTGATTTTTTTGAGTCAATGGATTGTGGATGTGAATCATGCTGCATTCATGAAATTCTAAAGCTCTGTACTAGTCATTCAGTTGATATCAAATTCGACTCTATGACTCCCCGTAAACATCTCGTCGAGCGATTAAAACACAATTTACATGTATATGACAATATTTGGTAATGTGACAGTGTCATGAAAACGATCGTTTTTATACCGTTACATCCATTTTCATGTGGTATAATTTTTATTGTCACTGGTGCTTGATAAAATTGAGTAACGCGAGTTTCGGGTAGATGTTCAATTAGTATGATTTCGAATGAACACGAATTATTGAACGAAAAATTGTCGAGTGAAACTCAAATATTCCGAGAGCGAAAAATTGAAACAAAATTAAATATTGATAAAGTAACACATTTAAAAACGTCATTTTTTTCAGGATTTAGTGAATTTTTCAGGCAGAAAATTAATTAATTAAAATCCTTAAAACATTTTGAAATAACACAGTTTGAATTCGTCAGAGTGTATTCACTCTATCGCAAGATAAAATAACCTCATGTGTTTGCCAGAAATCCTAAAAATTTACCGAATGTCTGGGAATAGTGAAAATAGTCAATTCCGAAGAGCAAATAGATATGATTTCATCCAAATTTATTTTTTGGCATGAAACCATATGAAATATAAAAGAGGAGAAAGCCCGCACACGCAATCGTTTCACCTTTTTCATCCACATAAACTCGCACGTATGATTTTCCATCCACTGCTCACCTCAACATTTATATTATTTTTTTCTCGAAAATTCTGGCTGCGTTGTGTTCAGGCTGAGTTATTCTTTCGGTTCGTTGTCTCACCATTGTGTTATCTAGACGAAAGATGCCCCTCTGTACCTGTCTCCTTCAGTGTGAATGCAGAAATGCTTCAGCGTTAGCCAAGCTGAAAGGGTAAGGCTTTTCCACAGAATAGAATTTACTCATCTAGAATACGCAATGAGAATATTTTAAGGTAAATATAACAGTTTTGGGAATTTTTGAGAATGAGCGCTACTTTTACGATTGGATGAATGAAATCAGGGATAATCCGTGTAAACATCCACTTTATCCTTCACTCAATTCAAAGAATTGGAAATATTGTGGAAAACTGAACGCTCGCCAATTTTCATACGAATCTTCTGCATTTGCATTCAAAATTGAGTCATTCTTCATGATACAGAGAGGGAGTTCCAACATTCTCGGGTCTCGTAATTGAATAAATTTTATTTGTTGAGAAACAAGATAACGTTAATGCTTTTTTCCATATGCGTGATAAATTATAGCTGTACGTGAGTCCAAGCGAAAGTGCAGAATTTTTTCCTCTCAAACGAAAGAATAATTTCTTCAATGGCTAATAAAAAGATCATTCGCATTTGCAAATTCAATTGAAATGGAGATTATTTCTTGTTCTCTCTCATTTCTCGGCAATAGGCCAAGCGGTTTCACCCTACGATTTTAGTATTCCTTGCATGTCTTTTTCCCACCGGGACACAAAACTTAAGGAGGTCTTATCTCAGTTTGTATAAATGACTGTAATATTCTCTCTGTTCTTATAAAACGATGTTTGTCCAAAGGCATATGAGAAAGAGTCCATCATTCCGCACCCTCTTATTTCGGAATAAGGAACATTGGGTAATGAGGAAAGTCACTTTTAACAGCACCAATATTTCGTACACTATCCTCGAACATTTATCATGAAAAGAATTCCATTTATTTTTTCATTAATTAAATTAAAATGTTTGCAATCATGAAACTGCCTCGAATGTTAAAAATATATTTTCAATGAAAAATATAGAAGTTTTCCACAAATTTCCCGTTTTTTTTTAAGTTATGAATATTAAGATGAACGGAAAATATGGGCTTTCGCCGAGCGGAAAGTTGGACCGCTTTAATTTTCCGCTAGCTCCCTAAATGCCACGAATCTGCATTAATGTGATGGTGAAGTTTCTTGAACGATCCCTGACTAGCTGGTGATGGCGGATCATCCGGGAAGTTTTTTTCTCCGAGAACTGGAGGATCAATAGAATTAATGGATAATAAAAATGATTTAAGAGCAAAAGAAATTCAATTAAAAAATCATGATAATACAAAATATTAATACAACACAATTTGTGATATTACAATTCTCTTCAATTTTTTCATTCGTGAGAAAAATTCTTGAAGATTCAATGATGATAAGGCTGTGTGTACAGACGCAATGCTTGTGTCTGTGGTTGAGAAGTCGAAGCCGTGAGGGTAATCCGATTTTCCGGCTGATTCGATTTTCAATTTTCTCTACGGCTCCCTAATATGCCAAAAGCTACGCATTTCACTGCCAGTTCACTTCTAAAACCCCTCTTTCTTATTCCCATCTTCATGCTGCTTATGAACTTTTTTTTATTCTCTCGGTTTTCATGTAGAAAAAGTTTCTTTATTATTAAAGGATTGAATTAACTTTTTTTCTTCATGAGATCCAGTAGAATTATTGATTCGTATCATAAAATTCTTTATTACGATTTAATTTTAGTCAGAGTTAAATTCAATATTTCTGTCAGAGACAATTTAAAATGAATTTCATTGAATATTGATTATTAAAATTACAAAATAGACTTAAAAGAATAATAATTGATATGAGAAATACTTTCATATCTCAAATTAATTCCGCTTGGGGCTGTGTCTGAAACTATTGCTTCGAGTATTTCAATTTCTATGTAACCTAGTTAAAGAGTCTATCACGAATGTTCATCATCATTTCCGTGGAGGGAATTGCTCAGTTCCTGTACAGTTATGGTACTACCCTTTCTGTACATTTATTGAACACAACGATTTTCACGAATTAATGGTTGAAAATTCATGCATGTCGTTGGAAAAATAAAAGGAGAATTACAATTGCATTTGAAAGTCGTTTGTCACAATGAATGAATGATTAGAATTGAATATTCCACTGTCCTCAACATCAGCACCTTTTTCCTTCAACATTTTTTGATCAACATTGACCAACTCCATTCAATGGTTTTCGTGCACTATCCTTAGAGCTCTTTCCTGAGTCTTTATCCCTCTTCATGCACCCAATCACCTGCAGTATCCTCTTTTTCGGTAGTATAATATACAGCATCAAAATGGGATGAATAATCCTCACGAACTTGAGGATCCACAGACTCGGATAAATAGCAGACAAGGCCCCGGACAACCAGGGAGCGTCCATGATCAAGTACAATCGCAAGTAAACAAAGTATTTCTTCCTCACATTCTTGATATTATTCTTATTTAGAATCGCATTATCCCTCTGGACCTTGATCATCTTGTAGCTCGTGTACATGAATAGAATGGTGTTTGTTAACAGTGTTATCACAGGTATTGTCAGAGTGTAGATCAACATGGTTGTATGAGATTTACCATCGAACTTTGAGAAATTCGGTCTTAATGATGAATCGTCTGATAAAATAGGTGTGAATTCCATAAAAGTAGCTATAACAGCTGGTATTGTTGATAATCCCCAGGACCACATGGAATAAACCCTGAATTTTCTCATCTCATCTTTCTGCCTCGAATTACTTGATGGGGCCCATTGGAATCGGGTAATCACGAGCGTCATGTCGAAACACAGAAGGAACAACCATATGCATGTTGCTTGAGTGAAGTATAATATAATCAATCCAAGGACACCGTAAACGTAATCCGGTAAGTGGTGATGACAGAGTTCGAATGATCCAATTGTTATGATCAATGCATTCACTGTTATGTAGGAGAAATTGTAGGATATGAGTGATTTGTCATAGGCACGCTTTCGCAGATCAGAATAACAGCAGTAGACGATCATGACGATGACGTAAGGCAATGTGTAGAGTATTGTTGCGAATACAACCATTGTGGCTCCCCAGAAACTCAAGAGTTTGAATATGCTATCGCAGTGACCATCTGCTTGAATTTTTGATACGCTGGCGCAGGATGTGGTGACAACTGTTCCGTTCAGGAGAGTGTCACTGCAGTTTTTATCAGTGATGTTTGTAGATTCGATAGAGACATCTAAAAAGAATAATTGATTATTCACCAAATTTAATTGATGAATGCACCTTTCAAGATGAACTAAAAGCGATGATGAATAATATTCTCATGATTTCGTACTGAATGCTAATGGAAATAAACTGAAGAATCGGAAAGTTTTGTATGAGAAATGGATATTGACCTTCTGTTACTCGCGAGTATGACGCCGTCTCGACTCGGGAAATATGATTTACCGCAAAACCGTGATGAATTCCGATGAGAATGAGATTGCAAGAAGTGTATATACTTTGTATCAATCAAATAGAATAGTGCAAATAAACGAAGGCTAATGAATCAGTAATTACCATTATCTTACCATGAAAACAGCTGTTGAAACTGTCATACGTTCCATTGACAGTTTCCAATAAAATCGTGATGTTATCCTCACTCCTGATGCACTCAAGGAGATCATTCAACACGGTACCATCATCACAACACTTGGACACTGCGTTCGCATATCCAAAACATGAGGCAACTGTCACTGCAGCAAACATGGAGAGTATTCCACTTGCCATCGTCCGATTCTACGAACACCTCGGAATTAAACAGAACCGATGGCTACCACCGGCTTTTGACTGCAGCACATCAGCTTATTTTATGTGCAAATCTCCCCCGGAAAACCCCACCGCAATTTCGCTCTCTATCACTAAACCACACGACTCCAAGTGCTCAATGCTGAGTCACACGTTGCACGACTGACTACTGACCATCACATTTTTTTTCCTGCGCATAAGTATCCACAGGCGCTTGAAAACCGGCGAATGTCAACATACACAGAATTAGCAAAGAAGGGAATTTAAAAATGATAATTCAGTGGCTTTTTGTACGTGTTTGACAGCTTATCCGTGCTTTGGTTGGATTATTTAAATTCTGAATAAGTATGAAAAAGAAATGTTAACAATCTGATGTTTACAAAATATAAAATATTTGTTTGCTAATCTCATGATTACCTACTTTCAGATTTTGATTTTATGATGAAATTGTTGGGAGTTTTTGTGATTTAAATATAGGGAAGATACATTAGAGCATCTTCATGATTTTTTTTTCGGATCCTTGAGATGAAATTTGACATTTCTAAATTTTCTAAAGTTAATTATACCTCTAGGAAAAATTACATTGTAAGAATGTCTTTCTTCACTGCATAAATTTAGATAACACTGACCTTGAATGAATGTGTAACGAACCGAAGACTGGATTTATTGTAAACATAAATTTAACGATGCAATCCTGTCACTGCATACTAATTACCTCTGGAAATTCATTGAAACGAAAAAACTCCCGATAATATTGCAAATCCAACGGAAATACATCAAGTCAAGAATAACAATTAATTCCACGAAGTCATAATTTTTAAAACTAATACATTGGAATTACGTTAATTACAATTTCAGATTCAACATTTCTATTCCCTGGAAATCTCAACAATGAGTCACGAGTCTCACGTTATCGAATTTTCCAAGTGATAAGAAATAATGTAAACCAAATCTGTCATCATCCGGAACTAATACCAGTATCACACGAAATAATCCTAAACATTAATCTACTTAGCGGTCAGACTAGAGAAATGTGACGTAATGGAGTTCCCACTAACTTCGTTCATTGCGGTAAAGTCTGACCAATCGAGTGTCGATGACTGGGAAGAGGAAGGAAGAAGATAAATGTTGGAAAATGATATACGTTCATGGTTGCGGTGACTCAATACCTGCAGTATTGTATTGCATGTCACTCGAGCTGCACACGTAGAAGCTCAGCACTGAATATCTCAATCTCCGTGTCTCTGTTTATGGGCAGAAAACAGGTGATAATAATCCGAGATCTATGGACATCCCCATGGATTGCTGTCCCTCAGGTTATCTGATGAACGAGAACCTTGCATGTGTGATTCGTCCAGCCATCAGTGCATCAAGCATCGTTGCCAAGAAAGTTGGAGAAGGTGAATTCAAGTGCCTCTGGAACGAGTCCCTCGTAGCAGACAGATACATCACCATGGACAATGACAGCTATTTAACATTCAGTGTCGAGGAAATGTCGTGCATCGGTGACACATTGAATGGAACTAAAATAATAGCTAAATGTGTCAATCAGAATCATTCACCGATACTTAGAATTGGAGAAATTGTATTTTGGGGAGCACAGACATACATACCCACGAATTTAGCTCACATGATCTTGTGCTTTGTCGTGGTGCTTGTCTACCTGTCTGTACCAGAATTGGGACGGGGCCTGTACAATCGTGCAGTTGTCCGACACAACATCTCTCTGCTAATGCAAGGAGTCATACTACAGTTGCTCGCTTGTTGTGCACTTCTAGACTGTCAAATTACAGATCATGTACTCATTTTTCTCTGGCTTGTTCTTCAATATTTTACCATTGCCACGGTTTTTTGGCTCAATAGCATTTGCTTTGATATGACAATGGCTATTATGAGGTTTCGGTGGACAGCTGGAGGTGGAGTTAAGTGCGGAGAAGTTGAAGCAAGGAAATTGATGATGTACAGTATTTTTGCGTGGAGTGGACCACTTCTACCAACACTGCTTGCTGGATTCTGTGATTATCTTCCTCAAGTGCCAAATGATTTTATACTCAAGCCTCATTATGTGAATTATATGAAGGGACCGAGTACAATTGTTGCAATGTACTTCTTCTTTCTGCCAATGCTTGTGCTGCTTCTTAATAATATTCTGTTTATGTGCACAACGTACAGAATTATTAAAATTCAGAAGAGCACGGAAATTGCAACGCGCAATCAGAAAAATATACTCAAAAAAAAATACTTTCTGTTCTTGAGACTTTATTTGTTGATGGGAGCACCGTGGTTCTTTGGGATGCTTCTAGCTTGCTTCAATAATTTAATATTACTTAAAATATGCAGAATGATTCAGCCTTTACTCTGGCTGCTAATGTTGACTACTCACAAAGCGCTTGTTAAGAAAGTCAGAGGATTTTTTATGAAATGTAAGCATCGTAGAAAAGATGAACATTCACTACCACCTACTGAAGTGAGTTTTCATCTGTAAATAATCGTTTTTATTCTTTTTAATAAAATAAGAGATTCCTGGGTATTTCTAGCAGTGATATTTTTAAATAGAAAAACGTTTCCACTTCTTACGTAACAATCTCAATGTCAAGGTGTGGAAAGCACTATAAATAATGAATGAGGAAAAATTCCAATGAATTTAAAGAAAGGATGGATCTCTGTGCTGGATAAAGTATGACAAAATAATAATGGATAATAATCCATTGACGACTGAAAATGAGAATGTATCAGTATTTACATGTACTTCAATACTTTCCTCTGGAAAGGTTTGAAATCACTGGGTTGTCCCACAAGTCTCATGCAATTATCTCCATGACTTGTCTCGACGATCAGTTACAATATTTATAGTCAAATTATGCAATTCAAGTCTGCGGGGATTCCTATTTCAAATTAGCGGGAAACAATTGAATTAAATTCCGTTTAATTTATCTTTAAGATTAAACGATAAGTACAAAGTTTTTTTTTCTATTTTAAATAATTCCATGTAAGAGTCATGAAAATATATTACTCAATTTTATACTGAACATTATTTTTATCAGTCAATTGCATTGATGATCTGGGAATACTAATTTTTAATTCCTGACATCTCGACTCCCTGTGTACATTCAATTATCCATATTTATAAATCCCAGACAATTGTTTCAAACGTGATGGATCGTCAGCCACAGTCATTGGCCTACGTTCAATCAATCAGAGGATAAGCGGATTAATCTGTGTTACGGCTTTCCACAATCACAAATAACTATTGAGGATTATGGATTTTAATTTGATCGAAGTGTTTCCTATGACCTAAGTTCCGCATGCAGTCGAATTCAATGAATTATTGATATAACTTCAATCATAATTCTGTTATGGAGAGTAACGAGAAAGGTGAGCTTTGAGTGATAGAAATTTCATTATTGAAGCTTGAGAATTCTGGAAATTCATGACTCATGAGAGGATTATCCAAATGAATTGTCGAGTCAAGTGTAATCTAATCAGCTTCATTGAATTATTTTTATGAAAATGATTAAATTAACGTGTGAACAAAAATAATGAGAGAAAATCAATAGATTTGTGTAATTTTTATCTTTCAAAATAGAATCCAAACAAAATTATTCATTTTCCATGATATCAGCACATCTCCAATGATGATGAATAATTGAATTAGTTGAGCTCCAATTGTCCCACAAATTCCCTGATTTTATCTCCAAGAAAATATCAGAATTCTCCAGCATCTATACCATGAAATTTATAATCTCAATGTATTTTTTATAAACAAATTTTTTATTTAATTCAGTTACAAGATGGTGAAGTTATCTAGTCTATGTAAATCAGGCAATTCTGCACAGAAACGCCCAACATAAGTTTTATGGAGTAGTTGTGTAAGTATGAGACGATTTAAGGTTTTCAGCTATTATATGTGCATCGTAAAGAAAACGTGTTTTCTTATTACCTCTGAAATGTCTCGGAATAATACGAATTAGAATATCTGTCTGGCCAGTGGAGAATTATTTTTCCCAGCATGTTCAGTGACCTGTGATAATGGAATTACGAATTATCTCAAAATCATGTGAAAACATTTGAGAAGTACAATGGATGGTAGATGTACCGATTTGTCAAGCAAGTATTTGAGGCTCATGGGATTTTAATAAACTTCGGAATGCTGGCTTTTCGTTCAGTCGTATTTCCATGGACAAAGTATTCAAGATTCTTGAATACCAGTGAGACACCGAGGCCGCAAATGAATATGCAAGTAAATGCAAAAGCCCACCCAGTTTGTGGATGAAAGTTCTGTCTTCAAGGGGCCATTGATTCGACGGTTCAATGTGGAACAAAAGAGTTGGCTTTGGGTCAAACTTCTCAACAGAGATATGTTAGCTATGAATTTCAAGTTCCAAGCCACTGTCTTATGCATATCGTCATAGTACTTTAACTTGCCTATTCATATCACTAAATTTGGATCATTGTGTAATTATTAAATTATGAATATTAATGATATCCATTATTTCCTTTAATTCTCAATAGCTTAAAAGTTCACGTTAAATTAATGGCCCTTTTTCCACTGAATGAATGAAACTCGTTTATCCTTTGATACCTGACCTATCATTTGTGCACTCTAATTAAATTCCTTTTGGATCCGGTACACGACCCTCAGCGACATTTCCCAAGGAATTCTCGTTTATAATGAGCACTAGTGGGGCACAAGTTTCGGCAAAGCAGCACGAGTACCAGTTCCAACTATAAATTAGAAGGAGCATGATCCAATAGAGCCATTTTCTCCAAAAATTCGTTCTTTCCTCTCCTTTCAATACAGGTGCAATGTGGGTAGTAAAGTTCGTTTGGTCATATTTAGAGAGATATGCGTATTGTGTGAGTTCGTGGTCTCGCATTATGAGTTAATTACAATTTATGGACAGTGGGGAGTTTCACGCGTTACAGCACGTACTCTGATTTGGCATAACATTCTAGGTGAGAATGTGCACACAACGTATTATACACTGTAGACTACCAAAGTCTATGGTGATACAACACTTCAAATTCCAGTTTTACCCGGTGTCGTGCACTTTAGTAACATTGGATTTGTGTGTGTCGCCCACGGTGTAAAAGCCCGTGAATGATACTGTGGGTTTTACATCCCCGGGTATTAATTTTACGATCATAAATTATGGTCTATAATTTCATCAACAGTTTTCTCCCGGAATTTTTTTAAAAATGTCGTTGGGCTTGTGGGAAACATGCACGGATTATTTGAGATTGTAGAATGTTATGTTTTCATTAGAAATATTGCTCCAACGCCCACACGTGGAGAATCAGCTTGATAGGTCCTGGAATTGCAGTCAAGGTGTAGCTGATCGTAGAATTAACGATATTGGGAATTCGTCTATGAGAGGTGAGACAGCTTAATAGTTGGAGTTGTGTTGTGTAATGTACCTGTCGGCTTTCAATATACCTGTGGTGCACATGGTATCGAGTTGTTACGTGTCATAATCCCTTGACCTTTGGCTTTGGTTATGCTTACATGTCAATTCATGCACACGCTAGGTGCTATTTTTTTTCATTGAATTCGCAATAAATCATTTAATATCTGAGAAAATAGGGAATTGCTCGATTACTTATAATTACTTGGAATCATTTTCTTTTCAAGTATGCATGAAATGGTAATTTTCTATTTTTTCAAGAATCTGACATGTTTACTGTAATGACTGCGAAAATTATCAAACCCTCTCCAAACTTTCCAACACCTCCACATATATATAACAATCAAATTGTCATATAGGAGCGTGAACTTTCCTGAATTTCGGTGATCAGCCTTATGTCGTAGGTTGGAGGCACTCAAAATCCAATCAACGGACATCGTCTCAGCCCTCTGGATGCTATATCGGCGATAGAATGGATAAATTCTCCAGTACGTTCCTCGGCGCAAGTTGGTGTACTCTCATTCAACGCTTGAACGGATTTGGTTCTCTGTTTTCTGGTTATTGCAGGCGCTGAGAAAAGGGGAGAGAGTTCTGGGGCTGCTGATGGGGGTTTGAGTATTGGGGAGGGGAAGGAGGTAGATAATGGGAGGATAACAGCCGCAGTGTGAGAGGAAGGAATTGACACCGAGGGATAATGAGAGCAATCTGCTCATCTGTAGGCCTGCTATGTCTCAAGCCTCTCCACTATCAGAAGAGTAACCCAGTGGTTCTCGACTCGACACCTCGTGCATCTTCTGGCTCGATGATGATGTCCAGACATTTTCCTCCTTCAGAACCTCATAATTTAGATAATGAAGACTCAAATTTTCACACAATTCTCCACTTATAAATTTGATAAGTTTCGATGAATTATGTAGAGATAAAATGTGAGGAAATGTCTGCATGATAGTGCACTTCTGAAGCACCAAACAGTGAGAATTGTGGATTCCAGTATAGAGTGAAACCCCAAATGGTTATGATGTGCCGACGGAAATGCTATATGTCTGTTTGGAATTTGTCAGTTCCTACTTCATGTGAATGTCAGACTCTTCCCACTTCTCAGAACATTGAAGAAAGATATCTAGTTTCTCGAAGAAATAAAATAAATTCTAGCAGTTATAGGAATATTCACAATAATTTATTAATTTCTTGTATTTAACGACTTGTATTCACGCCCCTTTGGTTCTCCAATAACGATACATAAAAAGTTATGTTATGCAAAACAGTAATAATCACATCAATTAGTTTGCAAAATATCAGTGGATTGAAATAACAAAAATATTTATATTAACTCGTAGTAAATACTTCAACACATTTTATTTTGATGAAAAAAAAAAAATTCTCCAACATGTACCTGATAAAGCAGTACACAGAAATACGTTAATACCGCTATGTATAGCAAGGGTGATGTTCTAGCACGCAATTTTGCAATTTATAGTTAGAAAACGTTACCCACCACCGGACGATGTCGACCATCCATTATCTCGTCCGGTTTCTCGATTACCCACATAACGAATAGCTTCATTTTCATCTTTTGCTTATACTGTATAAAACGAGATTGGGAGTCTCTCCTGTGAGGCAAAAGGTGGAGTAAACATAAATATTCATTTCCGTATCGATGGCGTTAACTTAAGTCAAGAATCATGAAGGAAAATTTAAAGATTTCAGTGTCGATTAAACTCTGGTTCAGATAACATCAACATATGGATTAAGGAAAAAACTATTTATTTCTCCTCAATTTTATTTGTTTTTTTTTTTTCACTCACTTTATCTGCTTTTTTTCTATTTCAACCTGGAGTTTATTACGCTGAAATAGCTGGCCCTTTATAAAAGTCGGGTGAAGAGCAAACAACCGGATAGATTTTTCGTTGGTCACCAAACGATGAATAAAAAAGAGTGGGTGTCGCCCATAAACTCGTACCAGACCTGGCAGCGTCTGCTTTATATCCAACCGCCACTGAAAAAGACATATATTCGTGGAATATTAAAAAAAAATGCGTCTGTCCGGTAAACAGATACCCGTAAAATTTCTCGCCCTGTCAAACCTCATTCTGCCAATTCATTTTATTCACTGAATTTTAGAAACAATCAGGAGAATTTATTTTCAAACTAATGAATTTATAATGATAGATTATGCACAGGATACATTCGTCTAAAAATTTTCCCGATAACAATAATGGGATTATTTGTTATTCACAGTTACTCAGGAAAATTCTCGATGGGACTCGGTTAATTGTTAATCATATCCGCTGTGAATTTATAATTGGACTGAAAATTCGGTTAATTAAATATTAATTAAATCCACGTCTATCAAATTATTTCTAATTAAATTTTTGCTCTCATTTTTACAGTAAATGCGGAGGAATTTCTTGGTAGAGACAGTGAGTATATTAAATATTATAAATTTGATTTTTTTTCATTATTTAAAGTGATGAATAGAATTATTATGACAGGTGTCACTTATTGTTCAATTATTTTCATTCATTAACCTCGAATTTACACGACCTTTGAGGGAAAATCAATGTCAAGAATGCATCTCTGAATTCAATCAAATCACTCGACAATCAGAGAAGAAAGAAACATATTTTTTCCTCAATATTAAAGAGATGACAAGGTTGAGAATAGAACTTAATGTGAGAAAGTTTTCCGGTTCTCATCAAGAGTTAACAGAACGGACATAAGAATGTAATAACCTTCCTGTTAACTGAAATGATTAAGAACGTGACACGCCAGATTGTGCTCAATCTTACTACTCTCATTTATCAGGAGAGATCATCTCATACCTCAAGGGATTCCGTGACCATTTCCAAGAGAATTACGAATTAATGGAAATATTGACCGTGTCCATTTTACGTTGAAAATATCAATTTTTTCATTCAGATTTTGTGCATTCATTTATGAATTGAAAACAAATCGATTTTTCAATTGAGATTCAAGGTCAAGAAAGTAATAATCCCGAATAATACAGAAAAAGGTGCAACTTCTGAAAACTGTCTCGTAAATCAATATTCAAGTTGCGAAAAAAAAACTCCTCATGCAAACACGTGTGAACAAATGTTGTGTCTTTCATAGGCACAGGCTCACTTTCGCCTGTGGTATCTCTGTGAAAGAAAATAAAAGGAATAATGAGAGAAAAAAATGTACGGGAAGTCTATTAAAAGACGAAGCGGTATGTTTTGTATGTCAGACTCTCTATAACCTGTACTACGAAGTAAGTTAATACAGCTTCTTCGAGGAAATGTCATCCCTCTGCCTCCCCTCTTTTCCCCTTTTTCCCTCGGGTTATTTTAATTTTTACAATTCGTCGAGGGCGTTGAAAGAAATAGCATCGCGTTTAAACCTCTAAAAAAGCTCGTCCGAATGTGTACTTGAAACATTTCAAATGTGATATTGTATAAACTAACTATATTTCATTTTGGTCTCATCGTTTACAGATTCTGTTTCTCCATGAGACAGTATTTACATACGTTATTATATGAGCTGTTAAACATGTGTGCATGGAACTAAAGTATCATTACGTATTTATGTAAAAATAATTTTGAAAAAAATACGGATTAATGGATCCAGAAAATCCTCAATAAAAGGAGCATAACGATTCGTCGAATGAACTCAAAAAATCGTGATTCTCTGTTTTTACACAAAGGTGAAAACACCGAGGCCCTTTAACCAGAATTTTAATCTCCACCAGTGTTATCCCCCCGTATTCCTGGCATTGTCAATGTTCGTTAGGGACTCCGCCATAACTACACCGTTGGGTCGTTTCCAATTTAATGGGGCACAGTATGAGACTCCGGAATAAAACAGAACGAAAAGAAAGGAACAGTAGTTAAACCATGTTTATTAACATTTCCACGGTGATTACAATGCAGTCGCATTTGTTTCGCCAATACGATAAATCATAATTATCACGAGATTTGAATTGAGTCCGAATCCTTTTCGCCTATTGTTAATAGTCACGAAATAGCAAGCGTTGTGTCTGATAGTCCATACACTCAATTCACTCGTGCCACGGATAGACTAACTGGCGCTTCTAAGACATCTCTCAATTTGCATATGCAAAGGTCGTGAATCCTGTTGGACTGGCAGTTATCGTGGGTGTATAAGTTCAGAGTGGTAGTTTGGTAGGACAGGCAATTTCAGACCGTTCATTAGCCACTGCAAGTGAGCCCCAAAATGTTCTCGTTGACGGAATGAGAAAGAAAGTCAAATTCACAGTGGCACGAACCTAGTGCCATTGCATTTAAAAAAGTGAATACAACTTGTGTTATTCATTTCAATGCTATAAAATGGTTGGAAAAATAGGAAAATTCTTGAGAATGTCAGAATGGATAAAATGATGCTAGTTTCGCGGACAGTTAAGGTCATTTATTATGCAAGACAGTCAACGGGGTTGGTTCGAATAACGCCCAACGAAGGAGCCCATTTTGACACGAAACTTTGCCGCGCGGCAAACCGCCCAGAAGGAATACATTAAAACAAGCAACGACGAAGCACACAAACATGCGACAGTCGTTGGCGGCAGTTTAGTACGCCTAGTTGCACTTCGAGAACCATGTACCAAAATGTGTATATATATGTAGGGCGACATCGAGTGAATATATATATATATAGTTTATATACTCTAATAGTTCCTTCCTGAATAATGCATCAGTTGGAATATTTGCATCAAACTTCAAGCAGTTGCTCGACTCACGTCTCGCTTCCACTTGTCGACTGTCGATTTTACTTACTCTCTCTCTCTCCGTGTATTTCTCCTCGTCGCTTTCGCACTGTGGCTCCATACTTTCTTTTGTCAGTGAATAAATGATAATTTTATTACACTAGCTCGACACAACGGGAGAGGGTACTCCTTTGGACGCCTTTTCAGAGATGAAAAAAAGGAGCAGAGGATGACGCCATTTAACCTCTACCCAACAGGACGTGGACTTGAAATAACAATGTGCCAAGGACCATTACCAGCATCCCACACACTGGCGACTCAAACATGCTACAACAGAATATTATTTTGGGTGATCTCTCTTTTGCATGTTAACAATTATTGTGATTCTCTTCACCTACGTCTGTGGCCATGATTTCCAAGAAGAGATTTTTGGAGAACATTGGGCAGGTCTCCTTTTTTTTGCCATCTTCCTTTCTGCATTGAAAAAACATGATAAATTCTGAATTAATATCAAAGGGCTCGACAAAGTCAAGCGAAAAAACATTGGGTTACTGTCGGCTTGTTGCTTTTGAATCTCATTGCGTCAAATTTTTTTTAACCCGCGGCTCAAAGAAAATTCACCCTTCTAACGTGTTTAAGAAATAGTGCAGATGCGGCTGTTTGGATTTTTGCTTCGATTGATTGCCCCTTGGGGAATGGAAAATTATGAGTCATCACAGTGCTACAGTGAATTCATTGGGTTTCGTTCAGTCGTGAATGAATGGAAAATTTGAAAAACCAATTACTCTCTTTTTTAAATTGATTTTTAATTTCTAAAAAATCATTGAATTCCTCCAACATCGTGTTTCCTATTATTCTGATGATGTTGAGGGGTTACATGCAGTTAATTCATTATCGCCATCGTCGACGCCCCACTGTGAACCAAGATATCCTCACTGTACACTGGGAATTGCCGGGAGGAATACAAGAGTTTGATTGGCATGAATCACCCCCATCTAAACCAAAAGCCAAGACTACATTTTTTTTCCACTCCATCGAGATCGCCTTCCCCACTTTATGAATACATAGAATTGTAAAATCGCAATTAAGGATGCAGGGGGTCCCACAAATTGATCATTCATTGGTTTTAATATTGGGGTCTTAGAGAATGAGCATTGCTCCTAGGATTACGTATAAGCATCGTGCATACGAAGGGTGGAATAACACAGACAACTCAATTATAGTCTCGTAATTTGATTAATTCTAACTCGAAGTTTCATTACAATAACGAGATTTATTTTTTTCCTCATTCCAATTTCCTAATCCCCATTTTTTTCAATTTTTTCCATAAAAACATTCATTATGAATAAAAATGTAGCTTCAAGTATTCTATTTTTAAATCCAAGAAAATCAAGATTGTTTATTGATTTCGTGCAATCAACTCTTGAATTGAAGGCGCCAATAAAGTATCGAATGATAATTATTGGACAAACTCCAAAGGCAAGTCGTGAGAAGGTACTCGAGATAAATTTATTATCAAGTCAACAAGATGTATGTATAACATACTCGTACGATGGACATTCGATTTGAAGAAAAAGAAAAAAAAAGTGCAAATACTGTGTGTGAGAAGAAAGGTATAAGGAGGCATGGAAATGAACAAAAAAGCAAACGGAACCACGAGACTTTGCGTGCTATGTGACGGGCAGTTCAAGTCACGACGAACCAAGGTAAAACGTTTATCACTGGGACGATCGCGTGACTCCACATTAGCTCATCAAAAGAAATCCAGAAATGCATACTCAATGTATGAATGATATGTGCAGAATGTGCGTTACATTGCTCCATTTTTTATGATTTTCCATGTTAAAAATCCTGAATGATGAGAGAATCCATGAATCCATGTTTTTCCATTCAAACGTCCAACCGAAATGATTTAAAGTTTTTTCTCCATTCAATGGAGTTGAATTATTTTAGCCCCCGGTTGAATTGGTTTTTCATTATTATCTTCTTTTTGTTTGTAATGTGCGTGTCTTGGTGATGGTGGCAGCTCGAGGCGCCGGATTGTCCGCTCGATGAAATCATTAGTGTCCTTACTGAGCAAAATGAAAATTAATTGCACCAGGCTGACTTTGAATTTTTCCAATTCTTTTTTCTCCATCTACTTCACACTGCGGCCCACATTGGAAAAACCCGTCGCTCGAAGGTGGTTCCCACGCGATTTCATACCGTTGGAATTGTGAACAGCTGACAGTTGAGTCTTCATTTTCTATCCAACATTGTGAAAATGAGTTTTCTGTATTCATTCGTTATGGAGAATGCTTGAAAGGCATTTTAATATAATTTTATCTTTTTTTTTCACTCGTCGCTCCAATGAATTTATTCTTTTTCAGTTCATTAACCTGCTGGTCTACGACATGTGAACTCTAAAATCCCGACGGACACGATGATTTGACAATCGTTCAGAGGGATGCGGAGAACATTAGAATGCGTCTGCACAACCAAGTTTATAGGCTACGTAAATAACAACTTCATGTGGACAGTATTTCCGACTAGTCTTGTGCATAGCCCACGCATAAGAGACATTCCGGAGACGTTTCTGGAGTTCGAGGCATCATACCCCTGATTTATGTCCCCATGACTCTCTCCAGATATAGCTGCAGTCGAATTTTTTGGAGTGGAAAGTCCTGAGGAGCTTCGAACACTTGCAGAATTTCATAAATATAAAGAAAATAGCAAATTCCTTCTTTGCATGAATTTTCTAGAGGAATTGAGACTTTGGATTTTGATAAATTCAGTCAACACTTCGGAGATCCTATGAGAGCATTAAATTATCTACTTGAGCAAGTGCTATTCCATTCTCATGAGAGCACCAATTCTATTTTTTCCCCAATAGAGTAAACAGATGAGCTCATTGACGATTTTAGAAGAACTCAATACCTCTCATAGCACAATTACAAAGAGAATTGTCTTCAACAATGATGACACGTGCTGTTGAAGTTCTTAACTCCTCTTTTTCTTCCTTTTCACCAAGCAATGCATATCTCTCACTAGTGCACTCAGCAATTGTGTGTGAGCTCTTCATAAGAGTGAACTTGACGTCAGGCTTGAGTACCCGCTGACTCACCATCAACAATACCAATTAAATTTAGATCCTCGTGCTATTCTTGCAATGGCATTCACAAGAGTCACGTATTCCCCAGAATCACTGAATTATTGTGACTTTATAAATGAACGACATAATCGCTATTTAATAAAGTAGATGAGATAAAAGTTAAGTTAGCCGCAAAAGAAGAATCGAGAATCAACAGGATTAATGAGCATTCTGAGAGATCATGTCATAGCTGAGAGGAGAGAATTCAGCGCGCACTCCGCGCGCGTTTAATTCTAGTTTCTTTATAACAAAAATGTCAGGATTTCATTGAACTGTAAATCACTTGTGGCCAGGTATAAAATTCAAAGCTGTAAAACCTAAGAAAAACAACGTTGGACTCACTAAAACGTATTGCATACATTATCCAAACGAGTGTACATGCACAGAGGAATGAATCTGGTACCGAAACGCTGTGTATGCCCTGAGGCAAAATTTGCGTTTCCACCAACCAGCGTTATGTTGGCAACGATAAACCGAAGATTTTTGCATATGTACAAGTTGCGTGTCAGACGTTGCACTAACATCGTTGATGTAGAAGCGTTGGTATGTGCCTCCAAGCATCACACTACGTATTTATCTTCGGACTCTGTCTCGCCTCACTCATGGCCAATCACATGAACAGGATCTTGAAAATTAAATGCATTATCATAAAATTTTCCATCTGATCCAGATAATGGAACGGATGAGCAAAGTGCGAGGGTAGAACAATCGATGTCTCTCTCTTTTTTCCTCAATTTTGTGCTTCACAAATGGATTAGCTCGAGGTAACAAAGAAAAGATAAATTGTCTCGAATTATCTGGCTCTTTTATTTTCTACAGAACAAGTTGCAAAGTAAACGATGGTTAGAGCACTCGTTGGGTAAATTTCGCACCAACAATTTACAGTTTCTAGATTGACTTGGGGTTGAGAATAATGGCTGACTTTGGCACGACATATCCTACTGGACCGCATGCAGTTTGCCTCGAGTTCGTATATCACTGAACACGCTGAGTGCTCCCATAAATACCAGATCATCGTCAACTGTGTGTCGGTTTTTTTTGTCCTCTTTTTTTTTCGTTTCCATTCTTTCTTGTCTCTCTGTGTGAAATCCTACTTGCTCGCATTGCCTTTCTGACCCTCTCCACTGTACTCAGATCGTTAAGGGCTAGAAAACGAGACATGGAAGAGAGAGTTTCACTGGTGAAAGTGTAAAAAGAAATGGAGGGTTAAAAAAAAAGGAAAATTGTTGGTTTTACCGTTCTTGCTCACGTAGGTTCGTTCTCCATTTTCTCTATGACAATACTATATATGAGTAGTCTAGACAAGAGAATAAGGACAACTGTATCTCGTGTCATAACTGTTTTTGTAATTTATTTAGGCGTTTTTTTGCGAACAGAAAAAGCTGAGTTATTAATTTTCGATTTTCCTCAGAATTTTTCCTGTACTACAGACAACTACAGTTGACTATGTTCACACTTTTAATGCTTTTTTCCCCCTCGAAGTCTAAAAAGTTTAAGCACTTATACTCCCAAGAATTATTCAACTGAGTTGTTACATTTTCATCTTCTTCTGTGAATCATAATCAGAGGTGAAATCCCACTGTACCAGCAACACCAAGCAAAGACGACTGAAACAGGATTTCCCATGGGATTCACAATTAGCGTAGTCACTGGTTATCTTAGCTACCCTCATCTCGCAGCGGTGTACGACCAATCTGAATTTCTCCAGTGGAGAAGTGAAAGGAGACTCGTGAAACCGCGAAAGTGTCTGAGGATATTGTTTCGGCCTGCTACAGGAGTAGACTAGCTGAGCTAAATAACTCCGCCTTTCTCGCATTTTCCATATCTCCAATATTTCCGTTTTTTCCCCTCTCTTGCCCACAAAGTAGAGATAAACTTTCAAAAGAAGCTCCACATTCACGGGATAATAGGGTGAACTAATCCCAAGAAAAACTCCGTTAACTTAACTCCATAAGAAGAAGATGAAGTCTTTTGCCTCTTCCTTTTCACCTCTTTTTACTCAGTTATAAACGTGAGATGATTTTCTCGAGTTAAGTATCGTTTGGTTAGGCTCAATATACACCACCTACCGTGATAAAATAGTAGATGCAAGTTTAATGCGCCATTTGGTTTTCAGACAAGTGCTGAGTACTTGTATATAAGACGAATCAACTCATCCCTTGGTTACCCAAAATTGAGGAGGCTTCCATGAAGCCTGCTCGTGTAACAAAATTGGCGAAGCTCCTGTAAAAGCAAAGGAACTTACTCAGGATTCCCAACTAAATCAGGTATATATAATCTAGTAGTTACAGAATACGACAGAGATACAAGTGGAAAGATTAGTATACTTGGGTACTTTGAAGAGTGTTAAGCAGCAAGGATCAAGAATTTAACGAGCTTTACCACTTACAGTCTCCTTTAACGAGCATTTCCACTGGTTCAACCATTTCAACTGATTTTTAAGATCATGGAGACTAGCTGACCCAGCACCATGAGAATTATTCATCTGGTGTAATGAATTTACGAGAGGGAAAAGGCGTAAATGGAGAGAAGGCTTGCTCTCGTTGGATTATAATTAATGAATTTGTATTATGAGGAAGTAATCGAACTAAGTGAACTTTAACGTCACACAATGCTCCAAAAGGACTCTTTCAATTGTTAGGAACTCATTATGCTTTGGATTAATCTGCATTTAATCCATTAGCACTCGATAATCACGTCTTTCAAGCTCAAGGAGGTTTTGAAGGAAAAATTCTAGTTTTAAAGAGTACTTTATCACCAACATCATCAGAAAAAGGTGATTCTCCTGGAAACAAATCACTTCCTTTACTTCAATATCACTAGATATACGGGTCTGCAACAGTGAATAATGTTAAACCTATGCTGCACCCTTATCATGTGGGTATGCAGGATGGTTCATACCAAGGTGTATCACTTACTACTACCTATATTTTCATCCTCCCTGACAAGAATAGAGTCGCACTTGTCCAAACTGAATTTATCAAGCCTTGATAATCCATGAACCAACCACACTGGAGATGTCCAGATGATTTTGAATGTTACGGTGACTCTCAGAATATCATGTTACTAAAACCCATGAACGTGGACACTGAAGTAACCACTTTAGATCCAGCGATGATCCAAATTCAATTACATCAATTTTCATCATCCTCAAAATTAATGAAGACGTACTTATACTTGTTAAGACTTGTGTAACATAATAATTATTTCCATTAGTTACTTTTCTTTTATATTCTCCCCTGAGATAGAGTTTCATCGTCGCAATGTACCAACGACAAGAACAATAATTCCGAAATATCACCCATTCTGTTACAATAACAAGAAAATAATTACAAGTACAGAAGTTTGATGACAAAAACACTCGGACTTTCTCATTTAACCGTGAAAATAAATATCCTGCATTACCTCCTCCATCTTGATATGAATTCTACGTCCTCATCATCTTTTATAGCCACGTGTGATCCTCAGGAACATTGTTGTACGTTCAATAATAAAGAAGGGAAAAAAATAGTGAAACACTACAGAAAAGAGGGAGGAAAAGGGAGAGCAAGAACAATACCAGAGGGATGAGTTAAACTGTGCCATCACTCACGTCTTGGCTCCCCAGGATGTGCAGAAGTAATCTGTCGCCAGAGGGCGAGCTAAAGGGGCTGATAAAAAAAAGCCGGAGAAAATATAAGGAATATCTTGAGTTGACTGTCCCTTCGGCGTTGGATCTGTAATCCAATTGTTGGCAATAAAACAATTACCCCATTCCTGCACCTCGAGGCACCAAAACAAACCGGTAAAACCTAGACACAGAAAAATACGTTAATAACAAAGGTAAATGTTGAAAAATTTTCGGTGACAATTTTATCACCCCCTCCGATGCTTCCTCCAAGCCAACATCTTTTTTAACTGTCGCGTGTGAGTAATCTGTCGACTAAAAAAGGAGGTGGGAGGGCAAGAGAGAAACGACAAATGTACTAGACCAGTGACCACTGTGAACGCTGTTTCGCGGTGGTACATTGCTCGACGGGTGTTGTATCGGTCCGTTGAACACGGTTTTCGTGGTCCAGGTTTCGATCCCCATCCGCGTTGTGATTGGTGCGTACGTGTGCAGGATTCCAAAGTAGAAGGCTGTACGTGCGTGCAACGCGCCATTACCAGTGGAGAGAACTGCCTCTCAAACTCCTCTATTCTGCTCTTTCCCTCTCTGTGTGAGTCTCTTTCTATCAATCCTGGTAGATGAGGGAAATATCTCTGTTAGAGGGAAGAGGGCGAGGGCTAAACAAGAGCGGGTTTCGGAATTGTAGCCACAGGACGACGGTGGACACTGAGGTGAGGGTTCGGTTCACTGAGGTATATAGCGAGTGAATACCGAGACACTGCACTCAATACAGATTCTGGGGAAATGCTCGGAAATGACGGAGGGTGATTTCCAACAGCAAACGGATTCCAAAGATTTTAGCCAAATTCAGTTACATCCGTTTTTCTTTATTTAAGGAGACAAAAAATTTATCCAATTGTCGAATACAGAATAATTCACGTGAATTCCCGAGATTTGGTATTGGGGGAGATGCGTAAGGGAGAATCGATAGTCCAATTGAGAAAATGCACATTCATACGTAGAATATTCCCTGAATTTTTCATTTGACATCTCCTTGGCGACCAGCTTTTTTCAGACCCTCCTGTAGGAGACTATCGATCTTCTCGATCGATGCACAAGCAGAAATAAGACCTCACGAAAGGCATAAAGCATTCGGTGAAGCGACTTCTGCCCAAGTGTAACGGGAACTCTTTATTTGACGAATGATGCTTTCTCCTTTATTTCTACCTCGTTTCCCACAGAATATTCTTATCGTGTCTTTTTTTCACTTCTTTCTTTCTACTTCTTTTTGGCTCAATTTTACCACAATTCTGTATATTCAGTGCGGGCGTTTCCGTGTGTTTGACGTTTTTTTTCCCGTTTTCTACATGACTTGAAAATGTTATGATCCATCAAATTTCATAAAGGTTACAACCACCAGTGGTTGACATACTCAATGTCACAAAAGAAATTCTGGAGATGCCTATCCATCAATTGACTTCATTCACTTCTTTTTTTTCAATTGGATTCATTATAGAATCACCTGGTCTGCATTCTCAAACTTACGCAAGAGTCATTGATTGAAGAAAAAATCCCAGAATGATGCAGGAGTGTAAAGCGTTTATTGATAGTGAATGATAAGCTCATAATAGTGCCTATGGTATATGGGAGGAAATGCGTCCCTACAGTGGATGCATACCACGTAACGTCGGACATGGGCAGAGAGAGGTCTATTAGGCTTCCGGATTGCTGGGACATTATAGAGCACTATATCTGCCTTATCAGCTGATCTAATGGCAGGTACCCGCATGGCCAAAATGGATCGTCCCTCAGCCTCTATATCGTCGGATCAAACGCCACACCGTTGATCAATGCCGACCCCTCACGCTCTGACCCAGCATGCGGAGAGGACTGGAGTGGCTCGTTTATTGCTCCAGTTGCATCCATCGGAATTGGGATAACATAATCAGTGGAGAAGGGGTTATTTGTCATTACACAATTTACACTCGTGCAAAATACCCCCGACAAATTCAATTTCATTGTTAATCATATGTTTTATGAATAATTCTGGATGATGCAATAACCTGAGGGGAAAATTGTTGACTGCATTATGTTATCTTATCGTTTAATCTATTACGATTCAATGCAGTCCCCAATTCGCCCGTCTAGTGCGAGAGCTTTCACACCAATAATACCCTTTGACCAGAACAATAACCTGGCTCCCTCTGGACCGTGTCATTGAGATTGTGTGATATCTAACCGCTGTTCTATTTCATACGGAATTAACTGATTCTATTGTCAAAAGTATAACCGACGAATTTATTCAGATTGCCTCTATTCAAGGAGGTTATTGTTGTTAATCCAATTGAAAATCTTTGAGTGTGGAGTGGCTGGGTGGCTTATGAGTTAATTGAAGGGAAGAGTGATTCTGCAAAATTTCGATTCTTCACAGGGAAATAGGAAAGAATCAACAACCATAACAACAAATCTCACAGATCCAACTCTCTGGTTTACCATCCAACCAGAAACGCGTCGAAAACAAAAGAGAGAACATTACGAGGGTCCTCCTGCGACGGATTACACTTGCCAACTAACGAGCATAACAAGCGACAACAACGGCAAAATATTTGGCTAATGGTTATAATCCTAGCGTGTAGGACAATAAGTTAAGCACCCGCCACTAGCACACTCGGCCACCTGTCAGTACCAGCCACTCTTCTCTCGGCTTGCATACTCCCCCTCCACTTCCTCCCTTTTTCTTTCCTGTTTTATTTTCCAGAGCAAAAGTATGAATATTTCTGTCTCACCTCATCCCTCGAAAGCCTTAGGGTAAAGATATATCACTTCAGTGAGTTTTCGAGGACCCAGCTCGAAAAATTTGTGAGTCTTAAAAAAAAAGTGATACATCACCATGAAAGTTTGATGCTCCATTACAGCATCAGGAACGATTTCCATCAAACTTCATAATCCACTGGAATTGATTCCAACAGGAGTACTACAGTCATTGTGAGACTTTGGTGAGACCGACAAATAATTAGGAGCGAAGGTGCACGTTGCTGGTTCAGTAGCGTCTGCATTGAGTTTGTCTAGATTGTTGAGTACGTACGTGTATACCAGCTAATTGAAGGCGAAAGTCTCTCAAGTCTGTAGCTCATTAGATGGCTATTACCGTAAGTTGCAGTTGTGAAAACGTGCTTGAGAGAACATCAGAGTTATGAATACCATCCACTTGGTGGCTATCATTATGCATTCAATCATGACGGTTTGCGAGAGCTCCAATGAATCCTGGAGAATGAGAAAAATTGGGCATTAGTTTGATGATGAAATTAGGTATATTAGAGATGAAATTTAACAGAATATGGTTGAAGATTAATGGGAGGAAGGGTCTTCTGGTTTTCTGGAATTTCATACCTCCCCTTTAAATTCACTGGTATCATCCCAGGAACCTATCCGAAACAGTTTTGCAACTAGAAGTTACGTACGAAATCCAGTCCACTTTGTTGAGAAACTTGAATCCATATCAGGTTTCTAACTTTTGGTACTGTTGTATGTGCTCACTGGTTTCTTAATGTGGGTCTCTCATAAATGAGTTAATCTTCAGTTGGGTTAGAATAATTAGCATTTTGGAGAAAGGTGGATGTCACTTATTTCATGATAGTTTAAAGGGATAACAGAACTCACTTAGTTCCACATTCTCAGTTGCAGGAGATTCTATTGCTTAGTATTCCATCTGTTGTCGTTGTCAGTGTCGTGAATAAGACGGTAAAGTTTCATCTTGAAATCCGGTGATTAAGTTTATGGGAGACTGTTGATGCAGGAATTTTCTAATTGACGTTAGCACTTGGCAGTTTCTGAGAGTGAACGATTTTGCAACAGAAAAAGAAGGAGACAATGAAGCTTTCATGATTTAATACGTAATAATAGTTTGCAAACAAAAATCATACGATTCAGTTTACATTATTCTCCACTTATCTCGACAATCGAGAAACTGTCAATATTCTAAGGTAATATCACGATCTAAGACAGTTATTAGTATCGATCTCAACTGTCTCCTAGTCTCCATGGATTATAAATAGTACGAGGTAAATTGCACTGAGTTCACAAAACGGACAGGTCACGAAGAGCCCCTGCAATTCAGTTTCAGTGTAAAAAAAGAAGAAGACGAAACTAATTGATATAATAGTCTCGTCTAAAAGAAGAAACTCAATAGAAAGATTGAGAGGGTAAAAGTCTCTGAGGTTTTCACTGAGAGGATAAATCTCAATTGGTCCATCCACAATCGACGTTTCCACAATTGTTAATTAACGAGAGTAATTGACTCAGGATTTCATTAAAATGTGCAGGATCACGTGAGCTCCTCCCCCTGTCAATACTTCCGGCACCTGAAGACTTCATTTTCACGAAAAAATTCCGGGGTAACGAAAGAATAGAACTCATCACTCCAACACGTGACTTTCCCAAAAATTGAAAATGATTGCTACAACCGATCGATCATCGACCGCCCTTTCTGCACAAAGAAACCAAGAACAAGTAATGTCGTTTGAGTGCAGAGGAAGTGCAAACATAATAAGCTATCGTATGATCCATCATCCGTAACTTACAAAGGGTTACATTCGAGAAGTACCAAACCACACCCACTTTCCGACAAAGTAGAGGGAAGTATTCTGCAGCTGGCACGCGCCATGCTTTGATCCTATTCTCGCGAATACTTCTCATCTACTTTGAAAGGCTTCAATTTAATACTATGTAATTCAATATCATGTGGGTCTGTCTCTGTGTGTATTTTCATTGCAAAGTGAAGTGCTCGAAATGAGGTATTCCTGGTAAATTTCTGAGATGTAAGATTATAATTGATTTTTAGATATTTATCCAGATGTTAGTTGAGACATGAGCACCTTGTTGGATTGGAGTGGAGCGATCATTCCATTATCATCACACATATAGACACTTGCAGAATCCATTTTTCCTTCCACTATGATCACCGAATTTTGCGCTGTGGGCGTCAAGGGGATCTTTAAGGTGAGCTGTACACTGAGCCAATTCCGGGGACTGCCTCCAGAGCTGAGGACCATTAATTACCAAAATCTCACTCGCTGTGACGTTATAAAGGGGCGCACAACCTATGTGGCACTCTAGTCAGTTACTCCACGATGCCGCAGACCAATATATCTTTTCAGTTATAATTCAGGCTTCATCGCCACACTCCTTGGACCGTCACCAGGCTTTAATTTAGCCGATCCTCCGTTTCTTCTGGGAAAAAGAGGTTTTCTCAGTTTTATGGCGAATCCGGGGGGTTTAGATCGGACAGAAGGTGCTGAAACATACAGATATACATGGAGAAAGGTTAGCCAGTTAGTTATACATTGCGAGCTTCTGCCTGATGTATGATGGCTTACGTGAAGAGCCCAGTGAGCAAAGCTTCTTCAAAGTGTATTCCACCACTTTTACGTGTCTCTACTTCTTTTTACATCTACATATCTGGAGAAAATTAGGTTAGCCCATATCGCAATTCTAGCTTCTCGCATGGAGGCATTTTACAGTCATAAGGGCCCTTCATAATTTTCAAGAATACCACAATTCTCATTTCTTATTCCCACTGTGGAAAAACTTGAGCAGTTTGTGTTCCAATTCTCCACCTCTTTTCTTCGCTGTAAAACTCACAGGTGGAGGAGTTCCCGTGAACACTTATCATTTTTCCTATTGTCTCTGTTTTTTTTTCTTCATTCTCATCTACTCTTTTTTTTTCCTCCCGTCGACGAGAGAAACATTACTCCTGGAGTATAATATGAATCAGGAGAAAAAAAGAAGTACTAAACTCGTATAAATTTACCCTGTTTTTTTCCTACTCCAGTATCTCTTTTCATAGTGAGGACAAATATTTCGTGAGCAAGCATTTTCTATGAGTCCTGAGAAAACTGGCGTAGACACTAAAAACATTTGAAATACAAATTACATCGTGTATCTTTGTGTATGTGTGTGTACAGCTCGTTTGAAAACTTTACTGGCAAACGTCCCACCTATGTAGTACCAGTGTAGAGGCGGACGTTGACCGCTTTTACGTTTTTTTGGAAACAAAGCTACAACGGAGTTGTTGCGATTCCGCTTGTCTAACCATCATGTTTCAGTTTTGGTCTCATCGTTCGTCGCGACGCTAAATTTTCATTCAACTGTGCTATTCATTGTATTGAGAGGAAAAATTAAATAACATTTCGCTTCTGGAATTGACATCGAGGATGATTCGATTGGTTTCCTCTTTTTTTGGGAATAACTCGAAAACCGAGAGAGATAGCGGAATTTTGGGTTTAATCTTTTTTGTAGAGATTTTGAAGAGCTACAAAAAAGGATCAGGGCAAAAAGGGCGTATCTCCGTTAGTTTCTGAGATCTTTAATAAAGAAAGAGAAAAATTATTTTCAGTTTCATTAATCACGAAAACCACTTCCGCCTCTGATTAATTACTCATCTGACAGGAGTGTTTCTTGAAATGCCTGACAATGATAATTCGCATCTGGAAATCAGGGTGAAGCGTTTTGAAATATTTGCATCAGTATCAAATTCAATAAGAACACGAATACACACTTCGATTTGAATAATACGATGAATTGCTTATTCTCACGGGTATATAAACCAAGTTTCGGTGAGGGAAGATATAATTAAATTTCCATAGTCAAGAAAATAGCTTCAACTCAAGGAGTATTTCCTCTCGTTTGTGCCATAAATTGACATCTGAGTGGAATAATTTGATATTTCCCCGCTTGTGAAATACGTGAGGAATAAAATATTATTTTCTCGTTAAAAAAAATTTGAAAATATGGGGGAATTGAGAGAAAAAAACAATTTTATGATATTACTGAGAATTCAATTACGTTGTGAAAAGGTAAAGAATTCTGTAATTAAAAAAATTACTCCATCAGATTATTGAGCCATAAAAAAAAGTTTGCCTCACAAATTATTCTGCCTTAAAACTTTAGTGGAATATCGTAATACTCAGGTTAATACAGACTTCGACAGAAGCGGATGAGGTTGAATATAATCTTCGGAGGGGGTCTTCAAAAGTACATTCTAACTCATTTGTTGGAAAGGGACGAAATTTTATTGATCCCCGACCTCTTAAATATTCAAATTATACAGCCGGTGGTACGACTTTATCTCAATGGTGCTTCATTTAAAGTTTTTACCACTGAAATTCCTTCTTTATACTTTCCTACCCATTCACCACTTTTCACAGTGACAGAGATGCATTTATCCTGTTCTACTCATTCTTTACTATCTCACTTCCGTTTCTCATGATGAATTGACCCTGAGTTAATTTAATTATTCAGGAGAATTTAACTAATCGTAATTCATTCTAAAGTAAATTTTTTAATTATTTATTGGTGAATAGATTTCCTTCAAATTCGATTCATTGGGAAGAATATTTTGAGATTCAAGTCCAGTTTCACTAATTAATCATCGCAATATCAATTGAATATACGAATTGTTGAATAATAGAGTCAGAGAATGAAATAGTATGAATAGAGAATGATAAATTGTACAGTATGAGGAAAATAATTTTCAGCTCTGTATAAACTATGAATAATGGAGTTTTGAATGCTTCGTACTACTTCAATATAACCATTCTACAGTAGTAATAAAATTAGCATAATTAAATATTCATAATTTCTAATTTCCGAGTAGTTGATAATAGATAGTACTAATTCTACGGTAAATTAAAAATAATAAATGAAGTTTAATTATTACAATGACAAAGTTTTTGAAACATTCAATGCAATAATTACAAAATGTTTTCCACTGCTAAAGGAAAATAATAATTGTTTTATAATTGAATACATCAGCAATGAAAATTGTTTGTGATCTAGTGCACCATGAATATTGAAGCATTCAAAGGAAATATCTCATTTTTTCCACAATTCCTGTTGTTAATACAAGAAAAATGAATTAACTCAACGTAAATGATGAACAGCATTTTTTTAAATTGAATGAGCCAGAATTTTTTCTAAAGTTACGCATGTTAACATTTTCGGTTAATTTCCTCATAAAAGGATTCCCCTATTCCTCAATATTCTATTCAAACTCAGAAATGAAAAAACTGTTGAAAAAACTGACTGCTTCTATTTCTCATGCTGCTCAGTTAGCGGTTCATAAGCGAGTATCTATTGTACAAATACGACTTGACAGCAGCTGCATGTAGAAACTTGATGTCAAGGTTCTCAGATGAAAACACAATACCCCCTTGATTCGAAGCATCCCTTTAACCAGTGTCGTGCAGTACACAATAACCTGCGGTGAATCCTTTATCATCTGAAAACGATAATGATGTGCATTAAATTTACTTAATGACGTTATTTGTGTACATCATTTGGTTGAGAAAAAAATTCAACTAAATATGAATAATAACGTACCTCTGTAAGCCCTTGTACATTCTATTGGACAATTTGCTGAAGTTCCTGGGGAAGCAGAGGCTTGGGGCCGTTATAAATCAAACTTACACTTGAATAAATTATTGTAAAAGATAAGGAGACTTATCCGACAGAGCAATTCAATTGAAATTCAGATACAGATCCAAAGGTGTTTTCTTTCCTCTCTTCTTTTTTCTTAAATTCTATTTGTCTTGCCGACAGCAGTACAATATATGTTTTGCGGCAGACTTCTGACCGGCTAAGACGAATACTAAACAGGATTTCTTCAGTCACAAAAGTTTTTCCTTTATTTTTTTTTTTCATTTCCACTGAGAATTTATATTATTAGCATCGTTCTCACTGATGAAATTCAATGAAAAAATATTTCTACAAACGAATTTTAATTTTTTCATTCATTTTACAACGAAAACATGGACTCCATGGTTTATAAGGCGACAATTTAAAATGTATTAAACACCGGGTATATGTGTTTTAGTATTTGAATTAAATTGTTGCCGGAAAATTGCTCTTAAATGGAGCAATCTCATGTAATCAGTTGCCAGACTTAGAGGCGTTTACAATTGCATTAGTTTGTAATTTTCGACACAGTGTGACGAGATATCCTCAACTAAATAGGAGGGATAGAAAAGTGAGAAGAGGGAGAATATATATTGGATGAATTGTAGGGTACGTTGTAATTTTGTTACGTAAAAAGTGTGAGAGCGCAGTTGGGTACTGCGTGGATGCTCTGGAGGAAGCAATAGGGGAAGAAAATGGGTAATGGGAAATTAGTGGCCAAGACAATCGATTTCAGATGTGGAATTATGCGTGTAATGGAACTCTTATATTATACGGGTGTGATGTTATCTGTTGATGAGAAACAAATCCTCCTTTGGGTAAAAATAGAGGCGGATAAATTAGAGGAATTATCTAGACTTGGAAGTGATGAAAAAACTGAGTTTTCCCTTAATTCCATTAATTGTTTCACAAATTCATCATTCAGTTACCGTATTTTTTCCATCAAGATAAATACAATTTTCTTCTAACTGAAATAAAAGAAAAGAGCATTGAAGACATAAATTTTAATTGAATGTAAATACGAACAGAAAGTTTGTCCAAAGTATTTTAAATATAAATGACAGAAGCAGTAGTATTTGTATTCTATTTGATGGCTGTGTCTCAAAGGTATATAAACACAGACGAAAAACTTTGTCAATTGAAAACACTTAAGAAATCACCAATTTGCATTATATCAAACTGCAATATTGAATAGTATTCATAAATGTGAATATTCAGAATGATTCATTGAATTGCACTTTCTCAAGAAAATATCGAGAATAAAAATGAACAAGATGAAGTCTTCCTGTCTGACGGCAAAACCATTTGCAAATCATCGTTGTCACTGTTATTCACTCACTCTATCTACCAAAACACGTTTGCTATTCAATTTTCCTCTGGTTCAATGCATTATTCAGTACGAAGCTTCAAGACATCTGACTGTTTCTATTTCCGTCTGTACTCAGTCGGTATTCAAGGTTACCATTGGTACTATGTTTACCGAGAGAGCAAATAGCTCGATAGAACACACAAGCCTACACTATATTTCCTTCCCCTCTTTTGCCTTTATTTCTCTTCGCCACTTCCCACTGCAGTCCCACAGGACAGCCTTGGCTTCACCAGAGCCAGTGTTTTGGTGAAGGGAGGCAGATAAGTGTTCTTTTTGGCTTCCTGTTCTATTTATTTGGGATTATGTACTAATATGATTTCCAGAGAATTAATTCGTATCGTGAAACCTTCGGGGAATTTGTCTACTTCCATGTATGTGGTGTAATGAATATTCTATCTTGTTACGGGGGATTATGAGGAGGAAGTGATGATCGTGAATTTCATTAGGAGGTTGGGAATCATTCATGATAATATGAGGAATTTGGATTGAGAAGAAAATGAAGTCGTGAAGAGGTAAAAAATTCTTTTAAAAATACTTTATATGTAATTGCCTGAATTTTCCTTTGTCTCTATTACTATCGATTTTTCTATATTTATTTCAGAGCCTTCAATGCACACGATGCCCTGTGTAAAGACTTCTCTCCAATAGTTTCACGTTGAAGCTCAGGCCTTTGTTCTGAAGGTAGAAAAATGAAGAATAATTTTTTTAATCTTCAGTAATTACGAGAAAGCACTGAGACAGAGTTCTCAACAACTACATGTCTCATTTGCGCCATCTGGATGGATTAAATTCACGCTCCAGGCAATGACGACATCAATAATAACAGTTTGAGGTTTACATTTCATTAGCAAGAATGCAGGTGTCGTCGTAACAGTCTCTTCTCCACCCTCCAATCCCCAACACGTCTTGAGTTTGCCTATTCTCAACCATCGTTCATTAAGGCATTCACTAATCGCCATTAACAGAGGACCGTCGATAAGAAACTTTCTCCTTGTTGTTTCACCCTTGCTTTGTACACAAACTCGTTACGTTTAATGGTTTTCCATCAATTAATCATTCCAAATTTGAATTGAGGACGAATTTATCTTATTTCTATGTAAATTGTTCATTTTTCGGGGGAAAATAGTGGATTTGAGCATCAGTAGTAGCTGCTGCTCTTTTGGCAGGGATTAAATTGAAGAAATGACTATTTCATCTTTACTAACAATTCCATTAATTATTCTAATGAATTCACTGAGGCTGAATTAATTAGAATTTTTTCCAGAGTGAACGCCTTGACTTAAAAATCTGAAGAAAATTGAGAAGATGCTCTAGCATGTATATTTTGATGACGAAAAAAAAGGAGGTATTTTTTCACTTTCATTCAATTCTTGCGATACTTTCCAAGACCCTCAAAATAAGGGCGATAAAAAACCCCACAGCACGACCGCTGACGGGTTAAATCCAATAGCTGTATCTTCCCCAGTCTTTATGATGTGTCTTGTATTGATTATCCCATGAGCACGCGTGAGAGACGGTACGATCAAGTTCACCGAGGCAGAAAGCATTCTAGGCATCCAACAAAACTTCCAAATGGTCAGACCATCTCTCTCCTCTTCCACCTTCATTCGCATCCTCCTACTCTACAAATTCCTCGACCAATTGAGATATGAGACTGCGGTGAATTCTTGCGGCTCTTTTTTCACCTTCAACTCGAGATAAAAATTGTATATTGTGGTAAAGTGATTGAACTTTTTCCTCCTCCAGTATATTTCATATTTAAAGAATTCTCCAAAATGCCTCGATGAATAATGAACCCAGGTTAACGAACTTGATATTAACACTTGGCTGAGGGAAGGAAAAATGAGAAAAAAAACTCGACGCATGGTCATATATCCTATTTGCTTAGCTTGTCAGTTAAGCCCTGGTGCCCTTTCAAAGTCATCTTTTAATATGAATTTTATGGAAAGTACTGTAGACTCTAGGGGTCTTGATAAAACTACTACTTCAACCTCCTCCCGTTGCTCCTTCCTCACAATCCTCCCAACTTCTCCCCTATCTCCCTCTCTCTGTTACCCGCCACGGGCCGTGTGTCCGTATAACTTATACCTCCAAAGTTCACCGAGCGGAGGAAAAAAGGAGGAGAATGAAGGGAAAAAAATGGAAAAAGGAGCCCATGCTCCCTCTGGCCGTGACGTACTCGCTTGAACGTTCCAACTTCAAAAAGTTTTCCACGGGAAAACGACGGGTCTGTGCACGCTTGGTCGACGTCGTTCAACGTGACACAGGAAGCAAGGAGTTCTCTCCTCTATAGCCATAAGAAAAATGCATTGTTGATAGTCATTTAACGCCATTTCTCTGCATTTTATTTTTCACCTTTTCTACTTCACTTCTCATTCACTGCACTTCCTGCAATGCCGTATCTCCACTCCCAACGGATTTCAAGTGTTTTATAAATTCTACTTAATCTTAAGTTTGTGAGGCTCGGTAATCGTTGAGATAGCACTGACTCTTTTGCTATTATGCAGAATCCAAACTCTCTCGAATTTCCCTTTGGCATCAGTAAGAAGATGTAAATTATACTCCACATCCATTGGCATTTACACCTTATTCTTGCCCTACGAAAGAAAGTTTATCGCTCCAGTCACTTTCTTCGACGTTGGGAACTTGTATGGAAAGTTTAGGGGAGGAAGAAAGGTTTAAAACCTTTGAGAGACAGGAAAAAATCGATAAATACGAAGGAAATTTTGAATGCTTTAGTTAATAGGTAAAACTGAATAATTCGTATTTTTTTGTCCTGTTTTTCTTTTGATAATCTCCATTACTCTCCAATAAAACTCGAAAGTTTCAGACATTTCAAAAAGACAAGAGTTGAATCAGATAGCCACTGTTTCCATTCAAAAGTTGTGCAAAGACCACATGTAATTTTGATTCTCTTTTTTGTGTCTCTCAGCTTCTTTTTTTTCGCTCTGTATTTATGGCTCGTGGAACATCTTCATACATATTTAAGCAGTTATAAATCACCGCCTCCCCGCTCGTCAAAATCCCGCCCGACTTGGCAATCGAAGTAGCTGATCATTTCTTTTTGCTCTTCTTCTGTACTTCATCATGCTCTTTATTTTCTGGATTTTATCAGCGCCATCTTCCAAACATGCCCATGAGTTTTGAGTCCCTAAATTATATTCTGTTACGAAAATTTAATTTAGCCATCGGAATAATTTTGTTCTCCTCTTTGCTTTATGATTTACAATGGCATCCAATTATTTGTCCGAATTGAAACTTTTGGATTTTATAGGTAAACTCACTTTTATCATCGTGTCAATGGATAAATATATTACCAAAAAGTTTCTTAATATTTGCACTCTTCAGTTTTGTATCCCGATTAACGATAACTATCATTTCCCATATTTCACAATCTGCACAGCCTCGAAAAGCCATATTTCAGGGGGAAATTAATAGGAATTAAAATACAAAGTTTTTAGCTGAAGCTTTTGTTAGGTTCACGCTCCATTTTATCAACGGATATACAGTACTCCATTGTAAACTTTTACATTCATGTTTCACTGCAGTTTCATTTGTGAGAGTGCAATCAAAATTCCATAATAACAGAACCATATAATAATCTGGAAATTTTAAAGCTCTTTAACATTTGAAAGGGATTATACCCAACTTTGTTCTGTCTGTGTTAACAAAACTAAACAGTCAATAGTTCTCAAACTCTTTGTTTTCAACTGAAATGAGTTTATTTTTTTCCATATTTCAAAATGATAAAAAAACCTCTAAATTACGAGGAAAGAAACATTTTTATGTAGGGCTGTATGTTCCATTTTGCCCCATTATCAGATAATGTATCAAATAAATCGTCGATTGAGAGTTACAAAAAAAATTGAATGTTGGAAAGCCATCACCTGTTATTGTTTTCACATCAGTGAGAAAAGCTCTTCAATCAGATGACATGTATCACTCGATAGAAAAAAAATATCAATTTTTTTTATTCCGACTTTTTATGACAGTAACAGAAAAGCACTCTGCAACAGGCAGTTTTGTGTTTCACCGCTGATGCTTGATTGCTGCGTATTTTTTTCCATTTTACGATCCTCGAGGTGAATGTGGGTCAACCAGCTGACGACAAAAGGTAAGTAGTTCTATCGAGTGTGGTTTAAGAGATAAAGATAAATTTCCTCAGCTCGAGTATGAGAGAGGACGATTTTTTTCGAACGAAAAATGACCAATATTCGTGTGAAATACCGTTTCTCTTACGACGCCTTTTTTTCTGCCAAAAGCCCAACCCACTACTTCTCAACGTAGTCTACTCTTCTACCACCTTTTTCGTACTATTGGATTTCAATTTTATGGCTCGACGGCAGCAATTTTCACTAAGCATAATGTATTACCCAATAAAATCACGGATCATATCGCACAGCACTATTCGACATAGTATTTTAATAGAAAAATTTTTCACATGCACTTTTCCACTGTATTCTCCAAAGTGCATCTGTATCAAGTTGAATTTATATGAGCCTCAAGTGCAATGCATTTATTCCCACTATTTTCAGTGTTAAATTGCCCACAATGATTCTACGTTAAAGATATTCAGAGAATGTGGCAAACTAAATACTACTTAGTGCTCAGATACTCGTTGCAGAGGAATTTGAATCAATTGTGAGGAAAAGAAATTGAAAAATCGTGGAATAGTTCAATTGCCGAATTAAGGTATGTGAATGAAATTCTCTCGATTTGAATTATTGAGAGTTATCTGAGAGACTCCTCGTTTTACATAAAATCGAGGATATGGAGCGTGGCCTACTCTAAATATTTTTTTAATTAAGCATATGGATAACTATTTCGCAATGAACAATACATAGAGTCAATAAAAGACAATAACAAATAACAGATTTTTTTTGTGGAGAACTAACAGCTCTATTTTAGAAAAATTGAAAGAAGGCTCCAATCCGTAAAATAATTTCTACAACTAAAGGAAAGACTAAACCTCTCAAATATCCATTCCCTATGAAATCCTAGCGGACTTGTTTATAGTGCCGCCCCTCGCGTCTCACAGTACCTTCTGCACCTCTGAAACGTCCGCTGGAAGCCTCGTTGCAAAGAAATGGTGAAAAAGAAGCCGAAGAAAAGGAGGAAGGACCTCAGTTGAGAAGAGAAGCGGAAAACTAAGACGATAATATTTCTCAGGCGCCAGCACAGGCATAGATCCTGATTTACACATCTAGCACGTTACCCTGGTAATAACAATGCGTCACTTTTATACGTCGGCATAAACAATGCGAGAGACCTCCCACGCGCCCGAGACCTGACTCTCCCCTCTCCCCCTGTAAAATCCCATCAGGCATTATCCCGCATTCTCCACTACACCTCTTTCTGTTCAATGTGCACGATGTTTGCTTTGTATTCCAGTGCTTTTCGCGCGCTCACATGTACACAAACCAAAGGGGCCAGACAGAGATAAAACGCAGGAATGAGATGGACAAATCAATGGCCAGTGAGAACGTAGTACAGAGATATGTGTATACGGTGGTTATACATGCGTTCCCTCAATTTCAAATCATTGAATGCGTGTGACTGCAAATTCCCTCATTCCTCTCGATTGACAATGCCAGAGAGGGAGTAGCGGATTAATTACATACCATGATTCACATGGTATTAATTATTAATTGTGGTTCAACATACTGGACACTGATAACAAGAAGCCTTTTGCATTAAACAACGATTAATATTTGCTTATTGTACAATCGACAGTATTTTCTCTCTTTCTTTCTCTATCTTGCCGTCCTTTTTGTCCAATAAATCACTCGGATAATTCATTGGAACAGAGTGTACTTGTTTTTCATTTAATTTCAATCGACATACCAATGTTGGGGAGAGTAATGAAATGCATATTCTATTAATACCGGACATTGATTAAACAGTTGAGTGATGGCTAATTTTTTGATGACATTTTTTTCATTCTGTGAATACCATTGTTATTAAATTAAAATAATCAATGAAAATCTTGTATTTTCTTTTTAAATCGTATTCCTGGGGTCAATGTGAAGTATCGATCCTACATGAGTCATCGAGTAAAGGAAATAAAAGTAATCTTTGGGGAATTTGACGGATGTAGGAAACTCCATTGAAATTCCAAATTTAATGTGATGCATTGATCTTTAGAAGAATCAGTCAGAGCCTCGTGGATCGTATCTGTTGACCCTGGAATTGTCATTCTGTCACACGGACAAAGCAAATACATAATATATACACAGATAGGAGAAACAAATGATTGGTAAATCGTGTGGAATAGACGAATATACGTATTACATATTTGGATATGGTTTCTTTATAATTCTATTGAGAGTTAAAGAGCTAGATGGGATGGTAGTGGAGAGATAGTACAGACTACGTTTACCAGTGATCAACCAGCCAGAAGGGATATCCGAGTCAACAGAGCGTCATATTCTTTAAATAAATATCCATAGAGATCAAAGGTAACCATCTCTCTTGCTGCAATAGGTATATTTCCAACTGGGCAAAGCTGCCTAACCATTACGCTTTTACTCTATCTGCCCGATATCAACATTAAACCATCAAACCGTAGGAATACAAAAAGTAACTTGGGTCTTTTGCCATTCAAATTATCCTGAGATAGTAGTTTTTAAAAATTGAAAGAATATTCCGCAATTTCATATTTAAAGCGTAAAGAAGTATTCTTCTTCTTTTTCTCCTTTTTACCAGATTTTAATTCGAATATCTCTTTCAGTATTTGGCATACATCAACTTGCCCTCGAGCTTCACGTCTTGAGCTGCACGGAAAGAGGGGAATAGCACAAAAGAGGCCAGATTCTCATAAAGGTATTTATCACGTTGATTTCGAAAGCCATCAGGCAGAAAGGGGCACATGTACAATTGGATGGTACTAATGAAGAAACGGAATCTTTCTATTCTTTATATGGTTCATTTGGCACAGCACTAGGAGGGTCCATCGTGGAAAAATTCTATGAGACATACGAAACAATAAACAAAGAAGAGTTTCAGTAAAAAGGAGCACGTTACGATTCTTTCTTTTTTTCAACGTATCACGTACACGGGCCTCATTGAATCTACTCCATAGAATACCTCCACGCACTGTAATTACTGGTATCGATCCATGAGATTTTGTGCGAAGAGTGAGGAGCAAAAAGTGATGGCATTTTTCTGCTTACAATGGCACGATTTCATATCGAACAAAAAAAAAGGAGAAGTGTGAGGAAAAATCACGCAGACCATTGTGTTGAACTTCAGTCAGTGATGGTGATGTCAATCAATAATTCCAAGAGATGCCTACAAATTTCTACTTTGTTGAATAAAACAAATTGGAGTGACTGTGAGGCAACAATGTAGAGGTTGCAGCAATTTAGATATTCGAAAATAGATGGTGAAACGTAAGCGAAAATAGACGAAGGAAGTGATGTATTCTACCACTAGACTGGTCACAGTAGTTTTGATATAACTCTCCGTGGTCACTGACGACAACGAATAATATACAATGCGGTTGTGTACGAGACCGTAACATATACACCAAACTTACCAGACAAGGATGATCAAGAAGCGGAGCGAGACAAACGAGGTAGGAGGTTACTCCGTGTAGGTGGTCCAGTGCCTCTCATAACACAGCGTATATATACTCTCTATCTCAACCCTCCCACCCATTCCAAGCAAGTCACCATCAGTCGAAACCAAACGCTCGTTGTGCGCCTAATAAATCCTAGGTTTATGTCCCACGAGGAATGTAGCAACGCTACATTGCTGAAATGTTGTTTTGCGAATCAGAGCTACATGCTCAACAACTAGCAAACGCATCTACAATGTCCAACTGTATTACGCATTCATATGCTTAACATTCTGGTATAAAATGTTTCAATTCTAACGACAATCTCTTGGGATTAAGTTCAAATGAAGGTGCATTAATTTTTGATAACAATGTGCACTAAAACTTTATGTTATTCTGCATATTGAGGGTTCGATTCCGACTCAAAGAACAGAATAAAATTGGCTGTATAACTGAAACAAACAAACTGCTTATCAAAATCCACTCGAGTCATCCAGTCCAAAGCAACAGGACTTCATCCAGGAAAAACGACAAACCAACACTTTATATCAACGAATTAAATTTAGGTAAGAGAATGGGTTAGCTCCAAGGCGCAGATTAATGTGTTTCGTTACCAAAGCACGACAATTTCCCGAGGATGTATTGCCTTGGGACCACCCCCAAAGGAACCCATACAAAACCTCTTTGGGGCTTAATGTACCAACGCTCGTGCGGAAGGAACCAGCAAAACATCCTCGTTATGGCGAACGTAGTTGCACACAGAGCCAAGTTAACGCGCGCATCTGCTCAGTACAGTACGTTTTCTCCTCGCTGTTTCACTCTTGTGACAACAGATTTATTAGCGGCTACTTACGCTAACCCCTGCCCAGGTGCCGCGTTAAATTTTGCCGCCATCATCCGATTAACGTTAACCACAAATCCTCCATTTATCGTGAAATATCAACTCAATGGTTATTATGAAAAAAAGTTATTCACTTGGTTTTTTGTGGATAATTTATTAAATTCTCAAGATCTGTTGGGATATTCTTCATGTACATTACGTAATTCTGTAATTCATATTAGTCAATGGAGGTGAAACACTTAATAATAATTGCGCTGGAGAAATTTAACTGCTGAGAAATCGTGAACTGAATTCAAGGCAATTAAGCTTCTCTACCACAGCAGAGAATCCTCTCGTTCGAGCGGCGAAAGGGGTCAGAATTCAAAGCTTTACTCATTGGTGACTGTGCAACCACAGTGTTTATGCCAGATCTACAAACTACAATCTGTTGCATACAATTAATCAAACTCACTTAAATTAATCTCCCATAGTATTACCATTTCATGTCATGACATTACTCGAGAAGAATTCTCTATTTTGTTAATTATTTAAATACTGTACTTTCTGATGAATTTAATATTTGATGTTATTTTTATTATTTTTGAAAAAGTGAATAGTATACGAATGCTGGAGTTAATGATGTCAGTAACGATTATCGTGCAATTCGCGGCAAACAGATAGTGCTAACTAAGCTGCCATTTAAGCTGGTTCAAGGTGCTACCACGAACGAGAAAATTAACGATTACAGTGTATTACAAACCATTTAGTTGATACGGGGAGGAACGTATTCAGTAATGCCAGGTCAGAATTAATAGTGACGATAATTCTCACTGCACATCATTTCACGTGAAACAATAGTGGATGCTATGAAAGTTTAAATTATTATATCGTCATAATCAGTATCAATCCGTTGAACAGTTTATGATAGAGTGAATTGTTCTTGGTTTATTTGTTCACTTTATGAGTTTGCAGAAAGGTAATTATGAAGGATGGACATTGATCGACGGGTTACAGATATTTTCTGTATGAGAATTGAGGTCTTGGCAGACAATTTCAGATAATGGAAATAATACTCTGATATTATGTGTTATGTAATTCAAGTTATTCATGACACTCTTCCATCACCTATGCAATTGAGTTAATCAATAAAATACGTTTATGTCGCGGGAATTGTGATGAAATAATGAATTATCTACAGATTGTTGCAGTTGCACATCTGTTGTATAAAAGTGAAATGATAATGCCAGTGTCCAGTTTAATACAGCAGTGGGCGTTCAGTTGTGCTCAACATGGTACACATTGTCCAGGAGTTCATACATCATCTGTTGTAACGGATACAGTAGTAAGTTCAGGAAGAATGTCAATTTCAACAAATTGTAAAGAGTGTCGATATGAAAATTTTATCTTTAAATTAATTATATTTAATTGAATTCAAAGGATGAGTCACGTGATTATTCTCATGCATTCTTAATGCTTAGTTTGAGACGATTCTCGAAGGCTTCCAATCAATGAACATATTCTACCGGACATAATGTGGCCATCATACCTGTAACGATCCCACGTGTATTCCCTGCTCGATAATACCACTTACATTTCCCCAGTTATCCTCGTAAAATTACAAATCGATTGGAAACTTCGTGAGCACAGTCACAGTGAACTCCGGAAATTCGTGTTTGCGGTTACGAATAGATGCAAGACAGTTGGAAAATACTGATAATGCGAAGACTAACAAATACATGGATAGGGCATCAGTGTATCAGAATTAAATTTGTACAGATTATCGAGGAACTCCATCAGTCTGCCATCATGTAGGCGGTTTCGCAGAATTACGGATGTAAGGAGGTTACACATTTACCTCAATACGGTTTCTCCATTAGAATCCTACGCGACCAGTACGGAGGGAATATTGCAGTGCTTCAATTATGCAGAGAAATTGATTGCCAGAGCTGGCGAGTTCGATTGCATCTTCAATGTGAATATATGCGGCATCGATCCGTGCGTGTATTGTCGTAAATTTGACAATTGCACATGTCAGTCATTCCTTTGACATCTTTTAATGCATCAACTTCCGTCACAGTTGTCTCCAGAATTTCAGAAATTCTCTGTAAGATGACACAGTGTATAAGTGTAACCACTCGACAACACAGAAAGGTTCTCTGCTAGATGGACGTGAAGGCTCCGTCTGCCTCGGAAATGAGGGAAGAGGGGGATGTTTTATTTAATTAAGCGCCAGTTTCTACCGAACCCTCACCAAGTGTGTGAATAAGGGCGTAGTATAGAGCAAAGGCTCTCTGTGGCTGCAGTCTGAAGGAAAGAGAAAATGTTTATACCCCGTGGGGATTTGTGAATTATCATCAGGCTCTCTTCCTTCTTACGCGTATACGGATTAGCTTCAGCGGTGAATGAGGGAGGAAAAAGGTTGAAGCTTGTTAGAAGATAACCACACGTCTTTTACACACCAGACGAAAATTCATTTGGGGAAGTTTATATTAATCTGGTGTTTAAAAATTCTATGTCTTTCTTTCCACTCAGCTCTTGTCGTTCTTTAATCATTCATTGTTGGAGTGTGTTCTGTGTCTGAGGAGAAAAAATGTAGAATATTATTCAAATGATTACAAGCATGAAAATTTTCCACATGAGAATGAATACCCTCGCCTCATACCTCTTGCGAAATATCTAGAGCTTCGTAAAATGATTAACGATTCTCCTCGCATCCGGTCGCGCACGAATCGACGAAAATACTCGTGCATATATTTTTGAATCACGCCTTCTCAAACACGCTCCCTGCATCCCATAAATCGCATTAACATTCTCATAATGTTACCTGAGAATAATTACAAATTGTAGATCGTTAATCGTCGATCCTCAGTTGCAATCATAGGCCCCCGTAGAAATGTCGATTTATCGTTCTTTTCCGTGAGATTTGCGTGCCAATGCGATTTCAAGAGATGTAGATTATGGAACGGGATGAGTCGTGAGAAATAGCGGTGATGAGAGAAGTGTAAAGAATTCAGAGTCAAGTCAAATTAGACCTCCAACAATCCAATAAGATCCTCCTTTTCTTTTCACCTGTCAGGCAGATGAATGCTTCTGTGGTGAGGCTTAAATGCACCATCATAAATTAGAGAAGGTGTTGCTTGAAATTATTACAAATTGCCGTTCATCGATACACGAGGCAGTAATGCGAGACATCCAAACACGAGGAGAAATAAATTGTGAATTTTTGCGTGTGGGCGAAGCACGCTCGTGTTTGTCATACCAAGTGATAGAAGATTCCGCATCATTCAAATTTAAACGTGATGGCTAATGTCTTCTGCAGCATGTCGATCAACGTTGGCGCTTTTGTGTATGGAAACGACGAGTTTATTGCTGCAAGCGCATTCACTCGGTACGAATCGCTCGACTTAGATATTATGGTCACGTTCCCTCTTTGCTCGGAAGCCAATGATGCCCATGGACCACGGTGATTGTTTCAAACGTTTCCCGGACAAGCTCATCATATTCGTCGGGCTTGACACTCCCTACCATCAACTCCCTTGATGCACTGTACGAGCATTAACGACAGCCACTTGACGGGATGCTAATGGATCATTACCGCTAATGTAATGATGATTGAGAGCATGTCGTGCTTTCGTCCTCGTACTTAGTATGTATAACGTACCTTCACTCGTCCTCAATATTATCAATGAGAATCTTCGAAAATTGATGGGACACTTCCATAGCATGACAAATCCATTGGAATCAGATACTGAAAAATCTTCGTCCCAAGTTAAATAGAAGCATAAATTTCACAAGTGTAGATTGAAGATGATCGTAAATTTTTCATGGAATTTTATGAAATACCGTGTTTAGTGATAAACGTTAGTCGGAGAGAAACCTTGTTGAAACATACATCATACCGGAATTAATCATTCGAGAACGCGTACACTCTACGTGTTACGGTGTTAACATCGTAATTCAACCTGAAATATTTCAGTTTTCAAGACTTCGAATACCGTTGATTCTTCTTTTCTCTCGATTTCGGGAATTGTAGTTAAAAGAAAGGATTCTTTTCTTCAAAGATTCGTCTGATAATAGTCACATAAAAAGGGCGGTTCTTCGCTCTTTTGAAGAGGTCAAAAGTCTTATGGACTTATCCTGTTCTACCTCTTCTCAATTTCTTTCCACAAAGATTGTCTTTCCTCAACGTAATCAGAAAGAAGCACCCTGAGATTATAAAATAGAACTCGGGTCATCCTTCGAGAACAACAGTGAACCCAATTTCCTCATCGAGTATCTCTGGTAAAACTCCGAGCTGAGTCAATATTATCCTTTTCTTGAAGTCGCCCCTGAGATGCATCTCTCCATCTTCCACTTTCTTCTCCCAAACTGCCAACACAGTCAGCAACTCAGCATTGTAAAACGATAGCCCGGATTACGCGTCCTTCGCGCTCGTGGAAAAATACTCGAGAACATCACCCCCGGAAAAGATCCAAGCGCTTCTCTCTTTTCCACTGAAAATAAATGCATTGCTCTTGTTTTTCTCTCTTATTATTTCTCTTCACTCTTCGTTTTCTTAAAAGGATCGTGCGCGACCCTCCTTGTTTTTCTTATTTCTCGATATCCGATCGCCTTATGGCTGCGAGGGGTCACTGTTTTTCTCCTTATTAAGGAACAAACGTAAATGGCGGAGATAATTCCACCATGAAAGTGAAATTTATATATTTTTCGAGACAATGAGACTCTTGTATTTACAAATTATCCATTGACAGATATTCGTTTTTTTTATGGGAGTTCATTTCCTCTGGGTTGTCTGTCATTTTAGGAAGAAAAATAGATGAAGAAAATACATGAATAGCTAAAGACTTTGGGCGTTGTTGTCTCGGCATCTTTTTTTTTTGTTGATAAAAACAGGTCCCTCTGAAGTTTTCTGTCTCGCGCCAATGACAGAGAGGTGTACATAATTCATAGATCTCGACGGATAGGATAAACAAAGGCAAAAGAAACAGTGATGAGAATTTTTTGTCTCTACTATTACACCATATTATTCCTCATTGTTTTCTTCTTTTTTTTTCATTTCGTCATGGAACTATTCAGAACAAATATTGTGTTTTCTTTCTACCTAAAATTCAAGATCCACCTTTTATCCATAACCATAAACCGTAAATTTATTTGACAAGCCGAGAAACACTATTTCGTTGGAATATTCCGTGAAAATTAAATTACATAAACAATTTTGAAGAATAATTCAAGCAACTATGGTGAATTCTCAGTACAGTATTCACCTCTCTGCGAGAACATAACTGAGGATAAACTAAATTCAGCCCATATGGCACATCTGTTAAAAGGAAAAAGAGAATCTACACATTCTCCAGCATTACGCAAGTTTATTTGGTTTTTCAGAACAAAATTATTTTCATCCTTTACCCTCCCCATCACACTATTCTCATTGACATCTACGAAAATATTCAATGTCAGAGAGTCGTCTAATATTCTAGCCTCCAAAAATACTCGGATTTTTCCTCTCTGTTGACACGGCTGGTATATTAATTAAAAAAAGAGGAAAACGTTTATTTTCACATGGAGAATAGTCAAAAGATACCCAAGACGATGCCTCAGAAATTCGTAAAGAGCCAACAGGTACACGACCGGATGCAAAGCGATCGCCAGCAATAAATTCACATCTCGAAGCCCCCGGTTTCCTCGGACTTCCTCCGATATTATTGTGTTTGTGTGCATGCACACCCGAGTGAAGCTTTCGGAATAGAGTTTGGGCTTTGAATTTTCACGCGGAATATCCCCGTCTCGGTAACAAAATGAATGGCCATGTTGGGGGGCATAAATAGTCTAGAGGCTCAGTACGGAGCGCACTTTTGGATAAATAGAAAAAGGCGAAAACTGTGATTTCTCGAAGGAATGTACCCGGAGAATCGTAATACGAAAGAGGTATCAATTCAAAGTGATATAATGGCCCGAAATTCTCGAGTGCAATGATGGTGTCCGAGAGGAAGCTATCTGAATCTTTCGCACCTCGTTTATCTGTCTGAAACGAGGAAAATAAAAGATGAAAATAAAAGAGGTGAATCCTTGCGGTAGAGAGTTGAAAATTGCCATTTAAGTGGTAGTTTTCCCACACGAAAATAAATGAGTCACAAACGGAGTGAAGTCTTATAAATATCGCGAGAGCGTTGGAACATATCGCATCTACGCAATAAACCATGAGACGTGATGTTAAAAGTAGAGGAGGAAGAAGAGAGCGGATGCGTGCAGCAAGTGCATCGTTTATGCGGGTTAACGCCTAATCGTAGTTGCTACGTGGGTGGCGTAGCGCATTGGCCGCAGCACCTACTTGTGCGCGTGCACCGTGCCACGAATGTATAATGCATGTGTGCTCCATTGCTCGTGCACACGTTTATCGGCAGAGCCGTCGAGAGAGGGGGCAAAAGAAGAGAGATTCACGTACGGTATCGTCCATCGCACCAGCGGAGGCTATCTCAACACATCTTTAATTACCGGCTTGATTTATCTTTGCCGCAACTGGGAAATCGTCTTTCTTCTCGCCCGGAATGGGGAGATACTCTATATGGAATATATACGGGAGGAATTGCACACTGCGCAATGAATACTGTGGGAGCTAGAGAGAAGCTAATACCGCCCCCCAACAACTGGGTATGTCGGCATATAGGCTATCGCAGACATTAAACTATCGTGAATGTGATTTGTGCGTTGTACGGTATTCCCTCTGAACCTGTGGGAGAGTGATTCATTTTATTTCTGTCTACTTACAACGGATGAATCTGCATGTATACAGGGACTCGAGAGGAATATGCCTTTTTGGTTGCGGGAATTGGGCCAATTGCCAGAGTCTTTAGTTTTATCTTTAAAGAAATCTTGGTAAAAAGGTTCTTTGATGTTTTATTTGATTTTTTTATGTAAAAATTGGGAAACATAATTTTTTTACTCTGATAAATCGTAATTTGCCGTGAAAACTTACATCATTTTGGAGTGATAGCGACTGCAGACACCCGCGTGTGATAAAATATTGTCATCCGAGGTAGGGATGCAAGAGCATAAACATCTGGATGAAGTTTAGTCAATTGATTTGCTGCTGCGCATCCGAGAGGTACATAAGCTGCTTAAATTTTGAATAAACCCAGGCCATTAATGTAACCTTACTGGGGCTTATTCCAAAGCTTGCGCAGGCTCATAGGCCATTGGTATATTAAGGTATGAAGGTGGAAGAACAAGCTGAAATACAGTTGCCAGCGTAATTCGCTTCGGTGGACCTTGCCATTTTGGTGGAATAAAGAATTATGGCTTAATTTGCATAAAATTTAGGAATGTTTAAGCTCCTCGTGAATTATTGAAAGCAAATGCATTAATGGATTAAGAAAATAGGCGATAAAAATATTGATCAATGGAAAGAGTTCATTTCTTTTCTGTAGATAATTAGACGCGACAAGCTAATTTGTGCCCGGGACATTATCCACTCGGAAACGATACTCAGATTCAACCGACTTAGACTATGTGCATTTAAAGATAATTTGTTATCAGAACGAAAGAGGTGGATTTTACGGTAACCGCGTGACACACAGAAGTAGGAAGGATCGACGTAAACGGATAGCGTGGTCTGGGTTGTAAAACGAGTGGTTGAACTTTACGGTAGGGCTCATCAATATTTACGAGGATGAACTCTGATTCGATTCGACTCTCACTTCTAGCTTCCCAATTTTCCCCCATTTGCTATCTCTCTTCTTCAACCTATCTCCATGGTGGTAGCTCAAGTTTCGACGAACGCCTCGAAGAAGCCTCGTAAAATCCTCTAAAGTTTTTAATCGAAGGAAGAATTTTTGGAAAGAATTCAGAGTGGATGAGACAATCTCCAATTTTTATGGAGTCATTAAATTATTTAATTGATAAAAATGAATATTCTGGTTTTTTCATTTATTTTAATTGCAGATGATTCAATTTTTCAAAATAATTCATTCCATTAATCCTCTGACAATCCGAGAGCAATTAATTGAGTGAGTAACATTTGTGGACGAGTGCTTGTGGTTTTCATATGTCAGTTATAAATGCTCACACTGGAGCGTCAGAAGTCCGGATCAAAGCTGAAATCAACGTTAAGAAATGCATACGATAAATGGAGAGAAGTCTAGATCACGAGAGCGAGAGCAATGAAAAATATGAGCAGACCACCTAGTAAAGGGTCCACATGCTGCAAGTGGATATACATAAACTGTCAGGGACATATAAACTGAGATAGTTCATTTCGTTGAAATCTATCGCTGGGGAGTGTGTGGTGACACAGCTTGTGAGGACGTGAAATTGGTGGAGATTTTCCTCAGGCGCAACGTTCGAAATACGGCCATTAATAATACCCAGACTGAAACAAAGTGCAGTGATAGTTCGTGATCCTTGACGACGTGAGTGCATGCCCTGATGCATTAAATAAGCAATTCTATCGATTATTGAAAGGAATTGATTCTCTGATTGATGTAAATGGCAATGAATTTAGAGCAGTGAATATATTTTTAAGAATATCTCGGGAACTAATGGAGATACGACCTTTTTGGTCAAATCCTTTTTTATAGAGAATTTTAAGAGCTACAAAAAAGGAAGAGCACAAAATCACGCTATCTCGCTTAGTTTCCGAGATATTCTTGAAGAAAGATTGAGAAAGGAATTGACCTCTTCACTACTAAATTGTCAGAAAGACAAAATGCCCGTTTGCAACAGAGTACTTGATACACGAGACTCAAGAGGCTGTTACTGTGATAGCTCAAACACACGAGACGGGATGAAAATATGGATTAAACGATATTAAGTAATAACTGAGTGAGACGATGTATATGGGGGAGCATGGTCCAGATGGTCAGAAATATGAGAAGTTTGCATCGGCCTCTGTATAAAGTCACGGATATATTGCCCCAACCAGAAAGGCCAAAGGCCACCACCGGAGATTGGTAATGGGTCTCAGAATGGTGGAAATCTATAAAATCTCACTCTCCCTATTTCACTTTTTTTGCTGGTAAATTATTGAAAAATATCACTGGGGAATGGGGACGCTGGGGTACTGATGGAGACTCAGGGAATTTATGATCCACAAGTTGATGTTGAATATTTGATGACTGCATTTAGGGTCTGTTTACTGTTGGAGTTATCCTCTCACTTGTAACTATAATAATTTCGAAAAGAAGAGCATATCTCCATTTTTTTGGAATATTCTTGAAAACCAAAGGACATTCAAACCGCAACGTCCATTTTCCCCAAGCTCCCGCAATTCCCATGGAACTCTCTGAAATGGGCTCGACATGTTTTGATAGCCCAGAATGCGAGCAGTTATTTAATGAATATCGTAACCGTAAATCACACTGCCAAATTTCCCACAGTTTCAAGCAGCGAAACAAGTGTCAATATGCCTATTCCCAGAATCCACTTCATTGCTTGTTTACAAGTTCAAAGACTCGTGCATATGAATAAATAGTGGCATCATAAATTGATTAATAAATGCGCCAAGAAACCGTTCAGTTTCTTCAATCATTCACTGGAACTAGAACCACTGAATTGATGGTGCTTCAGATATTATTCAAAATCAAAACCTAGCATGCTAATTCCTATCAACTGATGGTGAGAATTCTCACATAAATTACATTTTTATGGACCAATCAAGGAGAAGCATTTACATCATATTTGAATAATCAAAAAATTAAAAGAAGAAAGCAGAATTAGAAACCTAAAGTTCTTATTTAAAATTCTGGTCTCTGCTATAATATTCTTACATGTGCTTCATCCAGACACATCATGAACTGTACTCACTCAGGGGAAATACATTCAGATTGACACAACAACAACAACAAGAACTGATAGCACGATGGATGTAATAGTCATCAATACGAGGCAATATCATGGATAAACCTGCCTACCAACAGAGTTGGAATTGATAATACCAAATGTAACATTAATTAGTTGCTAATTCTCATTCCACGAATAACACAGTTGGAGCACAGATATATTACCCACAAATTCAAATGAATTATAGGTAATAATTTTATTAAACTACCGTCGTCAAACATTTGTTCACTACCCGAATGAGTTGTACACACGCCACAATCAAACCATACACCGGATCCATTCAATTTGCAGGATTAATCTATTTGTAGTTGTTCAAAGTGCCCCAAGGCAGGTTTGTTCTAGATGTAAAGTGTATTTAGTATAATATGTAAGAGTTAGATTGTAGTTGGACTGATGTTTTACACTGTGGGTGGCCCTTACACTTTATTGAAACAAATAATCGTCGTCCGTCTTATCCGTTATTGCTAGCTTTATCATTTTATGTTATTTATTAAATGAATTGTGATGAATAATACGTGTGATAAGGCTATTACATTAGCATTTGTCGTGATAGATGGGAGGACGTTGGAAATCGATTGGATACCGTGATGAATGAGGAGTTAACGGTCCTCGGGAATTTAATCGACAATCAAGTCTTTTTTATGAGACGAGTCCAATGGATTTTAGGAGAAAAAAGGAGAGAATGAGAATTAATGCCGTACCTGTTTGTTTCAATACTGGATTCTTCATGGATGAATGAATTCTGTTGCTTGATTTGTGAGAACCGGGAATTTACTAGAGACTCGTCTGGCTTGTTGCTTATCAAGCCAGGCGCTAAAGGTTTGATATTCCGGGGGATTAAATACAAGTTCAATCCCCGTGAGTTATCATTACCTTTGTACATTATGAGTGGCTAATGGATGAATTGGAATACGAATTGACAGGCAGATAATTAAAGCTAATTTCAGCATTGGCTCGATTTATTGAAAATAATGTTGGGAATGTGCATTGTAGTTTGATGAATTCAATTGACAATTAAATTTCAATTATTATGTTTGTTTGAGGTTTACGTAATGTGCTATTCACTAAAATTTCCATTTTTTTCGCAATTAACAGGAAAAAAAAGGTGGATTATAGTCACAGTCTTTAAAAAAAATTTACGAGTATCATCGGGACTGAAGCCCTCGAGTTCTCTTTGTCGATCGAGCGTAAATGCGTTACGCCATTTAATTTACGAACTGGCAGTGTATTCCGTGTAACCCAAGTGGCATCCGTGCATTTTACGAGGACGTAAAATTTTTGGGACACGATTCTGCAGAGAGAGGCCCGTATAAACAAAATGCTACGGATATAAGTCCAAGTGAGACACAAATACCATGTGTATTTTTTTCTCTTCCAATGTTACGTACGTGTTTCAGCTAAACCCAATAAATATAAATCGACTTTATCAGTGACAATGTTGAAGGAAGTTCAGGACTAAAGTTGTTAGCGTCGAATTTATGGACACAGTCAATTAATAACTAAAAAATTCAAATGTATTCATACACATAAACGGCAAGTGGCTTCTGGGCTTTAATTCAAGTTTACGAAACTCTGCAGATTAATACACACGTGTGAAAGTGCTTGGACAGTGATCTACATTTAAATAACGGGCTTAGTCTTAATACTGAGTTTGGATGCACAACTGTATATATAGAAGGGCCATGTACTGCAACTGTTGCAGATTTATATGGTCTCAGACACCCGGTCGCCTCTTCTCTATATATTTCATTCTCTTTCTCTCACAAAGGGAGAATAAGGACGGACTATCATAAAGCATTAAGCATCTCATTTACCTCGAGAAATCCGAGCTGACAGTGGATCCCGACAGCTTCGTGCAGTTGGTTTGTATAATTTTGTTAACAATGACACAATGTTCCTCAAACATTTTCACCCTTGATCTAACTAATTAGTTTTATTTGTTCCATGGAAACCGCACGTATTACTTTCAATTATGAAGTTGAGGTCCTAAATAAATAATAGCCAATGTCACTTAGCAAATAGCAGGGAGATTCTCAGAAGGTTTGATGGGTGTGAATTAATTGTGTTTCAAAATGAATCCAAAAGTGCAACACCAAATTCCCTTTTCTTCATCACTCCCTGATGGAACGGAGACACTGAATGCTTAAACACCGGATGTATTTTCGTTTGTCGAAACAGGATGCGAAAATTCTATGGCGTCCGGCTGTACTCCATGGATCACATGAGCTCTCTGCCTCTCTATTTCTCTTTTCCCTAGGCTAGTTGAAATGCACAACGACATGGCGTACACACACTCGAATTATCCCCGGAGATAGTTACGAGTCGTGGAACCCCGGGGATACAGTGGGCCTTAATCCACGAGGATTTCCGACTCTAAGCTGTGTAAGTACTTTGGAAGAGTTAGGTGTATACACATTGGGGGTAGAAAGCAGTACCACTGAATCATAAAAACCTGGTACGCACAGTCTTCCACGGCATATTAGTATTAGGACAAAAGAGAACAGTGAATTGTATGGATGAAAGAGGATAAACTGAAAAAATAAAAGGGGGAATAAAAAGGGGGGTCATATCTATTACGAAAGGGATGTACCACCTCTCCCTCTTGATTTTGATGCGGGGGTTATTTTGCTCAATAGACAGTGGGAATCAATGTGTGCACAGTGGCTCATTTTACGTCGGACCACCTGAGCATCGGATGTTTGAACAGTGGACTATTTGTATCATGGTTACAAGTCGGGGATAACAATAGGCCAATGTAAAATATTGGAATAAACAAATTTCATTGGAGTATAATCCAGTTAATTTGCAGTTTATTCCAGCATAATGCTGATCATCCGGGAAATAATGTCCGATTTTTCCACAATGAGTCGCTACAATCACTGCTGATATTTCGAGTTACGATGAGCACAATGCGCCTGTATTGACAGCATAATGGACACGATCATATTGCTGGATGACCAGTCACGTTAATGAGCTATTACGCTGAAGTTAAATGCCAGAGTGAACACATCAGGAGCATACGTGAGAGATGGTACGTGAATTTTCGGGGGTATGGATATACTCGTTCCATATCTATAGATCAGTGGAGGCACGTTTACGTTGGGTGACAGTTAGATTCGTCCGATGCAGTGTTAATTACTACTCTGAAGATCTAGTCACGTGCTATCGACAGTCGATGAATCAAAGTAATTCAGGGGGAAAGAAATGTTTATGAGGTTTTTGGTGATTGGGGATTTTTTTTCTGCTGTTTTGTAATTCATTGAATGAGCCTCGGGACTTGTCGAAGGTGTTGAGGAAGTGCATATGGAATAATGTGGGCGTGGTTAGGGATACGTTTGTGTGCCTACAGCCTAGATGTTAGACAATGCATGTCAAAATATTATGTCACATGCAGAATGTTGGTAAATAAAAGATGAATGTGTGATTAATTGCGGTTATGGTGATTCATTTGTTCGGAATATGTCGTGTTCCTGATGCACTGGGACTGAGATCGTTTGTGATAATTCTATAGATCAAAGGACTATTCTGAAAGTTCAGGGGGAGAATATTATTTAGTCTCGTAGAGAAAAAGAGTCACTTTATTTTACGATAAGTTATGGGTTATTACGGTGAAAAATTGCGTGTGGGTAATTTAGACGTCATTCATATGCGATTTATGAATTCATGCAGAATGATGATGATAATAATAATAAAGTGTCAGAATTATTTGTTCTCTCATGCCTTTTTTTTTAAACTGAAAGGGGTGAGAAAGTATTCTGAATAAAATTAATTTTACCTGACGGTAATTTATTTGCCGGGAAAAGAATTTCGTAATGTCAAAATAGAAATTGGTGCATTAAGATTCAGCAATTTTCATAGACCACTTTCTTGAAAGGAAGCGATGAGGAATCTCAGCATTTTCATCTTAATGCGACGGAAAAGTTGGCTCACCATCGGCATGGACACGAAATTTGCATTTCGCTTGCGGAAGCACGGACCGATGCTTTTCTCTTTCTTTCCCTACCTTTCTACGGTTAGGGAATTCCGGTGAATTGCCTCCAAGGGTAAAATTGCGCGTTCCCTTTTTTTTCCCCCGATTTTGCGTTTGAGTGCTCTTGTCTTTCTGTTTTCGGAGAATCTTTGGAAATAAAAACACTCGTCGCTTGGGTGCATCTAGAGGTAGTCCAGTGTAGGTACGTGATAACGATTCAAAATCTCGATTCGGGAAAATCTCTTATGCTGAAGAAGTTTTTGTTACAAAATTGAATTGAACCAGAAACATTCACTTTTTTTCAATCTCATTGAAACTAGAAGGAAAAAAGAATTTGGATAACTTTGAAAAAAAAATGACAAAGGAGCGTCTCATTCTTTATGCATTCACCGCAATTCACCGTTACTCCACAAAATAATCATACCCCGTTTCTCCTCGATTTTTCAAATGATCCTGACTTCCCCACAAAACAAACAAATTCATTGTCATTCTAAAGCCTCAATTTAGCCTACGAAAATACATCAAACGGGTTGCCGTTACATTCAGCTGTCTCTATTGTCTGTTATTCCATCAATAGTCCATAAAATATGTATTGTTGATATCTTTGATGTGGTGAGCCAGTAATAGAAATAACCGGCTGTTCTCGGGTACTAGGTCATTCGGAATTACCCCTACATACATAGAGAATACCTATGCCCTCTATTGTTTTAAAATAGTAAAAAATGCTTTCTATTTTTTCTCCATTGAATAATTAGATTCATCCTCTTTCTTTCGCCTCTTTCCCCCGAAAATATTCAATGAGAAATCCAACACCCTCAACTCCATGAAAAAAATTCTCACGGAGACATTGATATTCAGGGTCACTCTGTAATAGCGAGAAAAGAAAAATACTTTTGAAAATAAAAAAAGTCCCCGATATGTACACGGAACATTGAGGAAATGTTTGCAGAGTTCTCGAAGCACGGATTATATGGCCACTTCAAACGGTCCTCCCGACCATCAAGAGGCACCTGTCGACAATACCAGAGTTTGGATAAACTCAGTAGGCAAGCCGCAGAGACCGTTTTCCAACCGACTACGTGTATATGGATATTTGCAAACGGTCGACGTAGCTTCTCCACTATCTACACATTCACCTGCATGACAAACAAAAAAGCAAGTAAGAAAAACAATGAACAAGGCACTTCGGAGAATTATGATGAAAATAAGCCAAATAATATTGAGAAACAAGGCGCTTTCCAATATTCATATTTGTTTTGTTTTTATCGTTATGGTTATGGGGATTCTTTCGGAATATCAGAGAGATCAATTGTGGTATACCTGTTCTGTTCAATAAACAAGAGTATAATAACAATTTAGTACATTGATTTTTTTTTTTTAATGAAATTTTAACGCAATGAATCATAATCCGCCCAAGCACCTTATTTTTACGAATGTGAATTTTTTAGACAAATCCAGTTTACTTAATCACCGGTTTTTTAAAGATATCTCGGAAACTAAGCGAGATAGAGGAATTTTCGTGGAGGCCTTTTTTGTAGCTCTTGAAATTCTCTTCGAAAAAGATTTCTATGAAAAATTCTCTATCTCATTTAGTTTCCGAGATATCTCCAAAAAAACTGGTGATTAAATAAATTCGATTTGTCTGAAAAATTCACATTCGTTTATTTTCCTCTTTTCTTTAATGCAAAATGCTTCATATTTCTCAATATATTGTAGTACATACACAAACTTCCATGCTCTCATTATGCAACCCATACAACACCCTCATTATGTGGATCAATTAATCGAATACACACCCAGTCATTAACCAACCTAGACCCAATCCCACGACCTCAAATCCCCATACTCTCCATTTCCAACGATTTAAAGTAAAATGTTTAGTATCGAAAGAAAGAAACATTCGTGCGACGATATAGTTTACATTTGTGGGCGTTTCGTTGGCTAGATCTCCTTACCTAGAACCCACACCAGGTGCTCCGAGTTCATGATATAGTTATAAAAAAAAAAGTGTATCCCTCATTTCCTCTTTTTCACCTTTATCCTCTATTCTTCTGGCTTTATTTTATTCTCTTTTCGTTACTAGATACTTGTAACACTCTAGGTGAATAGAAAACATGAAAAAATACACGCGGATATGGCTTGTACACTGAGGGTCGTGTGAAAATCCCCGAGAGGAATCCCAAAACCGTTGATGCTTATTCTCCTTTTTTTTCCTCACTCTGTCTCGCTTTTTCTTTTAACAATTTCATTCAGTCGAATGGGTAAGGAGCTTATATTGATGGTACTGGCCGCCCTTTTTCTTTCACATTGGACAGCGGGTGTCCAAACACACTTTGGCCATGATTGTGTCTTCTCTCTTCTCTAACTTATGAGACTGTCTAAAAAAAAAATACTGGCATGTTTTCATCTTCTCCCAATTTCTTTATTCGGACTCCACTGTGCTTCTGGCACTATCGCTCTTGTGTATCGAGTGAAAAATTTCCCTCCATTTCAATGAATGCATGGAGTTATTAATTTAAATGAAGAGATCAAAGAAAAAAAGGGGGATCACGTTTCGGCTACCTGTTGGGCTCATCTTGCGTTCCATCTTGCTCCACTTTCTCGTAGATAAATTATTCAAGAAATTAGGAAATAACGATTTACGTAATTTCTGGAATTCTGTGGAAATAAAGGCGCTATCTCGATCAGTTTTCAAGATAATCTTCATCGAAAAACAGCAAATAATAGAGTTATCATGTTTCACCTGTTCATTCTGAAATTCCCAATTTTTTCTTTCAAATTAAAATGAAAAAAAAACAAAATTTTTACATAATTGTAATAAATCTAATCTATTGAGAATTCTAGTATCGCATCTGTCCATCGAATGAGAGATCTCCCCAAATCACAGTTATTAATAAAATAAATAAATGAAAGAAAAATATGAAAACGATGAAACCGTCATGTCAAAATTTTGGATACCTGTTGGGAGCTAACAAGCGAAGCCCTCCCGTATCATTTACAATGCTCAAATTCATTCCATAGAAATCCAAAATGTTTATGTGCTTCGATCATTATTCACCGATTCTCTTCCAAAATGCCACGATAAACGCACATCTGTTTCGCTCTATTCACGTATTATACTGTTGAACGTAACATTTTGCCATTGGTCATTACACAGATGAAACGAAGGGAGAATGCCTAATAAAAAATAACTGCCGTCATTTTTCAAAATTATTCAGGTCTATATATCCAAATAGATAATGACTGGCATCCATTGAAGCGTGTGGCTATAACAAATATCAGGTTTTTAAATTATTGTGAATTGTTTGATGAAGAGTACGTAAAAATGAGGGAAAAAAAATGTGCTTCGATGAAAAATGATCAATACCAGAGGCCAGAGTCAATATAGATACGTTCGTAAATCGTTATAGCAACCAGATTGTTTGGGTGGTGCAGAGGGGGGAAAATTCAGGGAAAAAAAACATTTGGAAAAAAAAGGGATCGACAGTCTAAAGCATTGGCATCAATGAAAAATAGTGGCGAATATAACGGATATTTTTATTTCACGATGGAAAGTCCAGTGGATGGAAAACGGTAAATGCATTTTATTCAGTGTCCCATTGGATTTTCACACACAGAGACACACGAGAGATTAGTTTGACACGAAATAATAGGCTATATTTATCATTTGTCACGTTTATACTACGTGAATTAAATTCAATGATACAATTAATTTTTATTATTGATTAAATTACGTATTTCACCAAGCCCACCACTTTAATTTCAATCACTCTGAATTGGTGATAAAATACATTAACAATTCTTTGTGACAGTTATTGAGAGAATTAGTTTAAAATTTTATTAAAAAACTTCTCTTTTTTTTTTATATGTTTCGTTTGAAGGGTTTGTTATAAATTTTAATGTGAAATTCCAATGAAATTCAATAACCAATTCTCTTTGATTGAAATTCATGAATAATTCAATTACAATGACGTTGAAAATGAAAATAATTCAATTTATGGAATCAATAAAAGATGAAAGAGGTACAAATTATTTACGTACAACATTGTATAGCTTCTGCACTATTTTTATAGAGTGTAAAGTGACCTTCTAAATGTTATTCCACCCTCGTTTCATTACATTCTCGTATAAATGATGCACCATAATGTGAATAGTATTGAGTTCCTCCATTTCTCTGTCCTCGGGTTTACACAATAAATCCTTGACTGCATTACACGCATTTCTATTACTTAGTTTGGTGCATCTGGAAATCGGGGGTGTTTATCCCCATCATGGACGATTCAAAATATTATTTCTGAGTCCATGAGCCACTCTATAGAAAAGCCACATTGCCATGAATTCATGTACCATTTTTCCTCCCCACAAAAACTACGAATGTGGGCTCATTGTGTGCCGTATAGAAAGTGCTACGAAACCCATGAACAGCACCGTTGTGCTCCGGGCAAACCTTCTCTCTCTCCCCCTTCTCTACTCTCATTTTTTTTTTTTGGAAAGTTCAGTGGACCGCTCCTTTAAACGCGGTTTTAATGATGCGGCTCACAAAGGACACACCGGATTTCGAATACGTGCCCTTGAATGGACTCCTGATTAGGTGGTCTCGAGCGATTTGTTACGCCGGACAATGGTTTTGTAATGCGATAAACTTATTCTTTAACTACTGAGGGTATTCTCCCAATTTTCGTTGTCTGGTTCATTCAATTTTTTTACATTATTTTTGTTTTCATTATTTATTCGTTCATATTTTTTTATTATTTTTAGGAGTCAAGTTTATTCGGAATTTTGTTATTTCATGTTGATGAAAATATTTCGTGTTATTTTTTTTATGAAAGCTTATACAGTCCGGATTTTTTTTATTCCGAGTTTCAGAAAAAACTGAATTAAAATTGAATTCGTAATAATCAATGCGCAAATGGAAAATTTCATTGAACCATGCAATAACGTAGAGCAGTAAACGTGTAATGACTCAGTGAGTCGTAATGACAGTCAGAACATAAAGCCCCTACGGGTAATAGCAATCGAATACACTACGTATCCATTATACTACCGTGCAAGTTTCAATCAAGTATTTTAATAATCAATAGTTATTACCGTTGTGTCCAATCAATTTCCAACATTCTAACCTTTACCTTATACGCATCTACACAAGTTGAAATCAATTAGAAAAAAAAAGTGCTTAACTGCATTGCAAAACAGCAAAAACACGAATATTTTCAAATGTTTATCGTAGTTATTTGCATACTAAAGACTTCTGATGAAACCCATAGGTGATTAATAAATAATTCACATGTGACGTCACTGAATGGCATTTGTGCAGTTAATTCCGTTGAGAAAATCATGCATTCCATCAAGCAGACACTCAACACCTTTCCTGCACCTTGTGCATTAATTCTCCATGCACTTTCCACCCGCAAGTGCATCGAGTGTTGAAAGAAGGTGTCTTTGTCTCTCCAAAACGATACTCCTCACCGATAGGAAGAATAACACGAAAAAAAAACGCACAGCAGGAATTAGCATTTCATACGCAGATGGTACCATGTACCATGCCATGTGGCCCCCTCGATGAGTCGATTTGAAAAACGAGATCGGTTGCACCTTGCTCACACTGTGTTACTGCTCACCCCCAACCGAGTTTCGCATTGTTTCCCATCCAACTGAATGTAATTCAACGTTACATATATATAAAATGGCGGAAGTCATGGAAGAGAGGGTTTGATCAGGCCATATTGTCAGCTATTTGCTCGTGTTTTACAATTCCATTTACATCGGTTCATTTCTTTTTTCAATTATAACAGAGTGCCCGGTTTTGTTTTGCCATATTCCCAATCCCCTCATGAGCATTAATAAATTTCTCCGGTTAATGTAACTGGAATTACTTCCTTCTTTGTTACCCTCCCACTTTTCCAATCCATATTTCGATAATTAGGAGAGCTCGGCAGTTCTCTATTGTGCGGTTTGCCTTTATCATCTGCTTTGGAGAAATATCATGTTCTATGTGGAGCAACTCTGCCGAATACAATGGTACATTGTGTATCCAAAGTTTTGGATGAAAACAGATTTTCAGGGCTCCGAATAATCCCCACGAATTTGACGTAAATAGTATTGTATTTAAAAAAAAAAGAGGATAATGGACGCATGAAATTCCACATTTCTCTGCTGCTCAATTTGCCCGTTAATACGAGCGCCTCATTATTACGTCATTTTGAATTCCATCGTGAATTGTTTTGCCCGGGGACACTATCATTATCACGTTTCGATAAGCGTATGTTGACCTCGGATATTTTTTTTTTATTAAATTGGAGAAGCACCAGAGTCAATTGCTCTTGGCCACGTACTCCATTTATGCCTCCTGCAACGAAAGATCCCCATATACACGGAGTTTCAGAGTGAATTCCCTCTTTGCCTCTCTTTTCCAGTGTACGTGAGTTGACTAACCAATTTCAATCTATTGGATCGAATCTCCACGGATTTCAATGCTAATTTCATCCTCATGGGCATTCATTGCCACGCAATAAGGAGTAAATATACCAAAATTTTCTGGTAAATTCGAATAATCATGTGAATAATTGTTTTTATTTTTTTTATACTTATTTAACGTCCCGATCTTGACGCTTTTTTATGCCAATCAGTGACGGAGGTTCATGGTGTGTCTATGGACAAAACACTTGTAAATAATTTTTGAGTTGTCAATCCGACACTCTACCGAATGAGCCACCGATCACCTCATGTGAATAATTATTATAACTATTTTTACATTGAATGGAGTTGATGAGAAATTACTATTATTTCCTTTAATCATCGAATGCAGGGAAATTTCATTGAATTAAGTGCAAATAAGCAGTGTCCCCCTCTCCCTCCAGATGTGTAGATATTACTCAATGGATAATGTATCTTTTCACAATTTAATCGTCATACAGTCAAGGGCATTATGGAGTCTCTATATACTAGGGTATTTAGAAACGGTAACTCGATATTCATGCCGGTGGCCTCTTTTTCCATGTGCAAAATATGTGCGCACGAGTTTCACTAAACTCCCTTCTCGAAAAATCTAGGGTCTTGTATGATACACGCGCTCTGTGTTATTACGTCCGACCCCCTTCCTAGTGGCACGTTCCGCCCTTTGCAGCTGTCACTACAAAAACAGTTGACATCTGTAAATCTCCATGGACTGCTCTCTAAATTCAAGAAAAAGCGGACGGAGTGGACTTGTTTGCATGTGTGTAAGTTATTATTCATGGTCTCATCTTTTCAGTGTCTGTGTAAACTCGACTTCTTCATCGCTTGTAGAGGAGGTCAGGCTCTTGAGGAGGTTAAAGGCGGAAACCGGTGTATACTATAAAAGAGGGAATACGAGGAAGAGACCCCTTGCTCAGCAGCCGGACAGTGCAGGATACCCCGGAGACCCTCGTTATATCCTCGTTTCTTTTTTTTCTAAATAAAGAGTAGACAAAACTGTGAAAAACTCCTACAATGCGAGAATTTGAGTATTCGGGTTTTTTTTTTTAGTGTTTTTGTTTTTTTTTTAATGGGATTTTCAAGTCGTTAAAATGCCGCTTTTCAGAGTTATCAGAGGGACAAAATTACGGGGACTTTGAAGATCGATTCTTGACGAGCTAAGATAATTAAATTCGATTGTGAAGTACAGGGGGATTTGATGCTGTTAACGGATGGGGGGACAGTTACAGAGGCTGTATAATACTGGGTCTCTGGTATCAAGCAGAATTCTTTCTTTGATATTCGATGACAGACTCTCGCGAGATACGTGTTTAGGGGTTATACGCAATCTGAGATTTAATTAGCGTTAATATCGTATGTTGCAGACGATTTAAAGGGAGGGGAGCGATTAAAGCTCCTCTCAAATTGGGAATATGTGCGCTGTGAAAATGGAGAGGTCAAAGCGTATAATTATAAATTATTATAATTATATATTTAAGAAAAATTAATGGTTTCCCATTTTTCTTCGATTTGTTTTCATGAAGAAAAAAAGGGCATTAATAACTCGAGGCAGGAAAAAATATGTAGGAAGGCAGAACGCCTTATTTGTCGTTGGAAAAAAATTTGAACCAGATGTCCTGAACACGATTCAAACAAATTTGTACGATTCTGGCGCTTCTGACCTCCGGATGTGACCAGTTGCCCTGTAAAAAATGCCTTTTTCCAGACTCATATCATGTCGATGCTCCATTCTCTATTGTTGCACGTAGAGATGATGGAAAAAAAAAGGTGAGAAGACACATGTGAGGGTGGTGGATGTGTCCGCGTTTTAAAGGGGAATAAAAAGAGGAGCGAATGGAGTGGAGAGAAGAAAAGGATAAGGCTGGAGAGAGTGGTCGACGAGGCGCAAAAAATTCAGTGCCCGGAAGTAGTTGCCTTGGCAAATCGGCCGTCACACTGAATCGGTCCTTTGCACAGTCAACTACCCGCACATTGAAGCCATCCTGTGGATTTGTAGGAAAAAGGAATTACAGAGTAATAAATCCGAGAGACTGGATGAAGTTCATGTGGTGAATGGGTTTTCATCCTTCTCAAAATTAATTTAACGGTAGCTTAATGTTATTGTTGAGCTTTGGCGCACTATCTCGTAGTTGAGCATACTCAAAGTGGTTTGCGCGATGGAATACAAGGGATGGGAAGGTGCACAGGTGGGCAACGAGATTTTCCATGAAAATCAGGTCACACGCTTGGAAAACTAGTTGAATAGCCAAACTACAGAGGCTTTAACGAAAATAGCATTGAAAAAAGAGAATGAAGCTCTATGGAACTCGTTTGAACCAGGATTTTGATTTATGAGGGATTTAAAACGTTTTTATTCTGTCAACGTCATATCACTTTGTGGTTTTCTCTCGTAAAGTTCATTGAATGCATGTGAATAAAGGTTTTTCAGTACAAAAATTTGAGAAAAAAAGGTTTGCAGTGAAATTGACATATTTTTTATCATCCACGTGTTAAAATAAAGTATGATCTCCAATTTCTCACGAAATGTGTCGAATCAGTAGGGGAAAACCGATAAAGCTGAGCGTATATTTTTCTCGACTGCTTCTTCACCTCTACATTGTGATAAAAATGGCAACAGAGGTGAAAAGTAGCTGGATTCGTTGGTAAAGATTTTTCACAGGTCACACACACTTTTTTTTCCACTCTATCAAGATTCCAACAATGGGGAAAGACTCTTTTTGGGCGTGATCGAACTCTGTGTAGTTCGTTACCGGTCTGAGTCCAGTCTGAAGCTTGAGAACGGAATTTTCGGAGAGAAAGTGAGGATTTTTTTTTGGCAAGTCATGTGAAAGCTCAATGAATGCAATTGGGAATCTTGGCTGGAGTCCATATGACATGGTGGATCAGGATAAAATGGACCTGTGAAACAAAACGATCGAAAATTCATTTGAAAAGTAATAAAAAATCATTGTCAATATGATAATCAAAGTTCGTAAAATTCTCCATTGTTGTAGCATCAATCGCCTGTGAATTCAAAACAATTTTGACTTGACAATCGATAGTGCCGGATCGGTGAGCTATAAAACCCAAGTTAATTTAGCACTCAACATATTTACCATCGAATTAATCAGGCCACACAAAAGCGGTCGCACACCACGAGAATTTCCACCATACTATTGTATATTTCTGTCAGTGCTTCCGGTTATTTACGGAGGGAAGTTTGCAATTGTGTTTGGCCAGTCGATCCATTTCCGGTTTACGTATTATTTTTTTTCCTCTACTATTTTCATTCACTGTCTCGCTTCCACTTGCATTCATTAATGAACATCGTGTGGCCGGTGTCACGTGTCCAGGCTCACCTCAATGACATGTTTCGCAAAATGACTTCATTTCAAAACAATTTCGATTTATATCAGGGATTGAGACAATTGTTATTGATACAGCTCAATTCCCGGGATTTCCAAATGCATTCATCACATAAATACTTTGGAATTATCTTTGTTCGATGGACGCACAACAATTCGCATCGAAAATTGCAGAATGCCTCTTTTTTTTGTAAATATTTGCTCGCATCATCCATTTCGGAATTCACAATTTTTTCATCATACTCATCGTTCTTTTCAATCTCTACTCATTTTTTTTTTTACAACTGGTTTTGGCATTTTTTTTCGATCTGCCGTGTTCTAGAGGGGGAATACAGTCTAGTACAGAGTTTTTTAGGTATTTCGTTAATTAAAAAAAAGTACACGGGATATTTCACATTTCGTTGATGCTAATAAAATACTCCCATGTACTATGTACGCTAGCATAGAATTTTTGGAATATTTAGTTTACATGCACCGGTTCATGAATTTGTGAAATAATTGGAGCGAAATTTTTCTAGAACAATGGGTATATCTGGAAAGAAAACAATGGAAATGCCGGAGTGAATGGATTATATTAAAAACTCGATTTTAAACAATTTTATTTTGGAAATATTGAATTTTTTGATCACTGAGTTATTTGGGTTGAAAGGGTTTTTACGAAGAGGATATCTCGGAAACTAAGAGAGATAGGAAAATTTTGGTTTGGACCTTTTTTGAAAAAAATTTCAAGAGCTACAAAAAAGGTTTAGAGGAAAAAGGACGTATCTCCAATAGTTTCGGAGATATTTTCAAAAAACTATTGAAGAAAAAATTCATAGAGTTCTTCGTTATTTTTGAGAGGAATCGAATGACATTAAAAGGAAATCTAATTGGGATATCCTGAGAATAGGAATTATGTCCGGGATCAATCACTTTTAATTTAAGACGATCTTTCTCTTTACCCGGAATTGAAGAATCTAATCAGATGCTTTTAAATAGGAAAGTTGAATTCTTGAGAATTTAAATATTTTATTTTCGCCTGAATTAAATGCACAATCAATGATTTATCGTTGAAGAGAAAAAACTCCTTCTTTTTTTCGTTTATTCAGGGAAAAGTGATTGACATTAATAAGGAATTTAAATCAAATTCTTGGCGCAACACATAATTCCGCAGTTTCTGTAGAATAGTTTCTCGGATAGTTAGCCCAGCACTTTGGAAAATTTATTACGACCGAGAGGGTGAGCCCATGAGTGCAGTCTCACATTTGAGTATTTCCTCTAGAATGAATATGACACTGCGTCTGGCTGACATCTGTTTGTATTGCATCAAAGAAAATCCCAGAGAGAATCACAGAAATACGTAAAGTTCCTTTCAAACAATAAGAAAAAGGGGAATGAAATTTATTGCATTGAGTTTAAAACGTAAAGCACACTAAGTGGTAACTTCAATTTTATGGAGTTTCACATAAATTTTGGAAATTCAGCATTGCGGTACATCAAAACATTCCCAACATTCCCTCAATTTTAATTTCCCTTTTTCTTAAACAAAAATGGAGGAGAAAAACATTAATACAAAAGGGAAGAATTTACCTTTCATTTACTTAAAATATTGAAATTCCAAATGGAAACCAAATACCTCCAACTTCCCTCGTCTCTCCCAATTATTGAATCATCATTCCACCGACTTCAATCAACGCTCGTCCAAAATAAAGCATCAAATTATTTGATTGGAATAATACATGTTCTCTTTGAAACTGGATTCCAAATCTATTATTCATAACATCACAGTTAAATAACGAGGAGCTTCTTCAATTAATTTAAAACGTATTTAACTACAATTTCAGTATCATCAAAATTCCAATGTCACAATGAGCGTTTTTGTAAATGATATTGATAATTAAATTTTTTTACATTCATACAGTTAACCTGTGGAGATGATTTTCATTATGAATCTACGAGACAATGAGGGTCACAATAAAAATAACCCCTCGGGTCATGGACACTCATACAAAACGGCCATTCACTTGGATGCTATCCAGTGTTACATACAAAAACCGTACAAACTAGATAAAATTACAAGCGCCATTGAAACGAGGCCTATTTGTGCCCGAGGCTTTTTTGACAGGCCAATTTGTAATTGTCACTTCCAATCTCGTGATAGACAACGAAGATTTGCACTTGTGCTGGGGGTTTCACTAATAAATTCGTTGGATTTTGCGATGAAAAAAAAAAGAAGACAATGACAAAAACAAAAGCGGTTTTTGCCGATTGACCAAGGGCACTCTCTCGCTGACTCTCCTCCAAAAAAAAAAAAACGGATATACGGAAGATTGATTCCCGGTCTCTGTCGATTTCTCGTCGCTCGATCGAACATGGTTTTGCAATTTGACGTTGGCTTGTTTGCTCTTGTCACGGATCAATGAAAGAATACAAAAAAGAATTAAAAAATTGGGGGAAATTAATACAAGAAGCATTGATTGAACTCAAGTGTGACAAAATAGTTTTGTATTGAATTATATTATCAATTTTATTCTCAATAGAATTGAAAAATGAATTATTTTTTTCCATTAACGAATGCAATTGAAGTTGAAATGGATCCCAATTAAACCTCACAACAAATCGGAAAATCATCGAATTTCCAAAAATCCGGAATTAAATACAGAAATAATGATTTCATGATATCTTCAGTGGAAACAAATAACATTTTTCAGCATGCAAATACCTTCATCATGTGAATGTGTATTAATGCAGTAATTCATGAGCTACGATGCCTATCATACAAGCCATGAATAGGTAATGTTATACATAAATACAGTATAGAGTGTGTTTTCCGTCAAATTATAGGGATTACGATAATTATACATTATGTATATACAGCGTAAAATAAACGTGAATCTCATAGTGCGTACATTCAACAAATTGTTCAAAAGCTACAATTACAAAAAGCCATTCATGATTTGTTATCGATACTATTCCCTTTTTTTTTCACTGGACTCTTTTGAAAATAGGAGTGAAAGGTTGTAAAAGTATCGAGTTTCCAAAAGGGGAAAATCCCCCAAATTCTAATGAAAAAAAAAAGTCTAATCTTTGCCTATACAAATGTCCGGTTGAAAACGTGTTCCACACTAATCCCCAGGATTTTCTGCTGTAACATAGACAAAATACAATTAGTAGAAAAAGAGAGGAGGTGCACCTAAACAAGTTGAAGACACTCGTCAGTAATAAACTTCAGTAGTCACATTAACTCCAGTGATGTGCACGTGCGAGCACCAAAAAGCCCTCCACCAATTTCACTATTCCGTATAATCCTTAATCCACGTGACATATTAGCAATGAGCTAACATTCTTAATAAACTGAATAAAATATGAAAAATAAAGGAAGAGAGAGGGGTATAAATATAAATTCACTTAAAGACTTGGACCGTGCACACAAGAGCAGACATTTCCATGTTAAAATGAATTTTCAACGAAGCGTGTAATTTAAACAGTAGGCGGGTAAAAACTCTAAATCATTCAGCCACGCCCCGTACGACACACAGAGTCAAAATGTTTTTTTTTTCTCTCTTCTTTCGGTGTATGCGAATTTAACAATTATGTAAGTATGCGTGAGGGATTTACTGTCAAAGTGCGCGTGCAAACAATATTTGGTTTATCGTCATGATTTCGTCTCGTGATTAGAGGAGTTAATGATTAAGCTTTTACGGTGATAATAATTCACTAGAATGATGATAAGGGAAAAGGCGTATCTCCATTGGGTTTCTAGATATTCTTAAAAAAGAGATAAGTGGTTTTTATCATGAAAAGAGAGGTTAATTTATCTGCAATAAAAAATTCTAGTATTCATATTCAACATTGTATAAATAAATTGACACAATCAGCGGCGAAACAGAAATAGATTGTGGGCTTTTACGGGAAATGAGAAATGAGCTTGCATTAGTATAACACGGATTGTGTTTCGTAGTTTGGTGTGGTTGAGTATGCACGAACTATCGCTACCAATTGACCACAAACATGATCCAGTCTTGACGTATTATCTGAAGTCTGACACGGGATTAATGGAATTTTAAATTCTAATTTATTCAATGAATTTTGATAATAAAGAAGTTTGAATTTCCTTTGAATTTTTTTCGCAGAAGACCAAGCAAATTGTTCCCATGAATTTTTTAATAGCCAAATGTACAAACACAGAGCAGTTAAACGTTTTATTTCCAAATTAACCGCAACTCTCTGACTCTCCCGGGCAACTAAAACAACAAGCCGTACGTGACAGTGAAAAAATCCTGAGAACCATTTCTCTCGTATGAGATGTGTGCATTGGCTTGGCTTCCAAAATCCAACTATAACCCACACAATTTTATTTTTTTCCACCACTAAGCTGTGTGTATGTAATACCTTCCTTTTTTTTTATCTCTTCCACTTGCCGTTAGCCATGCCAAGCTGCCGAGGGAGATTGCTTTCTTCTTCCACGTATATTTTCGTTTTTTATTCCAGCATCAAGAGAAGGGAAACTGGATATACTCGAGTCATGAAGACACATCGTGTCATTTGTCTGGCTCTGTATGAAGTTCCCCGTTTCCAGTCACTCCTCATAATTAATCAAATTCAGAAACCCCTTCCTTCTCATTTTATTCCCCAACTTAAATACCTCTTACTCTTTGACACTGGGAATGCGACAAGTTCTTTCATATTTTTTAATCCCTTTTTTCCCTCTCAACTCTACTCAAAAGTGGGTCACCCATCGACTGTCCCTTAATTACGTTGAAGTGAAAAAAAAAATGCATCACTAACACTATTTCACAAGTGTCCTCGTAATTGTATGATATGAGTTCAATGAGATCTCTTGCCTCTCATGAAGAAAATTGTGCAAGTTCGTTAGTACGTTTCGTTGCTTCTCTCAGCCCTGAGGAAATCTGAAGTGAGAACGTACATGGAGAAAAGAAGAGACTCGTCGAAAAAAAGCAGCCAATGTTGACGAAAAAAAAAAAAGAATGTGCCTCAGTTGACGCGTCGTATTGGCGCACGGATGTTTGATTTCTCCGGATAAAAAAAAAGCAAATAAAAACAATTGCTCTTGTCGTTCTAACAAATGGTGGGACACACACGTTTTTTTACGTTATTTGCACAAGTACAGCTGCGGCACTGTGCTACGCTCATTCAATTGATTCTTTTATTGACAAATACTGTTTGTACAATTTGAAAATTATTTTCATAATAATTTTGTCGTAAATTATGATGAAACAAAAAAAATTGAGAGCGACATGACACTTGGTTCTTTTCACTTAGTTTAGAGCCTTCATCGAAATACTCGAGTGGAGAGAAAGAGAGAGAGAGAATGAGAGACATGGAAGATAGAGTCTTGACATACCTGGGTAAGAGCAACAGGAAGTGCTGAAAATGTTCGCATCAGAAGTGTTATAGAAGAGGGAGTAAAGCTTTTCTCAGCTGCCAAGGATGTCGAGCTATATGTCGTCACGATTAGAGAAGAGAAGAGATACTTGGCGCAATGCACTGTCGTGGAATTCTAGTAATGGAGAGGGTGATGCTGTGGCATGTGACGTTGCTCGCTATGGTTATGTGTGGTATGCCTGTGCATGTTATCTGAGGAGTACTGACCGTTCATCAATTTACTAATGCAATCGTTTAATGCATACCAGTCGAGGTCCTTCATGAGTGAATTTAAAGAGTTGTAGGAAAGGATTAAAATAAAACATTTTGTGCAATTTACTCTAATTCTTATAAATTGTAAAGACAAATCTCAGCATTGATATTGTACTGAAATTGACGTTGAAGAATGCACGAATTGCGAGAGTGAGATAACCTATGATATCGCGTGTGCTGCACATTAACTGTTACCATCTGTTTATTCCAATGTTTCAATTGACTCTCAAATCACGAACGTGCATAATTAATTCCTCAGAATTGACGGAATTAATTTTCTCCGAATTTCATCAATAAACTCGGCAATAAGAATTTACTTCATCACGATCGTTCTCATTCTCGATGACAATTCTCGAATTATCAGGCATAAAAGAGTGATGTCGAAATAATCGTTGGACACATGAGAATGTTCTTTTTTAAAGCTCATAATGTTAGTTTTTATGGGTCTCCAGAGGAGTCTTTTGGGTGTACCAGAGCAGTTAAATGAATCTTCCTCAGCAGTGAGTCATCCAATGGGCTTTCAAATATTCATTTATAAAAGAAATGGTGGGTTAAAATGGGCAAACGGAAAAATACTAAAGAGAATTGTAAATATATATATATATGAAATTCACTCCTTTCAACACAACTTTGACTTTGAAAATTATTTTAAGAACATTAAATCCTCACTTTGGGATCTTTTACCATCAACTCAGGAAGTCTTACCCTAACGGATGGTAACTATCGAATAGCCTCGGTCGCCCGTTAAAAGCCCTCGTAACAGACGGTTTTCAACAAAATTTCATGAATTTGTCTCCATCCAGCACCCTTCCCTCCAACTCCACAAAACAAAAAGCTTTTAAGAACATTTCGACGAGCAATTTCCGCATGCATTGTGCATCACATTATTATCTCTCATCCATCTATATTTTCACTTCAATTAACCAATAATATAATAATCTGATGGATTATTCATCGATAAATCAGTTAGTTTACTTTCATCGGATTTATGAAATTCCGTGAAGGAGGGAAATAAATAACGATCAATCATTCTATAAGCAATGACATAAAATCATCCAGGCCCTTGGTCGTATATATATTTTTCCTCTTCTTTTACTTGCATCTAACCATTCCATGGAATATAAGTCGAGTTACCGAGTGATTGATGGAGTCAACCATGTTGTTCTTACATACAGTACATAAACTTTAACCACACATTATTACCATTTCCCCATCATCGGTAAATGTATATGTCTTATGCATTAAAGAATACTTCAGAATTGGACATATTCGGAATTACTTAACCATGAGAATTTTATTCGATAACTAAAAGTGAAAACTTGCAAAAATTTAATAGCAATCTAACAATAAGATCTATCAAATTAACACATGAAACTATCTTTTAAAACAAAATAAATAAAAAAAACAAAAATAGTGCGAATAATAACCCGAGAAAGCTCTTCTCTTCCCTCAAACTATCATCCCCAAATAAAACAGTGGTCCATAATTTAAACGCCGGCACTTCAGACACAAACAAAGAGGAGAAACGTTGGTGTTTCAAGTCACAAGGTTTACGAGGCATATGTAATAGGTTCCGGTTGCCCTGGACCCCATCACAGTAAGCATTTTCTCTTTGGGTAAACGAGCTTTCTCACAGGACTTCAGGTTGGTAACGCGAAATACCGCCCAAGGGCGTACAACGATACGTACGACCACCGCAGCAACGTCATCATTGTTGGACTGGTAACGCAGACTCCTCGAGAGAATAGGACCAGGCCGAGGCATGCACAAACACTAGCATAGACAGCTTCCCCCAAGGCTCGTAAAGTACTACAGAGAGAGCAAGAGAATCGTGTCCACAGCACTACCACCCATCTTCCGTTGCCTCTGGTCACACGTATGTACACACATTCTCCCTTTTCTCGCTCTACCACCTTGACTCTATTGTGTCACATTGTCTGGAATGCTCCTCCCTGCACCAGTTACATGTCTAGTTGAGCTAGATTAGATTTTATTACGCTACCACTGCCACGACACATCGTTCGCCTACCGTATAATGTCTTCTCGTTTATAGGTTCTTGTTACTGCCAGTCGTCTTTTGTGGCTGAGTCGATTATCAACGCTCTTGAATTGCTAGGGTGCTCAATCATCTGATTCAGGATGGATTATGAAAATTTTAGGGCCATTATCACATCCTCTGGATCCAATAACATCACTTCTTGGTATTCAACAATTGATTACTTGAATTTATTAAATATAAACAAGTACAGTAGAGCGTCGATCATCCGAAAGGAAATGGAATTTATCTGAAAGTCGATTATCCGAATGTTGATCTGGTTATCCATGAATATTAATGATCTAAACAATAATTTTGTTTATTCGAACGATTACACTCTGAATAAGCTGCATTCATTTTTGGCAATTCAACAGTTTCAGCGCGTATGTAGTTGAGTTAACTGAAGAATTACTTTGCCCGCAGACTCAAGCGACATCTAGGCTGATATATTATTATTAGCAATTAACATACTAATTATCACATTTCTCCAAACGATTCCATTACCAATTTTTCACGACTTAATTATCAAATTGAAAAATATATTTAAGAAAAATGTATACGTATATATATCATCCCTAGTTAGCTCTGAATAAGTCAGCGTAATGACTTAAAAATATCCATTAGGTAGAGAGTTAATTAGCAGTTGAGAGTACGTAGCAGTAGCTATACAGATATATCCGCATCTCATTTAACATGTCCGAGGGAATGCGTATTCAGTAAATACATCCACTCACTCAGTGTTACCATCTCGTTCGTGTCCTTTGGTAAGAGCAACGCGTACGTCGTGTCGTTTTCAAAACCACAGGAGAGAGAGACAGCATGAGATATTGCGAGGGCACTCATCCAGCAGGCACATCACCTCGTGTATAGGTTGTGTATAATATTTGCTGATAATTCATGTCCGTCAGCACGAATCCATTACTGCGAATGGCCTTTTTTTAAAAATTCAAACCACGATGAAATTTATCCATTTCTTTCCTCGCAATTCTATGAAACGAATTATTTCCATCCGAAGTTTTATGTTTTTAAAAAACGAATTAATGTGATGTAATTAAATTTGACGTTCTCAAGGCTTGATCGATCTTCCGTCTGTGGAGATAAAAACTTTGTTGGAAAAAAAGAAGATATTAAAGTGAAAAAATGAACTTTTAGAGAGAGAAAATTAAGAGGAGAAATTGGACACACACGCGTGCTGCAGAACCGAGTACGTGGCTGTCGTGTGTTATTATTATTCCAGAGAATTGCCTTAGATCAACACAGCACTAACTAGGGGAATATATCCACATGGAATTTCTTTTGATGCCGTTAATAGAATTTTCATATAGACCGGAGAACAGAAGCCAACAGGCTATACCATCAGAAAAAAAAGAGATCGTGTTTTTTCTATATTTTTTTGTTGAAAAGCAAAGAGACGAAAAAGTGTAGAAGCACCTGCGCCGGACGTGTCCCACGTTTTAGGGAAAACGATGAAGAAAAAACAAGTATACTACTACTTTACTTAATTTCTGTGCGCGTGTAGTTGGAGTGGAAATTTCGATCTCTTTTGATGGCTGTTTTCAGTGATGAAATGGCCTGAAAGAGTGGAGAATCGGAATTCTTCAAAGAGCTCGTGTCTAGGAAGGAGTTTCATGAGAGTCTGTTTCTTACATCTGAATACTAAAATCTTCCCAGCGAATCTGTCAACAGCACATTCGTTCCTGCACTTAGCAAGTCATTTAGATGTCAGTAAAAACGGAGGATAAAAAAATTAGGGGAAAAAAGAAATGTTCCATGTGTAGAGAAACAGTCATTTTTAATGCTTGGAGGATTTCTTTGAATTATGTGCTCCTCAATGAGCGATGAAATTACGGGGAAAATTCGAAATAATCGTTGATAAATTTATCCGGTGAATTTTCAACGACGTTTGAGTAACGAGGTAAGCCAACGGTTATTGATGCGATAAGAATATAGGCAGAGATGAGGGTCTCGGTGTTAAGTGAGTCGCTGACGTTGTGAATAAATTTCCTCAAGTTGAGTCTAAATAAATCATTATTGTACGGTGAAATAATGCCCCCGAGGATGAATGTCATATAAATGGTGTTATTGAGTATCAATTTAATGAAATCGACGACTTTTATTGCCCCGAGTCAAAGTGCTAATACACATCTGTCGGAAAAAAAAAACAGAGGAAGGAAAAAATTGTGGGAAAAAAGGCAAATAAACGAAGGTAAATCACATTAATCATTCGTCTGTGAATTATTTCCCATTACAATTTGTCATTGACATGACGGTGGAGGAGGGGAAGGAGAGAAGGATAAACGTAAATTCACATCGTTTGCAAAATTCATTTCCACCAAAAACCACGTGAAAAGCATGAAAATTTTCCTGTTATCGTGTAATTTGTTTAATACATTTGATTATTTTGTGAAGCAAATCACGTGTGTGAAATTTGATCAATGGAATGACGATGAAAAGACAAAAAAAAAGGGGAAAAAAATGTGTTTACACAATTTTCTACCATCCGGCTACTTTGGAAATTTAAAATACTCTATTCATGTAAAAAATCGTCAATGAAGTGACATCAACTGTTACTCTCCCTTCTCGAAGAGATAGAAGAAAAAAGCGACTACAAAATCAACCTGGGCTCATTAAACAATCGGGAGCCTAAACCAATAGTACAAAAAACGTAGGAACACAGTTGAAAAAAAAAAAGAAAAAAAATAAGAAGATGAACAAGACTCCACCAGTAGACCAGGCCACCCATGACGAATATGATTTTAGGTCTCTCCTCTCAAACATACTCTGTCTAAATTAAAAATATATCCTCCGGCCTTTGAATGTTCATTGCGCCATTAAAAAGAAGCGATATTCAGCTGAACAAATTTTCGAAATTTGATAGGAAACATTTGTCGCAATTTATTAGCGGAGAATGGTAGAAAAAAACGACAATATCTGAAATTAGAAGAAACGAGAACGAGGTACTTCTGGAAGCGACTCGTTTTATCTGCAAGCGATTATCGACAATCAAGTTGAATCGCCGTAACAGTGTTCCCATATCGAGTATCCCTGAAATTCGAGACTAATCGAATACTCAAGAGCCCCCTGTCCCCCTGCTCCTTCTGGCAAATGGTATATATCCCACAGAGATATTGGGTGAGTTCTCCGTTGGATTGTAGTCTTCGAGTGAGGAGAAGGGGCAACAGCCCCAAGCGCGGAATCAATTACGGTCGTAGTAGCAGTAGACTTAAAGCCGGTCAATCAATCACGAAGTACAGAGTTGAACAGGTCCTACGCTATGGGCCGCGGTCGCTAAGTAATGTCAGTGATTGATTGGCCAGCTTACTACTCAGCGCTCCAGGATAGCGTAGTCTTACGTAATTATTGATTCTCCCAGACGTGCATTGATTCCCCTTTTTTTAGGTCTTAGATCAGACCAATGATACTTTGTTTGGGTGGATTGAATTGTCGCACAAACTGTGCTTAGAGACGCTTCTTCGGTTGTTATGAGCTACACGACTTTGTACCCAATCGGGAGTCGAACAAGTGGACTTGAGCGTTGAGCTACTGCGTTGAATCAGAGCGCTGTTGTCGAACGTGTCGACGTGCGGCATCGAAGCACGTGTGGAAACTGAGGAAAGGCGGACGACGTGACAACAGCGCCTTTCAAGCACTTCGCTTAAACTCAACCTAACGCGCCTGCGGATTTTTTTCACTCATTTCTTTTCAATTGTTTCCATCTTTTATATCTTCATGGAAAGCCAATGCTTGAACAATGCTCGATTCTCACCCATTTGCCAAATCGATATACGATATTCCTCATTATCTACGGTCATGGATACTTTACTGCGTTTTTTGGGTACTAATTTACCCACTTGAGACAACGATAACCGTACAAAACACCCACGTGAAAATCGTAATGCCTGAGTATTCCATTGATGTCGATTGGCCCAGCCAGGTGGTCTTGTCGTGCTCACTTGACTTTGTGGCTTATATCTTAGTGTTTGGTCAAGCTGTATTTCCATCGGCTCAACGGAAAGTGTGGTACGCACTTTTCGATAGGATTACTCGGTGTTACAAGCGTGGGTATATCTTATTCTCTCCATTATCTGCATACCCAAGAAGATTAAGTGATATGAACCGATGGAAAAGACGTCCTCATTCAAAGCAATATAAAGTGAAGTGAAAGAGACTGAAAATTCATCGAAACACTTTCCTGGATAAAGAATAAGTAAAAGAAGACTGTATTATAGGTATGAAAGTGTATGCAATTTTTCTGCAGAAACTTTTTCCCAGTGGCTCAGAAGAAAATAGAGTGAAAAAAAAATGGAGAAAACCAGGAAAAAATTTGCAGTGTAAAGGAAAAAAAAGAGCGGAGCATTGGTGAAGCACGGGGAAAAAGTTACAAATGGGCAATAAGCAGATTGGATCCACCGAAGCCAAGCGTATATACTGAGAAACGTAAAAGGGTTTGCCAAATGTGAACAGCCGCGAGGAGCAAAAAATAATAATAAAGAAGGAAGTACATCGAACATACAACGTTACTGTATATCTGAATATGTATTTATATTACATGCATCCCAGAACGTATCCAGGCGTATATTCCAGCTGAAGTGCATGAGAGAGCACATGCCTTTTCGTGAATTTTGTCTGCACTGGACGTATCCCAAAATCCCTTGGACTTTGCTAGAATTATATGGAAAATGGTAAAAGCCCCCTGTTCTAATTACTCAACATATTTCAACGAATATATATATCGTTAATAATTCAGTTACATTGGATCTATCTTCATTTTCATTAAAGTGCATTATGGAGAAAAAAAAAGGATTAAAATAAAATTGGTTCAATGTACAATGCACATCATTCCATTATCCTCCATTTTTTTTGTATTCACATCACATTAGCAGTGGCAGCTTTATAATCCTTGAAGAGAACATCCTGTGCTAATTAGTAGCTTCAGAATTAAGCGGGAATATTCGAATCCAAATATAAACCATCATCAAACTGTTGGTGTAGGTGTCATGGACCTCTCGTTGCCTTAAATTCCGTAGTCCCATTTATAGGCCCATTTCACGAACTCTGGCCTCCATTCTCAAGTGCTTGTATGCATTATACCGGTGCACGACAGGTATAAGGTAAAGCACTTTGGTTGCAGCTTGTCCCATGTCTCTCTACTTCTACTTATTTTATAAACAACGTTTGACTTCTCTTCCCACCTTATTTAAGCCTCATTCACTTAAAAATAACCATGGAATTTTCAACCAAAATCATGGACACTCGGTGAATAAATTTGGCCTACAAAGTAACTCCAGTCAATTATAAATCCGTATTTGTTGGGATTCGATAAATTCTGAAGTTGGCTTCTGAATGACAATGCTCGTGGTACCAGAGAAAATATTCCAGTGAGCATGAATTCTGTTTGGCCATAAATTAAATTGAGTCAGGGGACTCTTTTGGGAGTCATTGGAGCCTAAAAAATAGAGATGTGATGGATTAAATGAATTTTCTCAATTTCTGATCGAATAAAAGTACTCGGATTACTCTAGAACGATTCAAATGCACGTACTCGGTTTCCACTGTGTGTGTTCTCTCTTCGTGTAATGGTTGCAGTTTGAATAAAAGAACACTGAACCGATGGAAATGGGGAAAAAAAAGAGGAGAACAACATCACAATCCAATGCTTCACCTCTTGCGCACAGATGTCAATGTCCCTTGTCTCTTGCTACCAATCGATCAGGGCCTCTGTATTCGTTTTGTCGTTGATCAAACGGTGGTCTTGCTTTTGAAGTGTACGGAGTTCAATCATTTGTAATCGCAGGAACAAAATGCTCTCTATCATTCACCACCTGATGCTCAATTGATGCCTCGTCTTTATCAACTCAATGGCATCTGCATAAACAGAGGGAAAATGAGGAGAATTCAGTGCAAAATATTTCAAACTTTTTATTCAGCCAATAAAGTGGACAACGAGAACATCATCTAGATACCATGGCAATGTTAAAAAAAATGCGATGAAAAGTGTTCAATACGAACAAACGCGAAATTCCATTCCGTTCACCCTACACCAATCCCCGATATCGCGTGTGTCCACCAGTTTGACGTGCCACTGGCTTGTTTTATTCATGACCAGCCTTTTGCGATCTGTGGACCCGGATCCCCACTCATACACACATACGTATGGACACATGGGACGTGAAAAAAAAAAATTCGAATGGATTTAACAGCTCGACAATTTCTATCTCAGCATTGAACTTTTCCAACTGTTCGGTAGAAAGATCGTCCATGGTGAATTTTGACGGGTTTGGGAGAAATAAAAAAAAAAAAGAGATTATTGCAAACTGTAAAATGCAAATATTTGGCACTTTCGGAGATGCAGTTTTTAATAAATACTGAGGATTTTAATTGCTGAAAGTGGCACTCGACTTTTATGAGAATTTTTTTCCCGGATTTTTTCATCAAATCTGGCGAAATTTTTATCATTGTTAATGAAGAGCGGATGGAGAAAAAAAAAGGATTTCATTTTTTCGAATATTATTTTCTAATGAATTAAAAGGTATTTGATGTACATGAATGCAATATATCAATGAAAGAATCACATTTTTCCTCCCCAAAATGCCAGAAAAATATTGAAATGAGAATGTATGATTTACTTGCTCGAATCGGCTGTAATATTCCAGTGATATAGGCCGAATTGAACAGAGGCGTGATTGAGGAGAGGGTCAGGTCGATGAAGAACATTATAGGCAGGCAATCGGTCCTCCGGGGCACATACACGAACGGTATTACAGCTGCGATACCTTCCCTACCTCTCCTTCTCTCCGACTTCCTCTTGTGCCCCCTTGGTCCTACACGTGGCAAGCAAAGTCAAAGTTCGCGAGGTGGCCTGATCTATGACGTTATTAGTCGCAACATGTGGCGACCCGTCGCGACCCGGTGGCGACATATTGGAGTGTTTTCGTCCCTCGCCCAAGTCATATTGCCCGGCATAAACCAAATACCCCCACTTCTCACTATCACTCGATTTTTTACATTTTTTAATGGATCATTTCGGCCATAATGGAGTCATCGAATGAATTGATTTCAAAAAATTAAATGAAAACCGAAACGAAACCAACTAAAATCCTTTTCATCCTCAACCTTTCTTGCAACTCTGCAAATTCTCTGGAAGAAAGGATTTGAGTAGAAAAGACGTATCTCCATTGGATCGCAAAAATAATTCGATTTGTCCGGTTTCAACTCTTCACAACTGAAATGTCCGAGGGAATAAAGGAAAGGGTTTACCTTCCGTTAATTCGTCCCTCAGTCTGAGCTCCTCAACAATTTATTTTTGCTCCTCCAACTCTGATCTGTTTTCAAACTCCAGTGAATCATGATAACCCTATAAAAATTAGTTCCTCTCATGGACTTGGAAGCCCTCTTTTACGATAGATATCGTATCGATAAAGTCCACCGTAGTCATTCCTTGTGGATCCAAAAGAATGTATCCCGATTGCTCGTAATCTGAGCTCAGCGAAACTTCGATTCTACTGTTTGGAAAAGAAGAAAACTAACTTCTTGAGATAACGAAACGTCGGATTTTTATCATGATTGGTCCATAGAGAGATTCAAGCTGCCATCTTCATTGAACGAAAAAAAAAAAAAGGGAGAAACGTTGGGAAAGAATGTCGGGAGTCTGTGGAAGGTCAATTGAGATAGAATAATGGTGGAGAAAATGTAGAAGTTTGAATTTTCTCGGGAAGACGACAATTTTATTTGATGTTAATGCAGTAATGACGAGAATCCACAAAAGTTTCCTCAGCATTTTTTTACAAAGTGAAAATCTTCACTTCAAAACATATTCAACAAAAAAACTCAACAATTCCCTTTTTCCTCTTGAACCGAATCATCCGTATGTCTATCGGAGAAGCGATTTACCTAGACTCCTGACCCAGCGACACGGATTTGCTATTTGAAATTGAATAACCGCACATGTGCCTGCAAAAACCCGGGCAGCAGTTGTATCATTGGCCCATCAAGATTCCCAATCGACCAAAGATCCCCGGCATTTTGAATTTACAAATATAACTGGAAAATTCGTGTAGCCGGCAGATCCTGTATCCAGGGGTGAAGTAGTAAAGGACAAGCCTTCCGCACCGATAGTAACAGCAGTGCCAGACAGTGGAAGCACGATACAGCCAATTTCAGAGGGCACCAAAGTGCCTTGGTTTGTGTCACACACGTACAGATCGAATGTCCGGGACGTGTATTCTCATCCAGCCTCCACCCCTCATTGTACATATACGAGAAAATAATAATACAGTGTATAGAGAGGTGTACTGCATTGACACTGGATCTCCAGTGTACCGCCACACATAACCCATGTGTATGTGTGTGACGTGGATCGCGTTTGCACTCACAAGCTCAAGTAAAAGAGGAAAAGGATAAGTGCAGTGTCCAAGAGTATATCCATGAAGTTTTTCACTGCACGTGACCTACATTCCTGCCACTGTTGTCACTTCCATAGCGAAAGAGAGGAGAAAAATGAGGCAAAGAAGGATGGAGCTTTTACCCTGTGAAATAACAAAGAGCAGAGCTCATACTGGAAAAATATTAAGTGAAATTAAACGAAATAAAAAGAGAACGGGGTCAGGTCAAGTGATGTGTTTACATTCCACTGCTTTTGTACATTTAATAGTGTACCTTGGTAATACTGTTGTAATTAAAGCAACTCTTTCACTCAGTTAACCGTTTTTCTTTTTTCATCCTGTGCTTTTACTGAATTTCAAAGGGTTCAATCGATTTTTCTCCACTTCTGTCCTTTATATTTATACACGCTCATGGCCTATGGCTCCATTATAAATTAGGCTAAAAGTAGAGGGATGTAGAAGTTTTCGAAAATATGTTGAGGGAGAATGTAGCAGGAGAATGTAGGACTTATGCAACAGAAGGAGGGCTATAGCCATTTGAGAATCGTACCGGCGGAAATGATGGTGGAACTGGGACGAGAAACAATTCCTTACGAATTTCTAGTTTTACCTCCTCTTGTGAGCTACAGAGGAGTGCTCCAGAAAATGTTGAACGTGATCTGGAAAGAAGCCAGCCGGAGCATTTGGGTTAAACAGAAAACGTCTACGGGGATCCTTACATTTCTGCCGATCAAACGAACGTAAAGTATATAGGTTAGTATTGAATTGGTTTTCTCGTTTTATTAATATGAAAAATTCGAATGTGAATGAACAATGGGCTTGAGAAATACGGCGCTTTTTTTACCATCGGCTTCGATTGATTTTCATTTTTTCATTTTATTCGGGATCTGGCAGCGAGGTTTAATAAAACGAGTTATAATTTACTGTCTGCAATAATGACAGTGGGTATTGTCCCAGAAGCGTCAGAGGAACCAAAAGCATCCGCAAGAAGTGTGGGCGTTCATCCGGGAGTCGCGTGAATCCTCAGGTTGCCTTTGTATAATATCCAACAAGATGATTCAAGGAAAAAAAGAGGAGAAAAAGGTGGATCCCGTTCTGCGACGACTTTTATTTTTCAGAGCTCTGAATGGAGAAACACGCAATCGAGCGATTTGCTGAATCTTTCCTCTCTATTGTCATTGTAAAGGGGAACGATTCATTCTTTACTTTTCTTTCAAATTTTCTCTTATTCTTGTGTTTTCTCTTGCATTCTAGCTTCATCTTGGTTGATGGATAGTCTCGATAGTATTGTGTATGTAATGATTCTGGGATTTTTGGATGTTCTTGGGCGAAATGCAACGAGAAAATTCTGGGATTTGATGGCTAAGGACATTGGGAAATTGATGTACATGCTTCTTGAAGATTACAGAGAGGGAAATCATTTGCACACTTACCAACATCTGAACTGTGCTGAGTATAATCGGTTTGAGTGGGCGCATGAGAGGAGTGCATTCATGCGGGCAACCGCAGCCCTGTAGAGTTTCTATTCAGAGTTGAAATGTCAGGAGTGGCCTCTCATGGTTTATTCTTATTGAACACCTTCGGAGTGCTTCGAACTTGTTTATCTACTCCGGAGGCTTTCCAAGATTTCTTTTGCCTCCATTCAATATCCAGTTTAATAGAATTTGGGCAATTCTTTTATGTTAGAAATTCGGGATTTTTAGTATCGTTATTTATGACTCTCTCTTCTTCTGAAATATTTGTGGAGTTTTCTTCATTTTACGTTAATAATTAATTCGAATTATCAATTAAACCGATGAGGAACGATTTTAGCTGCAATTAAAGATTAAATCGATTCTTAAAGAGAAATTTGCATTAAAAATTGGAAAAATTCATGAGAAAAATCAACTGAATTAACAAAGTTTTTTTTAAGAGAAAATTTCACCTCATGAAAGCCCATTTCTGATTCCCCTATAACACATACTCCTCGAATCTATGAAAACTCCAATGTTTTTATTTTTGTTACAGATAAAGGAAGGAAGATAGGCCAGAATTTATCACCCGCACGTGGTTGCTCGTGTCACAAATAACTTTTCGCAAAGACTCGACGACCCTCGGGGCGAATTTACACGTCGAATTTCTTGTCTTGATGACATATCTCCACTTTTTTCCCTCTCTCTCTCTCCTTTCATGGATAGAGTTTCACGTGTTCTGCGGCGAATATTCCGAACAAACCTTATAAATAATTCGTATTTCCATACATATTATATAACAGTGTAATTCCTACAAGTTCAAGATAACTCGTGAGAGAAGTGCAAGTTAAAACCGACAATAACTCATGGAATAGTATTATCATGTCGTGCTAGCATGTAAGAAGATTATGACTACTTCGATACTTTCTTAATCACTATTTAACTAAGTACTTCACACGAGTTCGTAATCCTCGTTATCTCGAGTGTGAAGCTCTGAAGAATTTCCGACTTGATCCAATTTTTTAAAATTAAATATCTCCATAGTTGAAGACTCAACTTCACTTTTCAAATAAAATTGGGTCGACATGTTAACAAAATGTTAAAAATTCTCAGAGCAAGTGAAATAGATGTTTAATGTAGACGTAAACGCTACTCAAATGTGAAGAATCTGAAATTACATCTGTAATTCCATGTTACATCCATGCTTCATCTGTAACATGAAATAATATGAGTCGCACTTCAGTTCTGCGCTCACGTCCGTTGAAGCAGCGGCCTCAGGGTGATTCTACAGTGGATGGAAGAGTTAGTAGCAGGATTTGGTTTTTTTCATATTTTATATGAGGTAATTAATGTAGAGACGACCGGGGCAAATGAACCAGAATTTATTCATTTTTTTTCCGTGAAATCTCGGATGAATTAAAGCATCACCTTTGAGGTTACATTATAATAAATAAAGCATCATTAAACGATACGAATTTACACTGAAAGAACTTTAAACAATTTTCGAAGCTCTCACGTTCCTTCACTCCTTCTGCAGCATCACCTTTAGGTGCACCCTTCTCTTTACTCTCATACTCAATAAACACGTGACATTTTATAATTCGTAATCATCCTCAATACCCAGGAATTTAATAAAAATTCGTGCTATGATAAACATGATTGAAGTGCTGAACTCTCCAGGGCACGAGGAACGTGCTATTAATCCAAGAACTTACAAAACCGCCATAACGAAAAAAGTAATCAACCATTACCTATCCAATTACCTTATCTAATACCGAAGTAAACAAGCAATTACAGTAATTCACAATATCACCACAATGTTATAAAATAAAAAAGGTAAACTAGATTATTTAAATCTAAAATAGTTTAAAATTGTACATTGATATCTATCACGAATAATATTAACCTTTCCACCTCATCACGTAAGCCATTTAAAAATAAAATCGAGTTAAAATCATAGCTCCACTGAAAATACAATTCTAAAACTACTCGCATGCAATTTTTTCCACCCACTTCATATCCAATGAAAAATCAATGATATGTAACGAACGTCAGCACAGTGGGTGTTTCATATACACCTGAAAATAGACCAAAGAGAAGAGGAAAAAAATTGAAAAAAAAACGTATTCCCGTGACGGTTTGACCGGGGCAGAAAAAAATGAAATTTTGTTCACGTCACTTTTGCATTATACGAGTGTGTAACAGAATCGGAAATATAAAATGTCATTTTAAAGCATTCATATCACGGAACTTTTTTTTTCACACTCTTCCATTATTTAATCCAGTGCCTGTGAATGATTGACGCTTGGATAAATATCCTCCTGTTGAGAATACTATTGTTGCAATTAAAATTCACTTCACCCCCCCCGATATTCTGTACAACCAATTAAACGACACTCTTATCGATCGAGCTTTTTAATTTTTTGGCATGAAGATACACGCAAAGGAATTCAACCGGGGTGCATCAAAGTAAAACAAAGCGATGGCTCCGAGAGACCTCGTGACTTTGATAATGTATTTTGAAGGGGGCATTGCGAGTAAATGGGGGAGGAAAAGAGAAGGTGAAAGCAGTGCAGTGGGTATATCAACGCGTTATCGTCTAGTACGTGTGGCACGCGATAATTGAAATAATACTAAATAAGTTCCATAATTATAGCTTACCCGGGCTTTGGTCCGTCGTTACGTACGTGCTACGTAAAGTCGCATCGCGATGAACACAGGCTTTATCAGTATTAGTGCGTGTATGTACACTCGTGTCAGTTGAAATTACACGTACAAGTTGGACTTTGCGCGATTCACGTTCGTGCTTACCCTCGAGCTACATTTGCCCTTCACGTATACTTCTTTTTTCCCTCAATTTTTTCCCCCGTCGTTTTCTCTCTCTTTAATTCCTGCACACAGTGTCTTGGGGATTTTTCGCATTTTTTTGCGCTTCAATGAAACGAGACTGAAGTCAAATTCGAGATAATGAGTTTACAACAACATTCGGCCACAGCGTGAATAATTATTAAACGCTGGATGTGATGAGGGGGGTAAATATACATTGTGTTCATATACATGACGCGCCACATGGATTAGATAAATGACCAGATGCCAGCGGCGAGTTCGTCATAAGTGCAACAACCCGTGAAGCGCCGGGGTTTATAATGAGATCACCGGGGAAAACAAAAGCCATGATAGTATGCAACCGACATAATGAGTGAAGCGTACCTACTTCGGTGTCATGTCAACCGCTGAATAAATTTCAGGGTATTAATGTTTTTATCATTTTTATAATGGTTCAAGGTCATGGTGGGATTATTGTGGAAGTCGAAGAGTCATTTTTGTGAAAGAAACTTCATCATTGAATTTTTAAATTCTTGAATTTCCTATAACCACTTTAAAATTTACTACATCATTGTGAATAGAAACTTGGTAAAACCACGTGTGAGTTAAAGAATGAAGAAAAAAGAAGCACGAAGAAGAGAAAAGTTTTGTTGAAAAGAAAAACATAGGGGAAAAATATAAAAGACGTTTAGAAGGCTCTTGACAGTGACCATCCGTTCATTGGTAGCAGTGTGAGGACACTAGCCTGGTTTTAGAAGAGTCCGAGGAGACCCAACACAACACTGAGGAGAGAAAAGTGGCGCGTGATTTACGACCGTCCCAGTTTCACATTCCTGACGACAACACGAACGTCCAAAACTCTGGGGTTTTTTTTCCTCTCGTCCTCGAAGGAGTACAAAAGAGGACGAGGGAAAAAAATCGATGACGTCTTTCAAGCGACGAGTTCAAGTGTAGACAGAAGTCTCAAAAAATTAATAATGAACGCGAGGCTACGAGAATAGTTTCGCTGTTAGTAATTAAGAATTTGCATCGTAAATCGAATTTCAGTAACAATCTTTCGCCCCTGAGGGGACACGGCGTGTGTATTCCGGCAAAAATTGCGTTGGAGGCAATAATGGAGCGAGTCCATTAACAGTACCTCTGTGACTACCGGCGGAACTGGTATAATTCCTCTCTCTCGTGCCCTTCCTTTTCGCCCCTTTCCCATTGGCATTGACGCCATCATTACACTGATCTGTGCTTTTTCATCAATTTTTTTCCCTTTTGGCTTATTCTCCTCTCTCGTACTCTCTCATAGCCGCTAGTTTCATGTCAGAACCGTTCACTGTATTCGCGGGCGATTACCGATTAGTACAGAGGTATCCTGATGCATAATGAACGAGGAAAGGCCAACACTGCAGACGCACACATAGAAATTGATACCAGTCACGGTCTACATGAAAGGGAATAAACGATACGTTGTACATAGCTTCTCTTCTACCTAAGTAGTTACACAGAATGGTCCGCCCTCGTGTAACGAATTATTATCTTGCTAGATCATTTACCTAGAGAAAAAACATTCTCTCTTTCTCTCTCTCTTACGCTCTTTTATAGGGGAAATTCATCGGGGTTTTAAAAGCTCCAAGTGGCCTCTCATTAGTGAATGAAAAATTCATGAATTCCGTTAAATTTAAAGGAATTTTTATCTGTCAATTTTATAATGAGATTATTCACATTTTTAAAAAAAGTGGAAATCAGTGAAAGAAATTCTCTTTTTCAGTGGTAATAAAAGTGATGCATTTTATGCTATAATAATTAAATTAATCAATATTTTTAATTGCCCAAATGACACACTGGTATTTGTGTATATGAATACACGAATACACTAGACCCCACGAGCGATGACCCCAGGAGTTTGACCCTGGAACGAAGAATCCAAGAGACTCGGAAGAATATCGCACGGCCACATCGTCGAGACTGCAAGAAAGTCCCCCTTCACAATATATATCCATGTATATATATATGCCCGAAGCGATTATCGAATCGTGAGGCAGGTCGTCGATTCGGGTGATCATTGGTAAACTCTGCATGAGATTCTTCAGGTGAGATAATACTCTCTTATTCTCGGTCAAGTTTTACTTCAGGGTAATTCACAACAATACAGTATGGACCTTCTTCGACAGCTGTATCTTCAGCTCGTTTCGTTCCAGAGCAACATTTCGTGTGCCTCGGGCTGGACGCTCGATGATCCATGAAAGGGGAAGTCTAGTTTTTTATAAGAAAATTGTGGAAAAAAACGAGGGGTTCACTGAAGGATTAAGTGACACCATGACTTCAAAATTGGATGCAAAAGTTCAACTGTTCGGTTGATTAATATCCATCTCTCTCATGCACTCGCGCGACTTTTGACTAAAAGATCTCGCATTATTAATTGATTTATAACGCGCCATCTTGCCGTTAGGATGACCGGTAATCATTAATTACTCGGTTAATTACCCGATAGAAGTAACTCGACGTGCAACCTGTGTATATCATCTGAAAGTTGTTGTGTTCATCGTGGGATTTGAGGGGAAGAGATTGGGTAGACTGTTTCAGATATTATTCACCTCTTTTTTAACTCAACTGGAGATACTCTAATCACCTGGAATTGAGACATTAATGGCATCGTTCCTAGTTAACGTTATCCCAGTGTCTAATGGCAACAATCATGCCGAACTCTCGGAATCCTCCGGAGAATTATTACCACGATAAATTGTCGTCCTGTGTACACCAAATGTCAATTGATTTACCTCACAATTTCAATGAAATTCCATGAGTTTCTGTCGTTCACTTCCACCAAAAAACATATTACCAAACTTTTTCAATTCCCTTTTACCCAGGATGTATAAACGAATCCTCTCCTTTTTTTCACTACCTTTTCATTTTCTATTGGGTTAAATAATTTTTTTTCCTCCTTTCTACTCCGCAAAACCCCAAGTTTCAATCAATATTTGCCCGCGCCGAAACCGCGGGACAGTCAAAACAATAACTCGCAGGCATAACGGCCAACGGGATGAGAGTTCATGGGTATATGTAGAGGATGAACAAAAAAAGGTAAAAATTGGTATGATGGGAGGAAAAAAAAGGGATAGAGACAGTGGTGTACAGGTTGTGAATTTCTGGTGTGCGCGTGGATGATAGGAATGCGTTATCACTGGATATCAGAATTGCAAATATTGTGTAGTGGTATAAACACGGGGGAGTGTGGACTCACCGAGCCCGCTGGTGCAGATCGAATGAAAACAATAAGTGGAGGCCAATGCTAATACGGAACTATGATGGAAAGGGGTACGGAGGTGAATGAAAATAAAAAAATTGAGGAATATGGATATATGTACTGTTGACGTGGGTCGCTGTTGTTTCCGGGTGAAATATGTGTCTCGGAAACGAGGAGAGAATGGGTGAATTTTTTTCGGTTTAATTATGAATAAATTAAAGAATCTGAAGGTTTCAGACGAATTCATGTTATTTCTCCTCCAGTTTTTTTAAGGTATCTCGGAAACTAAGCGAGATAGAGAAATTTTTATGGAAATCTTTCTTGTAGCTCTTTAAATTCTCCGCAAAAAAGGTATCTACAAAAATTCCTCTATCTCGCTTAGTTTCCGAGATATTCCTAAAAAACTGGTGACAAAATGAAGTTAATTTATCTGGAATTTTCAAATTCGTGTAAATTAAGGGTTCTTCCCTTTCATTACTCACGTGGTCTCTATTTAGTTAATCAATATCCAAAAAATGTACAAAATTTCTTAAATATATTTATAAATTAATGCTCAATGCAATGATGAAAGAAAAGTTTGTTTGACAGTAGATAAAACCCGAGTGATTAACGAACTGAAAGAATTTCATAGTTCTCTTTATTATCTTCCAGATATATTTAATTTGTGTGAGACATTAACTCGAGTGTCGGATAAAAGTAACGAAACTTCAGGGTATATATATGTGTGTGTTTGTATTCGGAGGAAATGTAAAATAGAAACGATGAAAACGTAGCATCTGGTGCTGAGGAGAATGATAGTATCTCTCTAAGTGTTTAGGGATAAAGGACGGATGGTGTAACGTTAAGGCGATAATAGTTTGGCCCTTTTTCTTCCTGTCTCTCTTGTTTTCTCCAGAGGAAATAGAATTGAGAGAACAAATGCTGAAACTCTGGAAAGAACTCTTAATTAAAATTTGAAAATGTCAAACAAAACTCCCGAGGAATTTTTCATTCTAAAAAAAAAAAAGAAAAGGGAATGAATGGAGGAAAGAAAAATACGACTCTTCAATCCTGATTTTCCGCCTGAAGACGCTCATCCAATGTTGATCGATAAGCGGGAGATTGGTTTTGGGCTGGAATGAAAAATCGACAGGAAGAGCCCACTTTTGCGATGTCCCGGATTGAGGGAGAAATTTGGTTTGAAGGATGAAGGAAAAGAGGAGAGAATGAATGAATAAAAAAGAGGACGTAGGTCACGGGTGTTTTAAATTCCAGGAGTTTCGAATAGAGAGAAATGGGGCAGAGGATGGAGTACGCAGGTGAACAATTGTGTGTGACTGCATAAAAATTTTTCTATGGAGAAAGAAATCCCGCAGTGGTAGTCTTTTTGAATACACAAACACAAATGGTGGATTCTATTTTTTTCTTTCATGCACTAAAGAATGCTGGTCGAGTATTGTCTGAATTTTGACAACAGACATGTCCAAGAGTTTTCGTCTATTTTATTTGAAGAGAGAATTCTTCATTTTTTTCGTGAAAAAATTAATTATTTTGGTTAAATAATTCGTGGGCGTTTAGCTCGAGTCTATCAGCCCCACCCACTGATCTAACCCAGTGATTTTCATCGGCCTATCGCGTTCAAATGCCTGCCTACCGTGATATTTATAGTAAAAATGATAATCTGAGCATTTCTTGGCGTCGAGTTTTACTAGAATGTTATACACGTGTAGGAGGTTAGTTTCCATTGCGTTACGCATGCATACTCCTACCTTGAATTCAAGTTTTTCCCTCAAATTACATGGCGGCAGGTTTATCACGTGAATTATTAGTGTATTCGCGGTAATCATAGAGTATAATAAAAGCGCAATTTTTCATGAAATATGGGAATTTAAAGGGGATTATCTAAATTAGAATGATTTTCAATTTTTAATAATTCCAAACTTCTCCATTAATAACAAGAAAAGTTTGAGACTTTCAGAAAATCGATTCCAACATTTTTATTCACGTAAAAGAACAGTTAGAGCCAAGAAAGTTCCGAGAAAAGGATAACAGAATCGAACTCAACAATTTCATTAAAAGGGTTGAAGGATTAAGTTATTTTATTTTCGGTCAGAAGCTCCACTGCGAAATAACCGTATTCATCACGTACTTTCTTTCATCGATACATTCCAAAGTGAAACAAGGGCCCCAGTGACCAAGGTTCATTTAACACTTAGTTAGTCCTCAGTTAGGGTAAGAGATGGCAGATGTGACTGACAAGGACGGTGTTCCGAATACACTAACTTGGAACTAAGTCTCCATGCGGAATTGACCCTTCCCGGCTTTGGATCATAGTTATTGGCCTCGAGGGATTCTCGTCGAATTATAACTGAGCCCGAGTGAATGAATAAAAGTATCAACGAATATCAATCATGAATTCATGAGATCTGCGATTTTTGAGATTAAATTACAAGTTAATTTTATTGTAATTCAATTGAGAATTAATATTGTGCACATTTTTATCATTAAAAATATCTGTTTAATTTAGAACAATTCTCTAGATAAATGTGACAGAAATACTTCAACTCCTCCAAATTTCCTTCCTCCCTGAATAAATTAATAATTCAATGCCAAAGACACGAAAATGCATTTACTTAAGCGACTTCTTAATTACATTATATCGTGTCAACATCGTGTTAACCACTGAAAGTGAGACAGAAGTTTCCTCGTTTCCCTTTTCTCTCTAGAAAGCCTAAATGGAATTTGGTTAGCCAAGCTTTGGTGCTACGACACCCTGATGTATGATATCCAGTCGCCAAAAGAAGCGGAGGGGCGCCATGGCACTTAAGGGTGCGGTAGGCTCTCTAAAACCACCATATTTTTCACTACTGCCTTTATTTATATTTTTTTCCTCCACTGCAACATTCCCTCCCCCCAAAACCTTCACTCGAATCCATAAAAAAAAACCAACCAAATTGTTTTCTTTTTCACTTTCCCCTTTGTCGCACCCTCAATGACTTACTCCCACCTATTCTCTCTTTATTGCCACTCGGATCGTGATTTCGTCATGGATCCTTGACTCTCGTGAATATAACTGGGTGCTTTATAATGTAAAAAGAATCGCGGCGATAGGCGGAGACCCAGGAATAAGCAACAGTCTATATTTTCAATAGTACACACTACGTTACGCTCTGTAGGATAAATGAGAGAAGAGAATTCACAAAGGAGTCAAGAAAAATGTCATAACATGGGACTAATGGTGACGCTGTTGCCGCGCGAAATAGTCCTAGGGGAATGGAAAAATTGCCCTTTATTCTCTATCACTAGAAACATTATTCCCTTTTTTTTTTCTCACAAGTGGCCGCCGATCGAAGGGCGGTACAGTTGAAAGAACAGAGTCTCTATGTGGGCGGTCTTGCGAAGGAGAAACAAATTTATTCACCCCTTTAGCTAAACTGTTAATAATCACTCAACTTTAGACGGTTATACCTGAAAATAAATCGCTGCTGGGGAATTTTTTCGTTATTTTTTATTCTCTTGGAGAAATTTGAAGCCCAGTGTTTTTCGATTAATCCGTTGGTTTTAACCCGTGATCACAGAGAGAGAGAGAGAGAGAGAGAGCCGTGAAGGAGAAAAGGAGAGGGAGAATCTCTTGGTTGTATCATGGCCATTTCTATTGTGGCCGCAAGGTTAAAAGCCGCTCGGGACAATGGAGAATAGAGGTGAATTTATCAATGAGATAGAAAAAAGAATGATAGGTGAGCATGGAACTTTGTGATTCTTTTTGTAAATAATCGCAGTGAGAATGATGAAGAGAAAGATATATTGTTCATTTTTTTGTGATTGATGATTCTTTAATTCGGAGGAATTTTTATTTGATTTAGCTGAGGTGAATTGTTTTGTTTTTTCACGTTCTTCTACTCTCCAATGCTCAAATTTTAATTCACTAAACGATAATATCGCTCAAGGGCGAATAGGATATCCAATAGAATGTGTAGGAACGGTCAGCACTGATATAATAAATTATGGATAAAAATTACGTTCATTGATTTATCGTTTATAATTCACCAGTACGTTGGGGGCACCCCCGTAACTTTATTCCTTTTATTTCATTCTCTCTTTCTCTCTCTTCGGCTCAACAACTTTGTTGTATTATTACGTTAGTTTTACGAAGGCGAGATTAATACGGCACAAGTCACCAGCACGCGGAACACAACGGGTCTTCGTGGGTAATAATCGTTTTAAGTCACGAAGTAAGCTATTCGTGCAACAAAACACAAACTCAACTGAGAGGACTTGATTGTCTTCATTGTATTAACTCTATGCCAAATAGACGCTAATTTACGTGACTGTGGCTTTTTTTATTTGACTCACAGGCCACAGGAGTAAATCGAAGGAAAATAAATTTTCAAGTGTCACAGGACTACTGGCTTTGATTTTTAACCTTAAAAATAAATGAAAAAAACTCTAGAGTCTTTCTATGTACTCAAAAATTTCCACTGAGAGTGTCAAATATAGCATTAAAATAATAATAATAGAGGAAAGGTATACGGGGTATAAAAAAATTGGTGAAATGGAATATGAAACGGCGATCCGTTGTTGATGCTGCCGGGACCTTCTATTGTGTAGAGTACCCATCCCAAGCAATGTAATCCTGCCACTCAACCCTTCGCTCTGCACTAAAGGCCCTATATAGTTTCTATCCTTCTCAGTTGCGTGCTGTGTGTGTACTGCGCGCACGCGCGGCTACCCCAGTCGTCTCTCCCCTCCCCGCACCTCAGCCGGTATCGGTAATGCCGAGTATGGCCGGAGTTTGTCGAGTCACAACATCGGGGCGCGTGGCGGAGACTCCGAATCACAGCGTCGGCAGTCGTAAGACGACCGCCGTGTTGTCAGGATTGTATTCGGTAGAGATCCTTTCGAATTTCACTCGAATTATTTTCCATTACCGAAGTTTATCGAGTAATCAATGATAACTCACTTGTCATTTGATAAAAACGTCGGATTATCAATGGATTAATAGAGTTTTAATATTGTTCAGTGATGGAAAACTTGCTAATGTTTTTATGAAAACAATTTAATGACATATTAATATAAAACTTTGTAAATAAATTGTATCCGGAGTTTACGTGAATTTATTTCGGGTTATTAAAAAATGAATGTAATTGTGAACAGATATACGTGTTATAGAGTGTTTTTGTTTGAATAACAAAAAAATAATAAATATATTCAGTGATTGATTGAAGTGATTAATAATTAATCGTGATAGATATAATTAAATTTATTATGGGAAGTGGTGAATTAAACATTTTAGATTATGACAATTGTCGATGAAAATAAATTCTCTCTAGTTATTATCGATTGACAGAGAACCACTGAGTCGAGGGTTGAAACATTGAAAATTAATTTTAATAATAAATTAAGCGATAATAAACACAGTGAACCGAACAAATTAATAACGTAATAATTATTTCAACGAATATAAAAGAGTGGAGTTATTTTATTATCATTGAATAGTGTTTTGTGGTGAATTTATCAGTGGATTATCCATCGTTGAAGGGAGAAAAAAAGGGCGAAAGTGTTGGTACGATGATTGTGTTGCAGTGATAAACGGTTGCATACCGATTTTCTTTTATTGAATAAGAAAATTCAAAATTCCGATAAAATTAAAGTGTTTTTGGATACTATAAAAAATGCAGCGGCACAACATTATCCTGATCCTCATCGTAGCTCTTGCAGCTTCAGTAAAAGGTTAGTAATAACAAAAAAAAAACTTATCCCCTTCACTCGAAACTTCTCTTCACTTGTTTCATTAACAATAACTCGAGTAATTAATGAAAAATTTAACGCAAAAAGAAATACTCACTCAGTATGCAGTTGGTACGGGAATTCTAGGAAAGTTATGTCATGTCAAAAAGTTCAAACTGCTGGATGAGAGAAGCCCAAAGAGAGAAGAAAATAGAGGGCTTTTGAAAAGGCTGAATAAAGCCGAGGGTGTCTGGACTCGGAGAAAATTGTATCTTGCCCTTGTGTAACCGTCTTCAGTGCCCCGGCCATGTCAGACTACACTTTTACTCTTCTTTTCCACACTTTTCTCTCTCTCTCTTCCATTTTTTTTTTAAAACCTTTTCTTCAGCGCGTCTGGAGCATCGAATTTCGGTCTCTTCGTCCGTTGAAGATGTTAATTCTGCACTTCGTCTTTACTCGATTATCTCCAACTGTTGAAAAGTTTTGTCGAGTATCTCGGCAAAATATTCTATCTTTGTTCTCTAACCTCAGAACAGTTGACAGAGAATAGAGTAATAGAGAGAAGAAAAAAAAATAAGGAATTAATCCAAGAGTTCAGTGTACCCTCGAGCCTCTGAGCATCCTCTTTGTCGATCCAAGTGTCATTCGCATTGAGGGATAGATCGATAATCAAACGTTTATAGTAAACGGATAATAAAAGCTCAATGAACCTACCGAAACAAACGTTATTATTTCACTGAAACATTTGCAGTATTCCAATATATATCTTCGGAATACTTCTCTTTGACGATTAAAATAGTGCCTCCATACTATTCCATGTATGTGCGGACGTTAGAGCCACAGAAGAGTGAGTACGACACACGGAAGGGAATTATTCACGAGGAACTTGAACACACATACATGTGCAGGTTAAAGCCGTGCTTTTCTCGGACGACAGGGCGACGGGCGGGAATAATTAATCGAAATCTATATACTCCCGTAGCCAGTGGAGACCAAAGATAGCACACGACTGTGTGTTACTCCTGCAATACAGTTTGTATCTTCTCTGTGTAGAGAATGAAAAAAAAAAATAAGCGTTTTTCCCTTTTTTTCTATTCTACCTCCGTATTATCAACGTTTTTGAAATACAACCATCTATAACCATGGATATATTCGTATTTCATATGATGCATAATTGATATTAATGCTCGACGACGTAGAACACGAGGAGGGTGTATATTTTTGCCTCAATTCTTTTCTTTTGAAACGATAAACTGTGTGTACAGAACTCGCGCGCCAGGTGAACTTCAAGCAGGTGATAATAATTTCAAGTTCAACACTTGATAGTTATTATGTATCGTTCATTGTTTGCGTTTCAATCTCAAATCGATTCGAGTTATTTCAATTACTTGGAGGAGGGTGAATCGAGGGATTTCGGGGGGAAATCTCGTATTTTTTTCCCACTTTGGGGGATACTTTGTTTGTCAATCGTAGTGAAGGAATCGACACATTCAATTTAAATATGCAAAATAAGGTAGTAACTCCTGGAGAGTATTTCTTTTTTTTTATTTTCTTCCCTTCATTTTCCCGAGAAGTCTTGGGTAGTTTCTTTCGCCATGGGCTCTATCAATTTAACTTATTCGGAGAGGGAGAGACTCTCGAATATTCGATAGCGCCCTCTGCAGACGTAGACATCTCCGGTTTTTTCTCCGATACGTGGACTATCCTTTAAAAATTTCATATGAATCGTTGTTTATCGTCGGAAGAGACAATTTTCTGTTACATTCATGAGGGCACATGAGAGTGCTCTTCATTTTTAGCCTCTGCATAAAGAGAGAAACGAGAGCGGTGAGAAATTGCGGGTAAATTTCACATGATAAATTCATGATTAATTTATCCATGGAGTTAGACAGGTTGAGCTTAGTGGATAGAAAAGCAACGGCAGAACCCCTCAAATCTTAGACAACAATCGAAATAATCCCTGGATGCGCATGATAGCTCACCATTCATACCTTCATAACTCCCTGCGCGTTTTATCGATCCCGTTTTCTCTTCTCGCGCGCACGGGACACAAGAACCAAGCACGAAAAGGGAACGTGACACGACTCCAAGTCCCGTGCGCACAAGTTTCCGACGGACACGAAGATTGCAGGAAGACACTCCAGCTCTCTTCCTCTTTTATTTTTTTTTCTTCTCATTCCTCTTCTTCACCTCACTCACCTCTTCATTCTCACTTCTCAGCATCGTTTGGTAAACGCACTGAAGGCTGAATCCATCGGGCCAATCTTTATTCATACACGCCTTCGCCCGCCTCCAAAGAGTCAAAATATTCTTTTCTCTGTTCTTTGCTTTTTTTTTCCTTTTTTTTCACATTGACTCCTTTTCTCGCTTCTTTCTGTCCAAATGCGAGACAAGAAACAACTGAAGCCGGTATTCTTTTTCCTAGAATTTAATCCTCACACGAGTCCCGCTGCCTCGAAATCTATAGGGGCCCTTGCGCTCACCAACTACCACTTAATTGTGTGAACATGTAGTTTTCTTTTATTTTATTTCATTTTTATATGTTTGTAGAGGAGTATAAGTTTGTTAAAAATGCCTCATATTTAATTCGCAAGATAATAATACTTTAGTGTTCTATCTCAATCTTTATTTTTCATTGAAAAAAAAAAAACGAAACTTTTTTAATATGTTTCTCGTGTCACTCGCTTTATTGATTCTCGTTTCTTTCTCACCCTCAAAATAACAAGAATACCCGGGGATTTTTGGGAGTTATGAAAGTGACGAAAGAATTTCAGAGGCCAATCAAAAATACAAGTTATCTCTCTTCTACCACTTCAATTTTAAAATGACAGCAACTCGTAAATTTCAGGCGCACTTAAAAAATCTTGGAGGAGCAGCATTTTTCATTTGCTCTTGAATAAAGAAAAAGTGACCTTCGAATGCAGTAACGAAGAGGTAGAAACATGTCGAGATAGTTGTCGATTTTTCCGGAATATTTTTCCCACAAAATTGTCATCCAAATAAACCCTTCAAAAACATTCGGATACTCCAATTCTTCGTATTTCTTTCCATTAAATTACTCAGTCTTCCTGAGTTTTCACTCAAACACAGATGCCACCACTTGCCAAAACACATTCCCACAGTAGTAACCATGTGAATGCGTGTGTTGGTCCCCAGTACACGTTTTCAAGGCATTATCACTTGGCTGCACGCTTGCTCGCCCCTGCGGCGCCGCGGCGAGACGTCTCCACGTCTTTCGTCAGTTCTCAATTCCCCCCTCTCTCTCTCTCTCTATAAATGTACAAAACCAAGCGCCCTTAATGTTTTTTTCCTCCAACCACATAATACATTTCACGAGAATGCCCGAAGAAACTCTCCAACACTTTTACATCTAAATAAAATTAAAAATTTATCAGCGCATGAATTTAATTTGTTGAATTCTTCAAATTCCGGTATTGATGTAAGGTTCTTCTTCGGTCATTAATAATTCCAGTGGAGCTGTGTTCCATATTACTGGAGTAAATAACGAGGAAAATACCAGCACAATTTTTCCTTCCCCATTTTCTTATTTTACTCTTTCTCTCTCTCTCCCTTACCTCAACCGACATTAGTCTATCGTAAATATTTGCTTCAACCCAGTGCCATCTAGACTCAGCGCGTACACTCCCTCATCCCTCGAGCAACTCTTCCTCTCTTTTTTCTTCTCCTCTTTGTCTGTCGCTCGTGTTTTCAAGCACTTTTACCTCACTCCAACTACCGCTTTTCAGTCCACCTCGTTTGTTTACGCAAGTCTCGCTGAGGCATTTGAATTTGAATTTCTAACGAAATCGTCAAGAGTCCAGACTTAACATATTCTTTTTTATTTATTATCTTTTTTTATTTTTTTTACTCCAATTTAAATGGCGGATATTTTCTTGGAATAAATTGCGAGTATCTATCGCCCTCTCGGGTGCAAAGTCATTGAGTTATCGACAATTTATATATAAATGTATACAGATATACAGTTAAGGGGAAGTGCTTGAGACTATCGACGATTAAATTCACCGTAAACAATTTTACGAGAGTGACTGATGAAGCGCAATCGTTCTCTTTGTGTTACGTGAAGAATTTTTTTTCAATGATTTATTTATTCGTATCGATGGGATTTTTTTAAAAGTTTTGGTGATGATTAAAGTTTAAATTAATTCACAGTAATTCATTGTTATTTCTATTATTATCCTTTTTCTTTTTGACTCTAGAGAGAATAAAATTGTCGTTAGATCCCGAGAAAAGATTTCAAGCAACATTTTGTTTAAACTTTGCCAATCTGCTTGCCCTTCCTTCCTTCTTCTATTTCTTTCTTTGGAAAAGGCAACTCCAACTCGTTATTTTGTGCTACGTAAAAGTTTTTCATGAGGAGAAACTGTTGCACCAAGTAGATTTACTCTGGGGTAAAATGAGAGAGAGATTTTCCTTTTTTTTTCTCATTTATTCTACATATTCATGTACTTTTGTTTTCTCGCACGTGACACACTTTTCGGATGAGATGGATTTTTAATTCAAATTTTTAACATTAGGAAGCAGTGAATTATTTTTAGAATCAAGTGTCTTTGTTGTGGCCCCCGAAAGAGGCCTCTTTCATGAGGAATTAGAACGAGAGGTGAAGAGAGGAAAAATATGAAAAAATAAAATACAATGAAACACTAAAAGTGTGAAAAAATAAGCAAAGAATGTACTAGCCTGAGGTGTGAAAATGTTTCGTTGAATTTAATTATGAATCCGAATTTATAAGTTTGAAAAGAAAAAAAAAGAAACCGTGTCTCAGTAATTATCTCCGAAAAAATGTTAATAAATTAAATAATTACAAGCCACTAGTATTATAATTCACCTTTAAATTCACGTATTTTATAATAATCTCATAATAAAATCTCAATTCGTTCGAAGAAGACAAGCCGAATTGTGTGTGTCTGTGTGTGTATGAGAATCCGGTTTTTTTTTCTCTGAGTTAAATTCCTTCATTACCGTAATATTGCCTTAATTAAGACGTTAATGTACCACGTAACAAATATCAATTACACGAATTTTTTCGAGTGTAAAACATTCAAAAATTCCGAGACATGTCGCAGGTGAGGAGTCATGATTTCAATGACTCGAATGCAAAAAAAGTTTCATCACAAAACTCTATAATTTCAAAAACATCACGGAAAAGAAAAAATTGCAAATTGTCATTATTTTCACGTTTTAATTACAAACGAAACTTTTAACTTTCTTCAATTGAAGTTTGTATCATCTTTACAAACGACACTTTTTCCCCTCATTTTTATAATCTCTCAAATGTTTTATCTCCTGGTTCTCTTAGAGTCTTCTGAAATCAGTTATTCATAATTCTTTTTTACTCTTATTTAATTTTCTTTCTCATTCGCTTGGGTTTGTTGACGTTGGGTCGAGTGGTAGCTTTCGCCGTGGCTTTCACGAGGCCACAGAACATACGACACCGGAGGCTACTGAATTATGGTGCAAGTGCCATTACCTGGTTCGTTAATGTAACGTGGATTCATTACTCCCAATATTCCGATTTATTCAATTTTTTTCCATCCATAAATCCCCCAGAATAATTATGAAATACGGATTACTATGGAACTCGTGCCAGTTTACCTGCGATAAGAAAACGATTACGGAAAAAAAAAATCAAGTGGTCGTTTACTCTAAATCCACTTTATCGTGCCAACTGCCATAAATAATCCATTAATTCTCTCTTTCCTACTTCATTCGTTACCATTAATCCACAATGAGTTCCTCCATTTTATTTACAAAAACGTTTCTCCATTATCCTAAAGAAAAAAATCCGAAAACTAAAAATTTCTATTATTAGCCACAGTATCATGAATTATGTTACACACGTTGCGGGGATCTGGTGACACTTGACTGGTCTGCACAATAACGATCAGACGGAATAGAGCGTTGAAATAGAGTGAATACACTCACACAAATTGTACGAATCTTTACATGCACAGGAGGTGTCAATGTGTGTGCACTATGCGTGCACTTTGTTCGTGTGAGAGAGAAAGAGCACATCCATATGCTGCTGATGTGCCATATGCGGCATAACTCTCCGAGTTTGTATTGGTTTTACTTTATATACACTCGCCAGTCAATTATTATTATACTAGCCCGTAGATCGCATTATATTAATCAAATGCGGTGACCAAACACGTGGAATTCAATAGATTAGTCATCGATATGACTCTCTCGTTATTATTTAATTTAATGAAATTTTCTGTCGAATTATCAATGAAAACAAACACTTAATATTGACAGATTTGATATAAAAGTGAAATTAATGGCAATGTGTGTGTTTTTTTCTCGCAAAAAATTCATACGTAATTAAATACAAACATATAACAGGATACTTGGAATATAAACAGTGATGTGTGATTCATTTTATCTGTTAAAAAATATCCTGTCGTGCGAACAGACGCCAGTGGGTATCAATTTACATTTTTTATTTTTCGTTTAACGAAAGTGTTGGGTCTTTCGCACTATTCTCAACATATCAATACTGAGTTGTGAAAAATGGGAAACCATTAAGAGAATGCAAAAAAAAAATAATCGATTTATTAATAGACGAATGAGAATGCGAAATGGGATTGTGTCGACACAACTATTGGATTCTGTAAATCGTGGAAAAATGAGAGGAAAGGGCGAATAAGGAGAGAGCCTGGGGCTTTATTTATCATGGGCTTTAGAGAACAGGACTGCGACTTGAGATATCGCTAACACGCGCTTCACGACAACTTCATTCTGAAAGACGCAGGTCTTTATTCTTCAAGAGGATCGCTAATGCGAGAATTTTGTGGTATTTTTTGTCTTCTCCCTTTGCTTTTGTGTATCAAAATAAAATGTTTACCAAGTCACTTCGAGGAAATTCAGGGATGCAGACGTTGATTTTTTTTTTTTCGTTCTCAGGGGCATTCTCACGCAGCTGTCATCGAATGTATTAGAGATCCGAGTTAAAACGTATCAACACGAATTTTTTCAGAGTTATATATATATATGTGGAGTTTCACGTTATTTCAACATAGATTGGATGATGACGGAGGGTCAAGAAAGCCATCTCTTGTCTCTCATCGTCTCCTTCCTTTTTCTCTTGATCGATTAATCCTCTTATCGTTTCACTAAATAGGCTTAACATTGTACAAGTATTTATAAATTAGAGGAGAATTGATCGTGTTTGACATTCTCTGATACACCCACATAGTTTGAATCGATGGAATCACATTATTCTTGTGGAGAATTCTCGGTTTTTTCAAGTTGTCGTATTTTTGAATTCACTTAATCACTTTTTGGGTGAGGTTAGAGAGGAATTTTTAGGCTTTGCCTATTTATGGAGTGGACGATAAAGTTTCGAAAGTTTGTGGTAAAAACAACGTAATTGTGTCAATGGGGAAAAAAATCAATTATTTCCTTCTAAATTTGTTAATTGGAGTACTGAATGAGAGAGGAATTTATTTGAATTATTCTCGATGAATTAATACAATTCATGTTACCCAATAGTTTCTCTAATTATTCATGAAACAACTCGAATAATCAAACTCCTGAAAGCTCTGTTTAATTCTTCATTCATGTAAACATAATTTACCTCCCGGATGAGGAATTTTCATTTGCTTATTTCTAAAAACAAAGTGTTTTTTTTTTATTCACAACACACGCGATGAGAAACATATTTTCAAGCTCCAATTATTTGAGTAGAGTGGGTAGAAGGAAAAAAACATTGAAAGAAGTAAAGTAAACTATAACATTGAAGGTCAGAGAATGAGAAGGATGAAAAAAAAAAAATGGAGAAGTTTGAAATTAAGCCGGTGTTATTTATCTCTCTGTAGCTGGAGTCAAATAATTTTTGCCTGATACAGAAGTTTCTTTTCTCAGCATGATACTCCTTTGTTATGTGGGCGGTGGAGGAGAGGAAAGGGAATGAAGATGAGCAATGGAGAGTGGAAAAAAAAAAGTGGAGGGAAAAAAATAAAGAGGAATAAGATCACGCACACAGAGGAGAGTTCGTCGACTCAAATTTCTGAAGACGTTCGTTTTAGTACATAATACTTTCCCTCTCATTTGAGTGGCCAAAAGTGGGGGAGAAAGACTAATATGGCGTCGTTGTCGTACAAACGTCCAGACGCTTCTGACAGTTTTAATTGATCGAGCAAAGAATAAAGGAGGCGCTTTGACGCACTGGAATATACCAGAGTCCCATGAAACGATATTCCATTCTCTTGCACTGCGTATCGATCGGCAATTCAATTAATTGAATTTTCAATTAATTCACATGATTACAATGGCCTTGAACAATAAACTCATTGGCCCTAAGTATCTTTAGATAACCGGAAATTCGAAATGTTCGAATATTTACCAGGAAATCGTTCGATCACAATTATTCCAGTGGCTATTGAAAATTCATTCTCGCTTTATTCACCTCTGAAAAGTCTGGCATCCCAGACCGATCTGTCATAATCGAGTAACGCGTCGATAAGAATCCTAATTAAATTTCCGGGCCAGCCAGTAGTCACGAGATTACGTGCTTTGAAGCATTGAGGGATCTTCAAGTATAGAATTCTCCTTCCAATTTCTTTATCTCCTTTTTCCGTAATTTTTCAAAGTCAAAGAAAGTTTTCAGTGGTTACAGATTAAGCGAACGATCTTATCTCAACCGGCAGTTATTAAGGGCTAAAGTTCATGATTTACGCATGCGTGATGGAGTTTTTTTTATGAATTCAATTAATGCTAATTATTAGTCACAACATTGCACTTTTTTTTAAAATGCGAAAAATAATGAAAGAATCATGCCTTGGGTGATGTTCTTAGGCGTATTATAAACAGATAAAATATTAATGACTCGGATGATTCAACCTATCGCTTTCTGCTATCAATCGATAAATCAAGCTTGCATTTCTGGTATGCAAATATCGATGGTATGATCGAGTTTCATGGCGTCATGGTGAACACGAGTGAGCCGACAGAGAAACGAGAAAATGCGAGAAGAAGGCTGGACTTTAGAGGCGCCTGTAGACAACTAGGTAAAATGGGCAGTGCAAGACCAGTTGATAGGACATTAATGACTACTCTTGGTGATGATAGTCGAAGCATTTAAAAAATAATCCCATTAAGAGAAGGCTCATCAGGAGATGTGATGATTAATTCGGTATTAAAGAGGTGAAACACAGAATCACATAATCGTAACATCTCATAATTTCTGCAGCGTAAGAGTTCCCATAATATAACGAATATAACACTAATGGCGTTGAGAGTACAAAGACCTGAAGCCTTAGAATGGCAACAGTTAGAGACAGTCATAAAGAGGTTTCCAAACAAACGCAACAGATGGAGGTGCGGATGAATACATCAAACACCCAAGAACACAGCGACAAAGTGAAGATATATATAAATTGTTAGTGTTAAACTGTTAGAAGAGGCAGTTATTTGCATCATCATATCTTGTCTAGGCCACAATTCTTGCACAAAGCTGAAAATTACAACATTAAACTGATGCTAGAGAGGATAGAGGTAGAAACACGAGGAGAGAGCACAGGTTAGGATGGCCCATAGTAAACTACTAGATGTTTCAACCATGCGATACTACTTGGAGGGGGGCAACTGAGCGTGTGCTGTGGATACCAGGAAAACACATTGCCAGGACCTCCAATGTGTGTTATACCAACTTGCCGAACTACCTAAAGCCCTTCTGCTCACACGCATGTACATGCGTTTGTAACCAAGTGATGCACATGAGCGTAACCAGCGAGAGATGCTGTATATATATTCCACGAATATCTCTGATGCTCCTACGTCTTCGTTATCCCCATTACCAAGCCGTTGTGGGTGCTTGGGAGTCGCTAAATATTTCACGAAGCATATCCGCCATACCGAGGATTATTCTCTGTCTAGACGAAGATCCCAGGACTCTGCAAATTACGTTAATACTGTATAACAACGTCATTTTGATTGTAGTTTTGTGCTTCTCTTATTTTGCCCCAAGTGTCTTCTAACTCAAGTGATAAATAGTCGTAGAGAATGCAGGTGCATTAACATACTGAATGATTGTGAATCTGACAGAGATCGATTGGTATTTATTCCGACAGTTGACTACCCGCAATATCTAATTATACTGCACTTTACAATCTATCTCCTTGTATATATGCATTGTCTCAGGGGATGCCCTTGCTATGAATTTAATCACCGTGATTCTGGGACCACGCCTGGAGGGCTTCGAATACTCTGGTACGGTGGAGTTTCTCGGATTTAGCCTCACTCGACTGCTCTATTGCAGGGGAGAATGTTGGTTAGCGCTTTTGAATTTGCTGCAATATTCCCTGGCTTCCTCGCTAGAAATTCGGAAATTGGGGGAGAGAGAAAAAGAAGGCTTAGGGAAGAATTGAAACGTCAGAAAAATAAGGGAGAAAAAGGAGTAATGGATGTTAAAGTCCCAAATTGAATTGCCCGAGGTACTCCAATATTCTGTATATCAGCTATCGAATTAATTATTCTCGTTTGAGCTCTCTAGTTTCGTCTGTACATAGCCCGCGGCAGCCACGAACACGCCTACTCTCGTGCCGTGTACCTTCTCTTCAATCCAACAAGTCCAGAGTATATTTTCCCCCTCCTGGCCAACGTATTTCGTCTCACCTAATCGCTTTTGTTTCCCCATACTATTGTGTTTCTCTGTTTCTCTTTCTCCATCACTCTTTTAACTCCCAATGTCAACAAAAAGGTAACGTACCGTGATTATGGTATCCGGACGTACGTCGACAGACCACGGGGACCACCTAGATAGAGACTGGCACGAGCTCTGCAGCTCCAGAAACTTCCGGTTTCTCTTTCCCTCTGTTCTCTGTCGTTAACTCATTGGTTAACCTATTGTCCGTCTCTTTTCATTGCCGGCGGTACAAGCGTTCATCCTTTGTGTGTGTTTGTTGAAGCTCGGATGCACGAAATGGACATTGCAACTGCTCTTCGTATTATTAGGTCTGAAATATCCTCTAAAATGCCTCAATCCTGTTAATTTATGTGTCAAAATTATTCAATCGGTTCAGTGTGTTCTATTTTGCCCCTTTTTCCTTTCATCCATGAATTCTATTGATTCCGCTCGCACATGATAATAGCCTCACGACCTAATTCACACCATGGCGTGATCATTGTTCACTTTATTTCCGAAGGAGGGTTCAACTGAAGACGAATCTCGCCTCTCCCTCCATTGATTCGTACTTTGAATATTTTTTCCTTCAGCTTTTTCCTTCGAGTCATTCATCCTTGATGTTGACATGGGAAAGCTTTCTGTTATATTCACAGTCAGATACACCGAAGAATGATCAATGCTCTTGGCATACTATCGCTTGTGAAGCACACTTATTTTTTCTATAATTTAAAAATTGTGTTTTCTTGTTTTTTCCCCCCCCCCTTTTTCTTCATTCTCTCCAGAAATAAAAACATTTTTACTGGGAATGTGCCAAACTCCCTGCTGATCTCGAGTGTATGGAAAATAAATATTTTTTACGAGTAAAAAACAGAGTGCGTTCGCTGGGAATATTCGATTCCCTGGAAAAACATAGAAAGAACGACATATATGCGCTACATAGTCGTGCATTCGAGGCAGATAAACTGAAGTTCTATGTGGCAATATTTCATGACTGCCCCATTTACTTTCTGTCAAAAAAAAAAAAAAAAAGTGCCAGTGAAAAGTGGAGGGGGAGGCCCTTCTGTACTCTATGGAGAAGAAAAAAACGTTCAACTTTACTAGCTGATAATTTTTGTACCTCGGCACGTGTCAGGGGTAGGACAAAACTCAGTTGTTAAAGAGGGGGATAACCGGTACCCCATGAAAGTTCCCCCCGGATTGAACAAAGGGCCGTTGGTGCCCCAATCGATATTTTGTTCTTCCTGATTCCCTATTGATTTTTTTCATTTTTCCGTTGCACCGTTGGTCGCGTGCTGACGCTATTCGTATGGAAAATATTCATGTTAATGCGCATATGCAGAGAGAGAGAAAGAGGGGTCGAGGTACTCGTTAGCCTCACTCATGCTTCTCCCCTTGAAATATATTTTTTTTCAAAATAACGTTTGACTCTTGATACGAAAAAAATGATAAGAGTATTGACCATTTGGCTCTGATGCATGTAGTTTAGTTTGCTGGAATACAAGCGCATTGAATTAGAGAGGAAGAATGCGAGGGAGGCTTTTCAAAGCGCTCCAGAATTTATCCCGGAAGTTCCGAGGTTTCCGGTAGTCTCTCTCTGGTTGGGTGTACGCATGGATGGTAACCGCGGATACACCCCGCGGTGTCAGACCAACTGGTGGCTTGATTTATAATGATTACCGCATTGTACGAGAAAACCGTCACTAAATAATGCATCTTCTATCGTGGCCATTATCATTAGAGGTGAAACTTGAACTGAAACTTTGTCCGCTAGTGGAGTCTTGGTGTGGAAATTTCATCCGGAAAGTAGTCTCACGTGGTGGCAAAACGCATAGGCAGTATCTGTAAGTTACTGCGAAACATTTTATGCTAGTAGAGAGTGCGAAGTTTAGGCAAATGGGTGGGTGGATGGGTGTGCACCAAAGTTGGGCGCCAGAGGGGCGTAGACAGACTAACTCGAAGATATATATGCATATGCGCATCGATAATCCACGCTTGACGCTTTTACACAATTCGAGCCTCCCTCTTTAAGAGAATCATGGATAACAATATTTCCCACGATACTTTCATGTCTGAAGCGTGAAATTGAAAAATACACCGTACCATATCGGCATATGTGCATATAAAGTCTTTGGTATTTTATTCTGGGGTCGTAAAGTAACTTTGATGCAGAGAAAGCCGATTCATTAATTCCAAAGTCACTTGGCTCGTATAATTGTTAATAGAGGAGACCTATTGAAATAAAAAATAATTTAATGTGCAGCTTGCGTAATTGCTCATACCTGTCTATCACGTATTCCTTCATACAAGCAAATACCTACTCTATTCTCTATTCTCTAGTAGGCATACAATGTCCTCCAGCTATCACTGAGAAGTCGTTTGTGATTCTTTCGACACCTGTGCAGGCGTATTTTACCCTCGGACACAATCATTCTCTTGTGAGGGAGACAGATGTATTATGGGGAGGGTAGAAATCGTTCGATATTCCCAGCAGCGAACACCTCGTGATTAACTGCCCAATGGCCTCTGGGTAAAAGGGATCGTTAACTGCCCTCTTCCATGTGTGTTTGGATTCGTTTTACTTCTTCGGGCAAGTAACGATTGACTCTACTGAAAAAATATCAAACTTCCGGTTATAACGTGTGGTTTGATAGTGCCTCGGGCTATTTTACCATATTGGCGAATCTTTAATAAATGAATATTCGTTTTTTATTTGAAAAAAAAAAAGAAGAAAATTACTCGAAAATAAGTTGAATAGAATAAAACTTTATTCCTCTCTGTTTCGAAAACTTGAAAGTTTTTAAAGTTTAAGAGGATAGTTGATTCCTCGTTGAAAACTGGGCTTTTTCAATCTCAAGAAGGAAAAAGATAGTTTTAAGCACAGTAAAGTATGTAAGAGAGCACGATTGCGGCTTATGCGGTCTCCGCCTTTCCTAAATTCTTACTGTGAATGTGTGGTTTCTTCACGAGGTGTACATAATGGCAAAAGAGAGAAGTGAACTCGAAAGAAAATCGGCCGGAAGAACCGGAAGCGGGTGTGGCAGGGGTGGAGTACTTTTACCACCCGAACACACGGAACTCATGGAAAAAGTAGAGAATAGTGCTGCCAGTGAGATTTCAAGTAGTGTAGAACTTTTCTTCTCCATTGCGATTCTTCACCACCAATGCTCCATTCTACTTTATTTTCTCTTGATTCTCTGTCTCTGTTTCATTTTTAAGAGAAAGGAGGAAAAAACCGCAATGACGAAAGGCTTTTAAGGAGGGGAGCCATCGATACACAGCTGTTTGTCTCTGAGAGAATGATTCAGGGGCCTCAAAACACACGAATGGGTGCTAACGAATCTCTGGGGTACCGTACGAGAATTGAAATAGGACGAAACGATATTTCGATGGGGTTCAACGCGCTCACACAGTAGTTGCCAGTGTCACCCCATGAAAATGTTAATGGCCACCACGAACAGTTAGTGTTACGGATTTGTGCATCGTTCCCCCCTCTTTTTTCAATGTGTGCACTATTTTGCCAACTTGATCACAGACTATGGGAAAATCCCCGGACCAAATTTACACCAGTCCATAAATACATGGGGGCAGTCTTCGTATGTTATTCTTGTGGGAGAGAGAGAGAGAGAGAGAGGGGGTATATGACCCTGACAATTCGCGGGACTAATCTCCGTGACGAACGGGATCGTGATTCTCACGGGGGGCAAAAAAAAGAGAAATCCAAGAGATCGGCTACCGATTTCTCGTGGTCCAAATGTGTGTGTGTGTGTTTGTGATTTATTTGCGTGAAAGACGGATAGAGATTGGGGGATTAAGATGAAGTTGGCCGATATATGGATGATGGAGGAGTGTTTAAAGAACCATGAACTAAATGGATGTAGCAGGCTTGTTTGCGGAATTCGTTGGGATTTTGTTGTTTTTATGATGTAGAAGAAATTATTAGCACGTGGTGCATCAGTACATTTTTGCATGAGAGTCGTGCGAAATTTTTTGAATACAGTGATGATGCACCACATGTAAGTGTGTGAAAGCAGAGGGAGAAAAATATAGACATAAGCGTCAGTTCACAGTACAATGACATCTCTTTCACATGGCACTTACTAAAGCGAGTGTTCGAGCGCGATAATGCACTTCCGTACAGAGTGAGAAAGCACATGGAGTGCGGCGCAATCGTTTGAAACACTCGTCAGTTATATAAAACTCATCAACTCCAATGCACTGGAACTTTTGAATGTCTTTTCTTCTAATTGGAAACGAGGTTATCACGTTTGTGTGTAAATGTAAGAATATTTTACGAGGGATTTTCCATAATGGCAGAGACATCCGTTCTTGGTGATGGAGCATTGAAAAAACTTATCCACTGTGGATTTGAAACAGCCGATCGCATTGACGAATCAAGCAAAAGAAGCCGCTGTACTGCGAAAACGCGTCAAAACCGGCGCCACTGAGAGATCGTATCGTTAGCATTTCAGACAGGCTTACGACACGGTAGCCAATGCCTATTCCATCGTTAAACAAATGTTGGCCTACCAATTGTACTTGAAATTCAATTCCAATGCAAATGTCTCCTATTCACAGAGACTGGTTATGCTGCGTATGATTGGGGTAAAGAGAGAGAGAGAGAAAGGAAATGGGGATAAATAATAACTCGATAATTAGTTATACCAGAGTATAAATGAGCCTCTGAGGCGGTTTTTTACATTGCCAGCTGCGTAGTTCTTTTTCTCTCAATGGTCCATGCAATTAGGTCGATTTTCTCGGCGGTACACATCTGTCGGTCGCTTGTAAGGAACGCAATTTCTGGGGTCCATTTGAGCCCTCCCCCTCCCGCTCTCCAGTTGAATCAAAGTGAGATGAAATACTCTTTTTTTTTCCTCCTCCTTCACTACTCTAGACCCCCACAATCATCCGCCGCCCACTTCCTAGGAGTCCCTTGACGCTTAAATACTTGAGCATTAAAACAGCGTAATGGCAGCTTCCGGAGCTCTCGAGTGTATCAATGACTCTGGTAGCTACTGAGCTACCGTTATACCATGTTTGTTGATACCACAGGCGGCATTGCCTCGAGCTCCTCGAGTTGCCCTCTGACCCATTCCTCTTCTTCCCCTCCGCCATCGGAATCAGCCCCTCTATGCTGATGAGAGAGACTCCGGTCTTGATTATTTTAATTGAGGTCGTGCCGCTCGATACCGAAAAATGATACCAAGGATGATATGTCTGATAGATTCAGTTCTCTCTCTCTTCTCTCGCATTTCATTGGATTCAAAAGTACAGTAATTCGTGTATGCAGATTGCATGAATACATAAACTTAATCCCTACGTATGATTATGTACAATGAACGTGTCTATTGTGAATTTAATTGATACAGAGGGACTCGGCATTAATTAAATTTTATTAACGTGACATTGATATTGTAATGAGAGGTTTAATACGTCAAAGTGAAATGCCGCAGACACAATTTTAGATTTATGAATCTCGTTTACACACTGAGTCCTTTCTCTTCTCTCTATTATTCGATAAATGATCATCACACTGCGGGCATTAGATCGCTTCATTCTATCTCACTCAACAGTTTCAATTGAAACGATACTCATGCGATTGAGCCAATTGAATTTCATTAATTTTCATCTCTTCACTGTCTCTTTTATTCTCCTCCGCATAAACTCAATTCTCACTTTATCTCTACCACTTGAATTGGTTATTATAAAATTTTATTAGCAGCCTGGTAAGTGACACACTCTTGCCATACATCAAATTTTGTCACGCAAAAGAACTTTGAAAATCCACTTTATCCATTGTAAATTATTATTAACGTCTAGACGAATATTTATAGCCATTCAATTTCCATAATCTTAGGCAAATCATCTTTTACAATGGACGACATCAAACGGTCATTGACTGTGTGAGACTTTGTTAATGTGCGCGTGTTCTCTCCGGATATCGCCCACATAATTTACACTCATTTTATTTATTGTACACGTGCCCTGACTCTTCACGCTCTTTCTTCCTCAACTTTTACATTTTAATCATCCGGGATAATTCAAAGAAAAAATCCACATGATTTCATTGAAAGTCGAATTAATTTTAAAGTCATGGTGTCACTCGGTCAATCCTCTTTATTATCAACGAAAGCACGCTGAAAAAAAACCTGCATTTACGATGACAAAAGACGAAAGAATGTGTGAGGAAGAATGCAAGTGGACACATGCGACTAGTCTATATGCGATCGTGTGAATGATCAAAGCCTGCTGGAAGAGTGTCCTAGTAAAATGGATATCAGGGAGCCAACTACATGATGCGTCATTGACACTATCATGCTGGCGTGTATTTACACGGAATCAACACATCAAAAGCATTTTGTAGAGCTACATAGGTGCAATGAAATAGGCAAAAAAGAGTTTGCATCGATAGAGACATAAAAATGGCAAATTCTACAGGAAAAACCAAACGTTGATCCTCAACCTTTGTACTTGTATACAAAAGCGTCTATGACGTATTTTTCTACTCTTTTTTTTTCTGTTCTCTCTTATTGTATGCCTCTCTATGAACAGTGTTCTGTCGATACAAAGTAAATTCGAGAGTATTGATACAGAATTTAATAACGTCTAGACAAAGAGAAGGGAGATGATAAAAATTGGAGGAAAAAAAAAAGGAACAATGATACAATTTATGACGGTTTTATTCATTGTTTGTTCTATGCGTGTTGGAATGAAAACTATCTGATTGTTTACATGTTGATGAAAAGACTGGGTGAAGAGGAATAATACTGCGTTTTTTTTTTTTTCTCTGAGTTTGATATGAAAGTCATTAATTTAGAACTCTAGACAATCAGAGTTAACCTAATTTCGGAATAAAGAAGTTTGATGCATTTTTTCCCCCCTTTTCGACGTTTTGATAAGGGAATGTATTTCATGTGTGTGGCAATTACAAGCGTTACCAAAAATTTATGGGTCATTGGTGAAAATTGGTAAAAAATTGGCCAATGTGAGAGAATTCATTGAAATACTGTGAATTAATGGGAAAAATCCGTCATCTTTTATCCATCGGAATTATGTGAATTATAATTGTTTCATCGATAGCATCCAATGTTCTATGATTAACGGATGCAAAGTAAATTAATCGTTAATTCCCTTTTTCTTTATTATTTTTTCTTTCTTCAGTGATATATACCCCTTTTTTTTCCTCATTCTCCCACCCGCAATTATAAATGTAGCATTAAACGCCTCTTGCATTCGGTGAAACGCAATTTTCGCGCTGCTTTAACGATTATTTACGAGCATTTCTCTCTCACCACATACACACATGCACACATTTTACCCAATCTAACCAATCTCGTAATTATTCTTTTTCGTCTGTTTCAGGTAAGAGAGAGGGGAATTTCATATCTAACTACTGGTTTTTCCCCATAGAAAGAGAGAAACTCCTGTAACGAGACTACGGTTAAGCCGATAACGTATGTACGTATATATATAATACATAACTGGCACGCAATACCTCTGAGACACTCTCTGCGAGACCCGGATGGCATTAAAAACCAATTAAACGTCACGCAGCTTCACATAAATAACTTGGGGAAAAAAAAAAGAGGCGGCGGCCCACTATTTTGCCCGGAATGAAATTTAACTAAAAAAAAAAAAGTAGAGAGCCAAAACACAAAAGAAAATGCCAAAAATGCCCTGAAAAATCCCACCAGTTAAAATATATATTTTCCTTCTGGATTTGCATGCGGTTGATTCGCATTTGTTCACCCATTTCACTTCTTTGGTCCAGCACAGGCCATTAAATGTAAAACCACAAAGTGCACGTTATTCCAGCTGGCGAGCAACCGGCCTTGCTTTAATATATAGTCCCCTCCCCCTCCTGCCACCTCTTCACCTTCGTTTGTTCCCATACCATCATCTAACACCCTCTCATTTCGCCTTGACGCCAATATTTTTAACAGTTTCAATTCTCATATACTTGAACAACTAACTGCACATATTCATACACATACGCAAAGTAGTTACGGATGAATCGTGCCACTTTGCATACTAAAGTGCACTCTCAAAATTTACTTAACCGGACTATCGTCCGTAACACAGCGCGACACGCGCACTCAGCGCTGACTTGTCTTGTGGTTCAAAGGCGTCGTCGCATAAATTTAGAAACTACTCTGGTCCCCAACTGAGCGTAAAAGTGGATTAAGTGAGACACTTGAGTTGGAAAAATTATGATTTTTTTAATATTTTTATTTAATACATGAAAATATTTTTCTTTCACAATGGATTCAATGAATTTTTACATTGTTGAATATTTTATTATTAGTGGCTGGTAAAATCCTGGGTATATAAGGCAGAAACTGCTAACAATGCGGGAGAGTAAGTTTGGGTACACAAGCAATAGCGAGAATATACGTGACGTTTTTATGGGCCCGCGGAGAGTCTCGCGTGCCGTTGATGCTAATGTTATCCAGTCTAATTAATTACGGCTTATTCATGATTCATCGTTTCCACCGCCATCTTTTCATTATACACTACTTTTATTTGACTATTTTCCCCATTTCGAATGTTCATTTCTTTATTATTTTACTCCTTTCCGCATTGAAATGTCTCGTAAATATCCTTTACTGAGAATGAGAGGGAGGAGAGAAATGAAGGAAAAGAGGGGAAAAATGAACGTGATGCCCCGGAAAATCTCACTCCTGATCTGTGCAATCTGAGGTCTTCACCAAAGTTAGATGTAGCAATGGACGCTACTTCTTGAATCAGTATCTGTCCAAAAGAGAACCAGACCCTGATCAAATCCTTTTTCTCCTTGGTCGTTGGTCGAATCGGAAAAGTTTGGTAATCAGGAAAGTTTACGCGTTTCGTTTTCTTCCCTCGATGTCTGGCCCCCGGGCAGTAGCCAATGTGTGGAGTGTTGCAAGTAATGATCGGTAATTCACGTACCTAATAGTCTTTATTCGCCTCAGCTTCAAATGACTCTGGCTCTTTTCATTATCCATCGACAGGAATTAGAGGGGAAGAAAAGGATTCTCACCAATCACCAATTTCATCGAAATAATAAAAATGAATAATCTTCATAAGACATTTATTCAGTTCAAAATGTCACTCCTCAAATCCATTTATCTAGATACGCAAACAGACTATACAAACGCTACTCGATTCTTCCAGTTGCTCTGGTACTAGCAAAGAAATCACCGACTTGCTTTTATAACTCGAGTTGAATTAAAAAGTTTACCCTCCCTTTCTATTGCCCACACTGCTCGCTCAGTTAGTAGTATCTGGTCTCTCCGGATTCACCCGGGACAAACAGAGGAAGAGAAGCTACCCATTTCTCAGACCACTTTTCACTCAGTCTCGTTGGGAAGAATCAAAGTTAACTTTAATCAAATATCAGATAGAATAAAGTCGCGAGTATCCCGTGGGTCGACGTCAGACGAGCCTTTCAATTCAACTTATTTTTCTTTCAACTTGTACCTTTTTGTTCACTTTCATTCTCTTCTCTTCTTGAACAACAGTTTAATGCTTGTTTCAATGTTTACGAGGAAGCGATTCCTTTGATTCCGTCATCACAACGGATTCCACGTAAATTAAAATGCGCAAAGAAGCACGTGGACATTCCGAAGCTAATTGAAACTCCGTAATGTCAATACAGTCAAACGCATGCGTATTGGCACATAACCACCCTAAGAATCCTAAACCCATGAAAGAGGCATAGCCCATCTCTCCAATGGGAGAACACCATGAGGTCTGCGGCAAGACGTCTTACAGCTCCCCAGAGAGACCAAGTAGTTCGATCCAGGGATTCTCATCTTCTGCATCTTTTGTAAAGGCAAACTCACACATACAATTACATCCATTCTCCCTGTTTTCATCGAACCCAAGGCAGTCTGAGCATGAGAAAATGGCTTTGACAAAAACCAACGTATCCGTCAGTTTAAATTCAATATTCTGGATTAAAAATCAGTGACACAGGTTAGTGATCGTTTACATTGAGGGCTGAGGCAGATTCTTTGATCCTGAATACAGAGGAATTCAAGGGGCCCTTGAGATAAATTCTGTCCTTTATTTTATCTGGAATACGTCCAATATAAACTGCCAAGACATTGTGAATAAAGTGAATAACACAATCTCATGATCCATCTTGAAATGCCGTGAGATGAGATGGGAATCGTAGATTGCCGTGATTTTTACGTACGGAGACATTCACCAGATTGGAGGGATCATAATAGATTGATTTGTCCTCGAAGAAAGGCTGAAAGTGAGGTAGTCCACACGTTGTCTTCGCAGTACATGCAATTCTATAGCTCTCCCCGTATGTTAGACCCTCCGCATATGGCAGACCCCGAAAAGATCGGAACGATTCGATTCCATTTGTGTTTGCTCCGCATTAGGAAACGGCCAACTTCCTTTCTACTTCTTCCAACAACACCGGTACATGTCCTCTGACCTGGAACAAGATGAAAGATTGACGATAAAAACGGTATACGCTCGTTTCATTCTTATCCCATTCTTCGTACTGTATCACGCTTCTCTCATTCTCGTGAGCCAAAGTGTAGTTTCGATGTGCCGGGAGGGCTTTTTGAATACTACGATGTTTAGAAGGTACAGAGAGAGAGAAAAAAATTGAAGAAAACTACCTCTCATCGAGACTGAAGAACGATAAGTTCCAATCTGATGCTTGGACGCATTTTAACTCACAAAACGTCTTCCTTGTCCTCCAGGCTATTCACGTCTTCACAAGTTTAATATCATAACACTGTATCTATAATACCTTGAATACTCAAGTTTATCATATCCTTAAAGTATTCCACTAAGTATACCTATTTTCAGAATGAGAATCACTGTAATATCATTGCTCCCTCTCTCATACAAAATGAAGAAGAGAATAAACCAAATGGCTAAGAAAGCTTGATATAAGCTGCAATAGAACTCTCCCCCTCGTATTTTCCATCCCTCCGGATATCTTGGCTTTCCTTCTAGATGCGCGGTAGAAAGAAAAAAAAAATAAATAAAAGAAAAGAAAATGACTTGGGAACCCCTCGAGAGATGAGAATGCCATTCGGATACAGTCCGGGGAAATTATTCTCACCTACCCTCTCTATTTCTTACCCTCGATTTTCTTGAGACGAGGCCACTGTGAAAGCTCGCACCGAAGAAAAACCCCGAAAATCAAGCCAGAGTGCCCGCGGCATCGTCAACACTATTAATCTAAAGCTCAAGAGCGATCGTATTACTGCACTTTACCATTATGAACCACCTTGGGTGGGGAAACAACCCCCCTTTTCCTCGTCTTGAGGCAATCGTTGTGGTCTTGTAACTGGGTTGACACCTATTCGATAGTTTTTCTTTGGTAAAACCAGTGACTTTCATCGAGCAACTAACATTTATCTAGTGTCACGTTAAATGGCAAATTCACATCAACAATTTACCACCCCTGGTTCTCTCCTCTTTCTTCCTTCACTGACATTATTTTTCTCACACAACTTGCGATCACATTAATTTCGTGAAAAGACATGAGAAATGATTCCGATGATAAAACTTGTACTCACGAGTTTCCCCCCCTCTCTCTTTTTCACCGGAATATGCCGCATCAATGCAGCATAAATTATCCAATCGTCGTGTTTGTACGCAGGTGTCTAACGTTACCTGGAGAGTCACCAAATACCGCATACATACATCCACGCAGATGCGGCTTTATGTATTCACATTAATGTCTTGTTGCACATGAGTATCTGCCGGAGTTTGAGGGTAAATTGTCAAACCTTGCGCAGCGTGAAAATACGTATTTTTTCCAGATGCCGCCCTCTTAGAATAGACCGCCACCAATGGGCCAGCTGAAACGAGATTTTTTTCCTTCTCTCACTCCTCTCCTATTTGAGACCCAGTGTGAAAGGTTCTCTATTCAACACCTAGTACACTCGGGACACAAGGAGACAGTGAATACGTCATTGACAGGCCTACCGAAGTTTTCTATATTCAAACGGTCTCTTCCGGTTGACTGAATTCTTCTTATAATATTTATTCCTCTTCTTTGTCGTGAAAAAAAAAAAGAAAAGTTTCATTGTAAACTATCGAGGATCATAAATCCTCCTTTGAATTATTTCAAAAAATTGGAAAATATGAGAATTATCCTGTAAATTATTATAACGCATTCATATATGAAACTGTGAATGCCTCAAAACAAAACGCTCTTTATCCAACTTACACGCAAGAAGATTACGAAGAACAGTTTCAGTCACGGTTCAAAGATCCGGAAGAGAGCGTTGGGTTACGGAGCAAAACCGCCGCGTTTCGTACACTAAATATATACGTACATAAAGGTCCATGTGTGTTAGAGAATATATATAACCGAATCCTTCGCGTGCCAGGCGAAAACTACCTATAAATCTCCTCTACGTTTGAACAACTTGTGTACGCAGCCGTGAACACGCGACTACAATCTCACACTATTCACTTCTTCATGTTTATATGTGTGTACAAAATTTGCAAATGTTACTCGTTTACTTCTCAAATGATTCTGTCATTTTTTTTAATTTCCTTTCAATGTGTCCTCGTATTTGAAATCACAGTATTCATCGGCACATCAATACGTGTAATTCATGGAACATATGATTGATAATCAGGTGTGTTTGATGTCGGCAAAATAATTGCATTTGAATTCATCAGAATAACAGTTATTTTCATTGATTCTTTATTTTTACACTACCATTTTCTTCATTCATTGAAATACACACGGTATAATGCTAGCTCACGTTTAATAATTAAGGCCCTGTTTATTTCAGTATGGGCCTTATTTATGGCCTCTTAAAATGCAGGCATTTGCATCGACGGTGGCTCGATTAGTCGACGTCGAAATCAATGCACCGTGATTGCTTCGCTTCGGGCACAGGGCAAAGCCTATACCTTCTCTCTTCATCCACCATTTTCCCCTGTAATTCAAATGTATTTACGTGTGTATGTGTTTGTGGATGTATGGGTTACGCGTCGATAATGCCTCCTTCGTTACTACCCAGAGCCACTGAATCGTTCATTACCAGAATTAATAGTTTCCAGAGACTCAGGAACTTCGGACTACAAGTTCCAATAGTTTGATCTTTCATTTCCGATTATCCGAAGACTCTCTCTCTCTTTTTCTCTGTGTTTCCTTTGATCATTGAAAACTTTGGGAGCAAACAAATGCGAGAAACTTTGCGGAACTTTTTTTTTCAAGACTAGGACTTTATGAAAAAATGAGAAAAAAATTGAGAAGATACTGGAATATGTATATATTGTTGTTGAATTTTTTCAAATTTTTTGAGTGAAGTCTTCACTCAAAAAAAAATCTAAATTGTGGGTATCTATTTCTTCTTTTTTTTCTTCATCAGAATTTTTTCATCCAGTGCAGTATTCCTTTAGTCTCTAGGATCAAGGTCGAATATATATTCCATCTACGTAAGCAAAAACCTCAGACCTCTCTCACTCACTTGCGCTCCCTGGAGTCAGGAGAAGCCCTGTTGGAATTTTAGCCCTGTAATTCTCTAACAAGGTTCCCTTTTACCATGCTGGAGAAGCCCGAGGGTTGATTTCTCATCCCTCTTTTGTACTATATTTTCTATTCCCCAGCCTTGACTCTCTGTGTTTTGCCCGTGTATGGATCTCAGTGATTCTCAATTGAATTCACCTAGTCTGTGTATTCTTCTCGCTATTTTTTATCTCCCGAGAATTCAATGTAAATTCATGTAAATAAAATATAACAAAGGAATTTTTCAATAATTCATGAAACCATGATAATAATTCACTCGATGAATTATGAAATTTCTCAATGGAATTGAGAAGAAAAAAAATAATTCTAATAATAATTGGTCTTTTTCAAATTGGCCCCTCACTTGAAATTCAAAAGGGCACGTCAATTCGAATAAAAGAAATCATGACTCCAACGTTTTTTTTTTTTTTTTTTCAATTTCTATTTTAATTGATGGAAAGTTTAGAATTAACGATCATACAATCGTTCTCAAAATAAAATGTGCATGCACTAGGCTTTATCGTCGGCTCTTATCGATCCTTAATTATGCTAACGACCACAGTGCTTATTGGCCTTACCAATAGATGGCTCAATAATAATCACGTGAAAGAGAAGGAGAGAGAGAGAGAGGGAGACAGAGGCAATTGTACGGTGCAAGTTTTGTGCTCTGAGTTCTCTCTTGAAACCTTGAAATTAACGAGCGAGTCAATTAATGGTATCCAAGATTAGTTAACTGGTGATTATTCACGTATAATCGAGAAATTTTCAATTTAATACATTATTCAGGGGACAATTCGGTAGTTAATAAAGCGAGGGATATAAATTTCTTAATTTCGTTTTTATGATTTTCTTTTTTTAACGATAAAAAAAAGAACTCGGTGAACTTTAATTAAGGGTTTCATGTTCTGAATTGTGATTTATGTCTGTTATTATCCATCAAAGAATTGATATTACGGGAATTCGTAAAAGTTGGGGGGGGGGGGGGGGGATAATAAAGAGACAGTGTATGTAATACATAGTGATACATTGAGAAGACAAAGGAGGCTGTTGTTTTCAAGCAGATATACTTGAGGAAAATACAGTCTCTGTGACGTCACGATAGTTAAGACGCTCGTAAACCAACAGCTGAGTGTTTATTGTGTTCCTTTTTTTCGTTTTATTTATCAATAAAAAGGCGCTGCAGTTTTTTTTTAGCCAGTGACAAGTAGAGCGATATGCAAAAAATTGAGAGGCAAAAGAGAATTTCGAATGTAACTTGGACAAAAGAATATGCCCGAGGGAATATTATTCCTTTTTTTTTTTTTCATCCACATACTTTTCGGCGAAATGTCGTCCCCGGGTGACGCGTAGACACGGCCTTCGGCGGTTTTCATAAGTAATGCACGTCATAATTACCAGTCTCCATTCATACAGTTCCCCCTTGTGTTTTTTTTTTGCTTTTAATTCAAGCGACTTTCATCCTTTTTTCTCTCTGACGGCGTCTGTCTTGAAACTGAGGGAGGAAAACTCGCAGCGAGACGCCGATGAATAAAACACAAATGTGGAATTCTTTTTTTTAACATTAAATTTAAATAATTTAGAGAGAGAGAGATTCATGAAAAATTCTCTTTACTCAATTGCAATCGAACAGTTGTGCTGAATAAGAGAAAATGAAACAAGTGCACAAGTGAATATACAAAGGGAAGTTGCATCGCCCGGAAGATATTTGGCCATCATTTCGTTTACTCCCCAGCATTGACCCAATACCAATGTAAACAAACGCTAAACTTCTATCATCAAAGTACTGTAAAATACTCGGAATTCTCATTTGCTCGGAATGAACTATTGCCCCTCGCAAATTCTATTGACATTAATCCAACTCCATTACACCATAAAACTCTCTCTCGTTTCCATAAACATTGGAACGGTATTCTGTTCTCACACTCATGTAAAAAAAAAAAAAAAACATATTCTGAATAAGTAAAGTCCTTCATTCCAAGTCTGTTAATTCTTCAACTAACACGGAATAAATTTTTCCCGCTCACAATGGTCGTATAGAAGTGACGTTCACTCCCTATAAGGACGCCCCACATACATTTTATTATTTCAAAGGCTCTCCATGTGTGTATTTGTGCACATTTCACTCGTGAATTAATACTATCGGTAAATTTGCAGTATTTCATTGTATTACCATGTGATCGCACGTGTTGATCAGGATTGCGCTCACAATGCCCCTAAAATACACAGTATTTTACAAAACACGAGAAGATGAATGAAGAATCATTTATGAAAATCCGATTAGATTCCTGGATCAACCATAATAACGCTCCAATAATAAATAAAATCTCTTGAAAAAAAATGAATAATTTTCACAATATAAATCGTCGAGTAATTAAATTTTTACAAACCATTTGTTTCTCATTTTTAACTACTAAAAAATAAAATAAACGTGGAGATTCTTTTTTTCACCAACAATCACTGTAATTCATCATTCCGACACCTCTGTCCGTCGACTCACTGGTCGTTAATTACCCAGGGATTAGCCCTGTCCAGCATTAATACCCATCTGCAGATAAAGACACTTGATCTTTGAAGAAACATAAAAGACACTGAGTCTGGTGAAATTCAAAAGGTAAAGCGATATGACAGGTGAGGAAGTTAAAGAGCCTCCTTACCCTTTTTCTTTTTCATAGTTGGAACGATGTCGTGTGGGTGGATTCTCTTGTTCTCCAGTGTATAAGCTGAAGGGGCCACGGCCTCAATGGCAATAAAAATGCAAAATATATGACGCTAGAATACTCCACCGACTTCCCTTTTATTTTTTCACTCTTCTAAACTCCGCACGCACCACACGCGCATCCAGGGTCCCTCGTAAAAGAAGGAAAAACCACCAGACTGAAGGGGAAAGAAAGAGTACTTTGAATGGTGCGATATCTTGATGTCGCCTCTTTCTCTTTACCGCATCTGTTACAATTTTTATTCCAACGCAAGCGCACTCTACTGCAGCCAAGTTTTTTCGGGCAAGTTACGAGACGTGAAGAATCGATCCAAACAAAACCATAACCCCATGAATTCGCCCCTAAATAAATCGATTAACGGAGGGAAACTTTGATTACATTGGATAGGAAAAAGGGAAATTTATTGCCGGTAATGTGAATTTGAAAGTCTCTTGTTTTTATCCGAGAAGATTGTTACGTGCGACTTTACAGAGGTTCAAGGACGATCACGCGTGGATTATCGATTATGCGTAGCGAACGACAGGCACGCACGTACAGGCAGTTATCGTGCCTGGGTACGACATGGTGCCCTTATGTATTCGTCGCGTGTATGTACACAACCGTCGATTTTCTTGTCATCCGTTTTGTTTTTTTTTCACTATTTTTTGTGACTTGTAAATTCAGGAGAAAGGGGAAATTTTGAGGGTTTTATTTCCATTGTGTTTTTGGGGAAGGAATTGTGGAAAAATCAATAGTCTTGAAATTTAACGCTTGGGAAATCACAGAAACGGCGAACCCACAACAATCGAGAGGCACGCGTCATTCTCATAAGCCATTCCCCCGACAGTGTCACGTGTCCGTTTAATTTGTCTCCTTTTAACCAAGCTGCAACAGTTTTATCAAGATGATATTGAGAGGAGGGAAAATGTGCTCAAAGGGACTTGGATGATATTGGTTGTCATCATACATTCACATACAAATTCCAAATGTGTAAAACAACTGTTCTCATAAAGTACAATCTACTGTGGAATTGAGAAAAAAACACGCACAACTACCAAGTGTGGAGAGAAAATGGCCTAGAGAACTCGATCGTTGAATGGATTAGAATCTTGCTAATATGGCATAACCACACAAGTCTTCACCTAATATGGGGATGTTCATGATGCAACATACCGTTACACGCAATTATTCGTCTGCAAAACGATTTCACCTGAGAATTCACGTACTTATTATTACGTGAAATTGTTGTACGCATGATCATTCATTGGGATGTGATGAAACGTTCATTTCTTTTGATCTAGTGAAAGAATTTAGTGCTTAAAGTTCTTCTACCTGTTTATTTTTTTATCATTTTTATTGTAATGGATTCTCAATGAATTTATGAAGATACTTTGGAAAGTTGAGAAAAAGAATGAGAGAATGAGATTTTGTAAAGGATTTTTTTGTAATCGGTGCAAAGTTTGCACTCGAATTATCATATTTTCCCGCAAAATCTCAATAAACTGATAAAAGTTTCATTGAAATATTCCTATCGAGTATAATTGAATGACCAAAGTTTCAATATTCAAATGAAATTCAATCAACATCCTCGAAATTTCATGTAAATTAAATTTTAAAAAGAATTAATGATAAAAATTGAAACATTTCATTGGACTGTCGTAATGAAAAATAATATCAATAACAAAAGAGAATTACGAAATGAAGTATTGGCAGTGGCAATAAAAAAAAAACCCAACACTTGAGTACATAGAAAACCAGAAGAACGAGTAGCACTGTTGAATGAGCACTCAAATATCTTCTAGCTTGTTGAGTTGGCTTAGGAATACCAAAGCAAGACTGAGAATTGAAGATTGTTCAAGTGGCAGAGTAAATTAGCATTCTTCTGTTCGAATATTTGAATACAAAATGATGAAAACCGTTGGATATTCCAAATCACGAAATCCTACAAATTGATTATGCTAAATGCTGTACATTAATCTCCAATTTTGTTGGAGATTCAATTTATGTATAAGGACTGTAGATAATGCTGCATTCGATAAAACATGGCTCCAAAGTGGCTAAATTATTATTAGTGCTTTGGCGTATAGTGGTCAATCCATTACATGGTTATTGAGTAATCAGCTGCACTTCGAACCATGAGTATTGACCATCTGCATGCAGTCTCATCTAGCTCTGCCACTATACTGCCAAAGTAACAGTTGATTGGTGAGCCATTGGATAGGTGGACACTATCCAAAACCATGTAACCTCTCCCTTGATTACCCAAACGCAGTAACGAAGTATCAACATCATACGATACATATGTATGGTTTTCTGTATTCACTGGGAGGGGGGAGGAGGATAACACTGGGTTCTTGACTATGAAATCATGAAACACGAGTGGGATAATACACTGACGTATCATGTAGACGTGTATTCTCTTCTGAAACATGAATATTCAATGGAAAATGACTTTTGTCTCATTTTTAACGCCTTCTTATTATTGGTCGGCTTGAATTATAGAATTTAAAAATTAATTCCACAATATTTCTCAAGAAACTCTTGTAATCTCATCTTTATGCAATATTTCATTCACTCTCTCTCATCATAAACGTTATTTACTTCAGTTGAATAAACACTCATCTGCATTGTTGAGTAACACTCTGGCACATCGCGTCTCTTATTGAAGGATTGTTAAAGTGAATTTCGAATTTATCTTGGCACGTCAGAAATCACTTCTTCCGGGTATTACGAGAAAAAATATACCCCAAAATGCGTAGGCTAAGAGGTTAGGTTAGGCAGTAAGCACTCAGCGTATCACTTTCCCTCTTTGCTCTTGATGGAGAGGAAAAGAATGAAGAAAAGAGATGTCTTTTTTTTTTTTTAATGCAGAGTCTCTCGTATCGGTTTCAAAGTAATTCAAGAACCATTGGAATGCGTTGGTGGCGATCGGAAATTGAGTGGACAGGAATAAAATGCCGTTGGATATGGATCCTCTGTGACATGAACATGTGACGAGGAAAAAAAGAGTACAAGTTCTGTGAAAATATTGGGGGAGTACATTTCGACGGTTTTCTTTTTATATCAAGGGTGAAAGTGAAACCCTCTACTTTCATATCCATCCTCGAGAGGGTCACTTGAGGGATTTTTTTCTTTTTTACGTAATTGGTTGAGGAGTTTTAGAGGGAATCCGATTTACGAATTTCTTTTTCAGTAATTGGATTCATTTCATGCAAGAAATCCTTCTTCTTATTTCGAGGGTTTTCTTGGATTCAAAGAGTAGAGAGAAAATAAAGTTTTAGTTTATAATAAGTGAAAGAAGTGGAAGGTCGAAATCAAAGTGTGGGTGGCCGAGCGATTAATCATAAAGTGCCACTTTTTTTTTTCTTTTAAATAAAAAATTGGAGAATTGAAAGTTTATTCCGAATGGAGAAAAGGCAAACGGTATGCGGGGAATTGAATTTTTCCTCTTTTCTCCTCTCGTTTCAATGACTCTTTCCACGGCTCTGATAGAAAGAGACAGAGAATCCCTCTTTTTTCCAACAGTTTTTCCTTCTTTTATTGAAGGTTCTTCTTTCTCGTAATAATACGAATTCTCGACAATCACATTCACTCTTCCATCAGAGTAAGTATTTCAATTACTGTAATGGAAAAAATATTTTTCCGTGATTTCAGCATTTTCCATCTTTCTTATGAGAAGAATCGAATAATAAAAAAAGATGAAAATGTTATTTCATTATAACCAAATATCACAGTGAAAAGGAGAAATGGTTTCAGCGGGAATGAGGCAAATTTTCCAAAGCGTTTTGCCCTCTCCTCCCACGGGGAGTATGCCTCCCCCCCTCTCACGGATAATGCAGAGTCCCCGCACCTGGGAAACCTGCCGTCCATTTCACGGAACGACGCGCTCGACTGTCTCGCGGGATTATTTCCACCTCTCATCCTCCCCCATTAGTAAACCCATGAATTTCTTCCCCGTCGCGTTCTCTCAATTGACAAAGCTGCTCCATCTCTTCAAGTAGAATCGATCAATTTTTTATTTTTCATTAAAAACCCCTTTTTTTTCCATTCAATAATCTCACTTCCTTCTCCCTCTTCATTATGATTGGAAAATTAATTCATGACTTTCAGTGGAAGCATTAAATTCGTTACGCTTTTGATACAACAGTTAAATACCTCTTATCTTCACATACAGGATGTAAACTAATTTCCAATAATAATTAATGAAAATTTTAAATATCATAAAAAAGTATGGCCGTTCCCATAAACAGTCTCAGATAAGGTCAATTCAGCAAAAGTTATGGTCAAATACTTGGGAGAGATGAATCCTTTAAAAATATGGTTTTGGTGTTAGCACGATGACACGATAAATATCACAGTATCACGAAGAGAAGGAGTGCAGTCTTTCGCATGCCATAGAGGTCATAAAACGTTTCATAAATATTATGATCCCGATTTCAAGCGGTTTTCAATCCATAGATTGCCTCAAAGGCCATCGTCTCTCAGCACATGCCGGATATCCCATCGTAAATTCACAATAAATTTCAGTCAATCTGCTCTAGCCTATTTCATTCCTATCTACATATTTTTCTCAATTTCTTTTATTTTTATCCCTCGAAATTTCATCCACAAGCATTTCTTATTTGCCGCAATGAAATTTTAAATGGAAGCTAGGCGTGAAACGCATTTGACTATGTACAATAAAAAAAAAAAAAATGTAATAAAATACGAGACAACGTGAAGCTATGCATTACCGCGAGAAAGGCCAAGGTAATATTCCCTCTGCATGAAACAACCAGATCCCCTTGTACAGTAAGAAAATTAAACTTTTGGCAACTCTTTAAGGACTCTAAAGCGACAGTCCAATTTTCTCAGAACGAGTCTCAAGACATTTCTCCTCTCTATGCTGCCATTCTTATTAAGAAAATTCTTGTCTTTCCACTACAACAGAAAAAGGTCAAACACTAGTTAAAAAAAAGAGTGTTTTGTGTACATTACCCTTTTCTCTATTCTCCGTTCTATACCTCTCATTTCTATGCAATTAGGTAATCTCTTTTCCCCAGCGCAAAAAAAACCCTGAGAGTCCCTCTTCGAAGAATCTCCCATCGTTTATTAAAGCAAAACAACCTTCATCATTGAAAGCCCCATCTCTTGACGTCGTCATTATCATTATTAATTCCTAACTTCCAATCTTCCCCATTCTCCTTCTCTCTTTATGATTCCTCTTCTCTGCTACTTAAACCTACTCAACTCTATTGCAATTTCTGATGTCAGAATACATCGGAGACTAATGATTTACAAGATTCTAATCCCTTCTCCCCAAAAAAACTCTTCCCTCTCTTTATTTTCCCCTTTTCACACAGAGCCTGTAGTTTTCATTAGGAAGAACCTCCTGATGGAGAGCACCACCTTTTTCCAACACCAGATAAGGGCCTCTTGAGGGGCTTTTCCCCTGCCATCTTCTTCACCATGTGAGAAGAGAAAATCGTTGGCACTTCTTCGAGCACAACCCGAAGTATGTATTCTTTTCCTCTTTATCTACCATCTCACTTCTCCATTTTCCCCAGCCTCTGCAAATACCCAGTTAGTTTTCCCCAGCTCTCGTGGGTCTAACTCCAGAAGTTTCTCAGTTAAAAATCCCCCATGAGGACTATTCGTTAAAAAAAAGGGAAAAAAAGTTTTCACGGAGAGGAATCATAATTCCTGAGAATAACTTAATTCCGTTGTTTTTTTTTTGAGGTTTAATGGTTTTAATTCTTTCCGAATATAGGATCAAAACCTGGTGCAAACCGTGTGTGTATGTGATTAACGTTTAGAACCGTCAGAGTTCGACGCCTCGGTTCCTAATTAGTCGGAGAGAAACGGCCTCATTCCCTCCTCCAATGTTAGATAATTTTCGTGGCACGTGGAACGTCGGCTTAATGAGAGAACTGTGGTTTATTCTTCACAAACATGTGCCAACGGGGCATTTCAAAGGTCGTTGAAACTGGAAAGAAGGGTAAATAAGAGAAAAAATAAAAACGGAAAATGGGTTGTGACACGTTTGTCTTGAATTTATAGTTTCTGTCACGAACTTCCTGGATTGTAAACACAGATTTTTCGTAGATACTTTGGGTGTCTCAATAAAAGATTTCATCCAAGTTGTAACAGTACAAGAGTTTACGGCGTTCACGATATATTACAAGGCAATGATTTTTGAAATACTCTTGTGTGTGTGTGTGTATGTTGAACCCGTTGATCTTCAGAAGTTGTGCGGATGATTTGAAGTAGACCGCTGAGTATATGTTTACGAATAATAAAAGCCAAGTGTGCGGCCATGAAAATGCCGGAGCAATTTGTGCTGCTGGGTAGATTGCCGGTGAGAGCTTGAGAATATTCTGTCCATGCTTTTAGCCAACCTATGTTTCCCGTATTACCTCTCTCTCTCTCTCTCTCTCTCTTCGTGAGTGAGGCTTTTATTTTTTCTCTGGTAAAAGGTACAAGAAGTTTTGTGAGAGAATAGAAGAAAGTATCAAGTTTGGATCTTCTTCGCGCCTTATTCTCATTTCTTTTATTCCAGTTGGAAAAAAAGAAGAGGAAAGAGGTTGTACGTAAGAGGAGAAAAAGAGTAGGTACCGACAGACCATAGAACGTGGATTACCAACTTGTTGTTCGTGCAGTGGCCCCTCATCCAATCTCATTGCACACTGGGAATAGGGAAGGTAGTTTGTTTGGAGGAGAAATGAGCGGAAGGTCCAATGGAGAGAAAGGACCAAGTTTTCCAGGACTTTTTGTATCACTGTGGTACTCAGGGGTACACGGACACACACACACAGTGTCCTTGGAAAAAAAAAAAGGAATTAAATAAAAGAAGGAAGAAGAGGCGTGACACGGCTGTTGGTGAGAGGAACGACTCTTTCGCTTATACTCTTGTGTTGCATTTTGCTGTTCCCTGGATTAGAGATTTCCGCTTCGAGTTCAATGAGTTTCCTACTGGAAAAAGTACTCTCGTTGCAACTTCTACCGTTTGGAATGTCTACTTCAACACTTCGTTTACCTTTTTCCACTCTAAATTCTTTTCGTGTGTATAGGTATATTCTAGTTACCGGACGAGTTTAATGGACGATAAACATGTTGTCGCAGTATGTGAGAAACTTCCTTACACACGAATTACCGGAATAAATTTGTCGGGAAACATCCCCCGAGGCGGACAAAACCAACGCCACGCTTACCAATTTACCAAAGACGAGAAAATCCTTGGAGTCATGCGTACGAATGTCATTGTATACATTTTTGAATAAGTGAATTTTTGGAGAAACCATTGACCCAGAATTCAACACGAATTTATCCTGTCACGAGAGGAGGAGTCGTGCTTCTCAATTACACATTCATATTTCAAAGTGATTGACATGGGTGTATACTACACTATGAAGCCACCATTCAAGATATCATGAAGAGTTATAAAGTCAACTGACCAGTTGCACGGTGGTGCCGACACACGCGGGAAAAATTCACGTAAAAAGTGGAATACCGTCCGGGTGTGTTGAACGGACTGAGAAGACTCAAGAGGAAACAGGAGAAAAAGGGAAAAAGAGGATACAGAGTGCCGCGTGTGAAATGGCTGCGGTAAGAAATTTCGATCCGAGGAAACACACACATACATACTTGAACGATTCGTCACGTTCGAGGTTGAGGAGCTCTGCGAAATAGTGGAGTATGAAGGAAAATAATTCGAAAAGTCTCTCTTTTCCTTGAGAAAATATATAACTGAAAAGATGTATAAGAGATTTGCGTATAGCCTCGACCTTTTACCATTTACTGCATGTGTCTTGAATATTCTTATGCCACAGGTTGATCAATATTCTACAATATATCCACTTTTTTTCTTCCACTTATTCATTCGTGCTCAAACCTTCTTCATAATTAACAAAAGAAACATCATCTATTTTACGATGCACAAACTTTATGCAGTGGATATTAATTGTGTGTTAAAGAATGACAAAGGGTTCATGCTGTTTATAAATATGAGTGGGCGTAATACCAGCGTGTGAAGACAACCAGCTGACGTTCGACCCTGAAGACCTCTTCTTCCCCCTTTTCTTTATCCTCTCTTTTTCATTCGCTTTTACTGATAAATCGTTTTGCGTGCCTGAATTACCTACAAAAGAAAGCGCTTCCAATTCTCCTGCCCACGCTCGTGTCAGTCTAAACACTTTAATACAAGATATTTACGCTGATTGAACCACTCACAACGCAATGATCCATACCAATGCATCAATTCATTGATAACATTCCAACCTCATTCCTCGTTCTACTTTTTTCTCTATCCCAAAAATGGTAAATATACAAACACGTACGAGTCGTAAAATAAACTCGAGTATCCTTCGCACCAACGGCATTCAACTGTAATTGCGTTTTTAATGGGTTATCCCATTTGGACACTGTCGAATTCACCTCATCCACCCAACCAATTCGTTTTTACGATCAACTCTGGTAGCATTCGAGACAGCCTCTCTATACCATTTACCTTCAAATCAACTGCCACTACTTTGAATGTCTTTTTTTTTTGTCTCAAACTCAAATGGGCTTTGCTTATTTTCCTCCAGAATTTACTCGATACTTCATTATACTCATTATAATCTGTCATAAACGAGAGGATTCTTCTTAAATATTATTGTAATCACGAAAATTCACGTCTCTTTTTCTCTATTCTCATCCAATGTTTTTTCTCTCCCCTTTCAACTCTCGATTCCATCGCTGTAAACGAGAATAGACAATAGATTTACGAGGCGTTGCATTTTAATTCGAGGCCAAAGCCCGCTGTGTTCAGTACGGCGGCGCCCGGTAGACGACACATTTATTGGACGATAAAACTTTGCTTCTCCGACCCCTACGTATACACAGAATCCGAGAGGTGATGGCTCCAACACCTTTCTCCACTCACAGACACACAAAATCAACTTTGTCGTCTACGAAAAATTCCACTAATATTAACGCCTGACCATTGCCACTTCCCGCCGTTTTTTTCTAACCAAAAAGAAATCATAAAATCCGCATTCAATTTTATTCGGCAACAAAAAACTATTCTCTTTATCTTGAGTTACAATGTTTGGGCCTAACCGCAGACTCATTGGGACCACAGGCCTCGCATATGCGTGGGCGACGGACTTACCCACAAGAGCTATAAAACTGTTATTAGTACGTAGCCGTCCACGACTGCCGGTCCCAACAATGATATAAATTAAAAGAAGGCAGGCACACCCCCAGTGACCTCCCCATTCTATTCAGTTTGAATAAAATCGAAACCTGATATGAGGGATTCCAGGTCAATCGACAGACTGCTCTTTTTTTCCTCAACGTTTTACCATTTTTTTTTTCACCTCAACGTTAAACGTGGATCGGATATCAATAAGCCTCCCCCCGAACTTTTCCCTTCTTTTTTTTTCTATCAAATGCATCGAATCTCTGTTTCTGTAAGGCTCGTGCACGCCCGGAGTTTCTCTGTTTCTTCGTACCATTCTCCTCAACATCGGAATCTGATTTACATCCTAATTACTGGAGAGGGCGCGTTTCCCATGCACTTTAAACCGTGGTCGTTAAAGCCACGGGTAGAGGCTACCTAATCTACATTTGTAACGTGCTCGTTGCACTCAACTGATGCCAAAGGGAATGGGCTTAGTTGTTGTTGCTCTGAGCTGAGAGAAAAGCAGAATTTTTATCACTCGGGAATTCATTTTCCCGGGCTCCGGTCTTCTGGATGAAAAAAAAAACGAGGGGACGAAATTAAAAGAAATAAATGAAAAGGATAAGAGACTAATTTATTTCTATGTGTAATGAAATAGAGCCAGACGGTTTTACCGAAAAAAAAAAAACGTTTTTACTGGTGATTTTTTTATACGTTTTAGTCTCCGTCTTTGTCCGCTCGGTTCAGCCGAGCGAATGAATTCGATCCTGAGAGACATCGGAGGACTAATGCGAGGGGAATGGAAGAGAGAAGCCATGTCAAAGATCAAAAGCGACGGATTCACGAGACCACTTGATTTTTTAATCAATTATTACTGATGCGAATCGCGTAAGAAGGATGGAAAAAAGGAAACTTATTTCTTGGAGTGAATCAGAGTCCCTTACGAGCGTTATTCTTCCATTAATTTCTAAGATTGAATATTTGATTTCTCCCGTTAATTCACCGGGCCTTTCTCCCCCCACTGTCACTATTTCTCATCAATTCCTTGAGCTCTCGAGGATCTACTCCATACAGTCAGAGTAAAATCCCGGGAGATAATGAGAAAATGCAGGAACTCACATCACACTCACCCTCTCACGATCCTTAATCATGCCAGTGTTGGGAGAAGTTGAGGAAGTGAATCAGGCCTTTCTAGAAAACCCCTTCATTCCACCTCGTGAAATTTTCGTCTTCACGAACTCTCTTCATCTTTACACTTGACCCACAAGGAGAGAAAAAAAACAACCCTCTTCTATTTTTCTTCCTATTTTGGGGTGAGGCTCGTGCACGCAATGGACACGATCAATACGTCTCCAAGAAAATATAGGAGAAAACTTGAGGAGTAAAAAAATAATTTTCTTCTCCACAAAAATAATGAAATCCTCGGTAATAATTGATTCTGTTCCATTGACAGCACTTGACTTTTCCGAGCGTGTCTCCGAATTAATGCCTCATATGTGCACAATACTAGACTATGTGATAAAAAATGTATGCTCCTTCGAAGCAAACGGTTTTCATTCCTCAGCGTATTCCCCTGCTCGTGTCCGAGGGTGAGAAAAAAAACGGGAACGAGGGTTTCCCGCAGGAATCACGTGGAGCGATCGATACTCTCAAGACGATTTCTCCCTGCTCCTCCTCCCTTTTCATCCAAAAAAGGGCTTTGGACAACCCTTGAGGGTGAGGGCGCGTGTGGACCCCCCTCGGGGTTGCTTGTCTTAGTTTTCCCTCAGCTCGGGAATTCGGTGGTGGAAGAAAAGCGCAGTTGTCTCTCTCTCTCTCTCTTCTTCCCCGGTTTTTCCTGGGGATCGAAAGTAATGAAACTGTTTCTTGAAGGGAGAATAGAAGCGAATATTCTTCGTAGGCTTGACCGAGAGAAAAGCATCTTTGTGTCTAGCTTCTTTCCCTTTTATAACACAAGAGACTGCGTATATTGCCTACGAGAGTTGAATTCCAAAGAAGAGTAGTAAAGTTTTATAGAACTAAATCCAATTGTTCGGTGAGTTGTTTTTATTTGATATTCTTGAAGGAAATTTTGCAATCATTAATTCCAATTTGAGGATTAATAAAAGACTGAATTGCATGAAGATAATAGAATTCAGGAGAATCGATTGCTTACTGCCTTCTTCACGAGATCCATCCAGACATTCACGCAACACAATCCAATGGATTTTACACTCGTAGAAACCGTCACGTGCAATCACTCCTTCCATCCAACGTCACGTACATCCTCAACGGTTTCTTTTTTATTCGATTATTACTCTGAATTGAGCAAGGTGCATTAACAATTTTCCACTCTTTTTAAAATTCATTCTGCGTCGATTCTCGTCAATTATTTCATGATCATTGATCTTGTTTTGTGATAATTGGAGAATTCATTTAATTTTTCTTGAGTACTTAAAGATTGTTTATTCACGTAAATATTTTTTTTTCTGTTGCAGGTATGTAATTCGAGATGATTGGAAACAATTATGGAGAGAGTCAGAATCATTAATTATGTAAGAAAATTCATAATTTTTTTCACAATTATAAGAAACCTCTATTTTGTTCATCGATACGAAAATCAAATGGCTATGGCCCCGTCCAGATAAACCCTGAAAAGACACTGATAAAGAGAAGATAGATAAAAGACGAGAAATCATAGAGCAGAAATAATCCCCGTTGGCTCAAGGACGAGTTCGAATGAAGAGGTTCACATTTCAATCGTTTTAATTAACGGTGAAAAGCCTGGATGATAGAATGCAGTGGACTGTCTCCACAGTTTCCTTTATCTCGTTCCCCCATCATCTCTGTCTGTCTCCGTTTACCAAAAAAGTAATTGAAACTCTCTCTCACACAAAAGAGTATAAAAATTCTCGAAAATAAAGTACACAGCAGCCAATTAGTCAGGCGCGTCTCTCTAACCAATAAAAAAAAAAACCCAAAAAATTTCGTCACCTGTGAAATCATCAATTTCCCAGAATTGTAAAAAAATACAACTCCAATCCAGTGGACACGATCAGAGATTATAAATCAAAACTCCAAAACAACTAAATAAAGAAATTTTCTATCTTCACGTCGTGTTTTCATGACCACGCCCCTAGTCCTCGAGCTCTCTAGTGTAGAGATTAACGGGACGTTCTCGCGGACGGTTGGTGTACGCGTTTTCATTTTCCCAGATTAAAACGGGATTTAATAAAGGCAACGTACGAGACTTTAATCGACCACACTGTGGCAGACTAAACTCCAAGCTCTTCTCTTCATCCGAGTATTTTTTAAAATTCTTTTTTAATTTTCACAATCTCTCCTCTCCTAAAGTTTCAAGTTTTCCGAAAAAAGAGGATAAAAACGGAGGCAAACATATTCTCTAAATTACCAGAATGTTTCTATCTCAATGCTTCTATCTAAACGAAAAAAGCAATGTTTCCCCTCTCTGTCTCTCGTTCAAATTCAAGCGGAAATGGTGAAAAAAACGTTGAAATATTTGCGAGTCTCGATTGACGTAGGTCCTCTCAGCGAAAATCCAATGAAAATAAATGAAAAAAGGGTTTCGGAAACCACATCGTTTTCCAGAACAGTGGCGTTCAATGGCAGACCGACCGAGGGGCTAGACAGTGACGGGAGCTCGGAAAAAGTCAATGAGTTGGTCAATTTTCGAGTACAGAGGAAGAATACACAGTCAACACGCAGCTTCCGGTTATCCACACTGAATTAACTCATTCACTGTTGAGCAGAACAAAACGCCAAATGAATCGTGAAACATTCATTTTTCCTTTAAATTCCATTTTTCCCCCAGAAATTAAGAGAATAGTTGGAAGCAGAAATAGAATGAATTGTAGGATTTTTTTGCGAGGAGAATGGAGAGTAAAACCCAATTCAGTTAATGAAAAGTCCACATTTTCAGTGTTCCTTCTCGCTCGTGTCCTCTTCTCGTTTATAAAGCCCTCGAGTGGTGAAAATTCCTACTTTAATTAACGTGCAGGCCCGGGAGGGTTCATTGTTCCGTTTTTTTTAGGACAGCATCTTTCCTTCGCATTATCCCCGGCATTTTGAATGTTTTCGGAGGATCGATTATTCTGTATTATAATGTAACAATACACTGGTGGATAGAGACGACGGAAAATCATGAATAAATGGAACGAATACAATTGTAGAATACCGATACTTTTGTCAACATGAATAAATGTCGAATTTCCCAAGTTTCGTGTAATTCTTCCTTTTATTTGAGTTATTTATCATTTTTTTTTGCCGAGTGTCTTCGACACCGAGAACAAATGCTTCCGCAGTAAATGTCCAGGAGTTACCGTCAGAGCCAAGCCTCTGAGGGGGTGGAAAAGGGGTGGAAACGGAAATCAGTTGCTTGGAGCGCGTCCATGTTGGCAAGTAAGAGATACCAGAGAGCATCAACAATTTTTAACTCTTATCGTATCCGAGGATTTACGGGAGTTTTAGTCGCGGTGAGAGAGGCCATCGATGCCAACGTTTTTACATAGTTCGTTGACTCTCTTGAGTTTTTACGGGTTTTTTTTTTTTGAATATGAGGAACAGCAGTGGCGGCGACCCCACGAGTTAACCTACCCCTCGGTCTAGATATTAAATTTCATGGGCCTGCACCTCTTTTTCTTGAATTTTGTGTAGGGGAGAATTTTTTATTGGAATACAGTGTTTAAAAACTGTATTTCTCTTCTAAATTCGTTTTTTCGGAATATCTCGGAATCTGAGAGAGATACGAAATTTTTTACAGATACCTTTTTTGTAGAGCGAAGTGTGCTCTACAAAAAAGGTTTCTATGAAAATTTCCGTATCTCCTTTAGATTACGAGATATTCAAGGTGGAAAGTCGAATTAAATCATTTCTACGAAATTCATTGTTTTTATTGTTTCAACTCATATGTGTCAATGCACTGGATTGTGAATTTTATTCCGCCCCTCAACAGCCCACATAAATACCCGGTTATCGATCTCATTTCTCTATTTTTTTCACGTTTATTAATAGCACATAGAGCCGGCGGTATAGATAGACAGGGCTCGCCTACTTTATGAACTTTTAGACTTACTTTATGAATGTACCGGCTTTCAGCAATGCCACGTAACACATGAGTACAACTGGTCGTACTTTTTATTATTTTCACGCGCATTGTCTTTTTTTAGTTTATCCAATTTTAAAACAGACGAATGGATTTAAACACTTTTTACGCCGTTTATTATTGACTGGTGAATTTAATTAATTTTTCATCTACTCGTTACTCGAAAATCCGATGGAATTAATGATTGAAATAAAAGAAATACCCATTGAATTCCATGTAAATTAAACAATGTACCTTTGTCGGAATGGAATTTTAACAAATCAAAGTGATCAAATCCCTGGGGGAAAGAGAGAGAGGCAATTTACAATCGAATTTTTACAACAAAAATGCTGGCAAATTAAATAGTCTGGATAGTTGGCTTTTCACTGGTTTAAACACTGGAAATTCATTGATTTTTTTTTTTCTCTACATTCGATAGAAAATTCCCCAACTGAAGCCCATGAAAATCCAACGAAATATTTTAGTCACGTGAAAGAGAAATTTTGAGTGTTTTCAATGAAATGAAAAAGAGTGTAAAGAAATTATTGAAAAATAAAATTGATAATTTTCATTGGTTTCGAGGGCAGTTTTAAGAGTTCCGTGAATTATGACCTGCGACATTTTTACGATTCATGGCTTTTCGTGCATTTTTATTTCATTTTATTTTATTCTTTCCACGCTCGAGGCATTATACGTCCGTGGCAGTCATCACAGACACAAGCCTCCCCTCTCAACCACATAATATTCACGTGGCAAACGAAGGAAATACTAGCCCGAATTATATTGCCACTGGGGTTAGTATTATTTTTTTTTACTTTACTCAGAAAGAGGAGGGACGTTCTGTAACCCTCCTGACTCATTCCGTGAAATCTAGTAAATAATAACTGGGCGAGGAGAGGGGATGGGCCCTCACGAAATTTCTAGTTTACGATTTTCCTTAGCGGAGGGGTGTGTATATGTCTTTTTTCCTTCTTTGATGAGCCGTAAAAGAGTGGACGTTTTCTGGGTTAATAAAAGATGGAAAAATTCTCACGCTATTTCAAATGAATGAAATAATAATGAAAAATTCTTTCTTTTTATTTGTACAGATGTGTTAAATTCCAGAATTTATTTACCCTTTTTTATAATACAAAATCTTTATTCATTTTCGAGTAAATTCCGAGGGCGTTAATGCAACCACAGGGCAATTTTTTTATCAGATTTTTCGGCTCGTGAATCTGTAAAAAAAACGGGTTTTTTCACTCTCGCATTTTGCGGCTGAAAGAATTCAACATAAACTCGAACTATATCACTAGAAATGGTGGACGCTCCAGTGGGAAAACGCAGTGGATAATGGTTTCCGAAGGGGCAGTTCTCGCAACAATTAGCCCCAGCGTGTCTTGGCTTTACGCCAAATGCACGCGAGTTCAAAACTCTTCTATCTCTCTTTTAGTTTTGTGTAAGCCTCTGGTTTCCACCAAATTCGCGGTTTCAATGCAAAAAAAAAGAACGGAATTAATAAATGGAGATATGAGAGGGAACGATTATTCATCAAAATATTTCTAGATTAAAGGCATCTTCATTAAAAAATCTGAAAAAATTCATCAACATTATAGACATCTCAAAGCACTCTCCCAATTTTTTTCAAATTTTTTTCTCAACTCGCCGCATTTTTATAAAATAACGAAAAGTACGAAATTAATGAATGAAACCTAGAAATATGAAAGGGAATCATTATTAATGGAAATATTTCTACATCAAAGGCATCTTCATTAAAAAATCCGAAAAAAATTCATCAACATTGCAAACATCCCGAAGCATTCGCCCAATTTTATTCAATTTTTTTCCTCAACTCGCTACATTTCTATAGGATAACAAAAAAAAATTAATTTTAATACCGAAATTAATGAATAAAAATATCAAAAATTCCTATTAATCTATTGCTCAAGGTCACTGCCTCAGCTTATCGATAATTCGATTATCGAAATATATAGGAGCCCGAGTAAATTGTGCGCATGCAAGTGAATCAACGGAATTGGAATGATACAAGGGAGGTTTCTTCTGGTCCATTTGTCGCAACAACGTATCTACAACCAATCACTACAACCCAACATGCGTTTGACTCAGGCCACGAGGCCCTGCTAATAGCCAGAATGTAGCTTTATTAGCTTCCCCCTGTTCTTGCTCACGTAAACAATTCGACGAGTCGAAACGTCTGGTGGACAATCTCTACATGCATGGAGTAACAGAAAGGCAGTGGATTCAACGAGGAAATGCAATTAAGCTTCGGGGATGCAATTCCCCCTCTACATATTTCGGGGATTACTCGGGGATACATGTAGAATTCCGTGTGTACAATTCCTTATTGCAGAGCAATTTTCCGAACCCTCTGAGCCATTAAACAACATTGCAGTAAGTATCGATGGAGTAATGTGTGTAAAGGACTTATCGTCTCGAATATCAACGCTATCAATATTTACGCATCTAATTGCATCCTCTCCTTTCTCTCCCGAAAAGTATCTCAATTAAATTAATTAATCCCCGGAATCTTTGGTAATGAAAGAAGAAGTGTAATTAGCAATAATAACCAAATCACTCGGTAATTTGTACAATTAGGATAAATTTCACGGTGCTCATGGCTTTCTTCAAATAAAATAAAAGAAACCTCTATTTTATCCTTCACCATTTCTGCGTTAAAATAAATTTAACGATTCTGCTTAAGTTCAGAAGTGTGATTAAAAAGCCAGTCATTTGAATCCATGCTAATTATCCAGAAAGCTATTCACTCTGCTGACAATTTTTTAAAGTGAAATTAAAGGGTCTTTTGAAAAGGAGAAATAATCATCTTTGAAAATCTAATTTTCACAGATTTCAGTGGACTATTAAAGCAATTTACTCACTCGAACCGAATGGTTATGTAATTATATAGTTTCATGGAAAGTACTAAACTATTTCTAGAATGTGTTTGAGGTCGCAATTGACAGTGAGGGTTTCTTTTTGTTGCAGTGGCTTTTCTATGTGCGCTAGTTTTTTTTATTCTTTGTTTTTTTTTCCTCTCTCTACTCATTGTAGTTAAAGACTGTATGTCGCCCTGAGTCCTTAAACCTCTTTTCCACTGTAAGAGTACCCATGGGTAGCTTGTCATTATACGGAAAATTCTTGAAAGAACGAGGGCTTTTCTTGCATCATGAGCATGTAACTAAAAGCCTCTGCATCATTATCATTATGAAGAACATGGAAAGTTGGATTAAAGACTGAATTTTGTCGTTACTGAAGAAAACGTATTTTTTAAGAAGTTTCCAAAAATTATAACGTATTATATACGGTTTTGAAAAATCCGAAAAAATTCACCAATACAGTAGACATCTTCAAGCATTCTCCCAATTTTTTTCAAATTTTTTCTTCAACCCGCTGCATTTTTATCAAATAACGGAATTAATGAATGGAAAAATTACTTAGAAAATTGAACGGGAATCATTACTAATGAAAAATTTTCTACATCAAAGGCATCTTTATTAAAAAATCCGAAAAAATTTACCAAAATTCTAGACATCTCGAAGCATTCTCCCAATTTTTTTCAAATTTTTTCCTCAACTCGCTGCATTTTTATGTAATACATTTATGAGAACCATAATTCCCCATAATTTACGAATAATTTAAATATTCATTCGATCCTAAAATAGACGTTATAAATTCCCCGTAATAACAACGAATCTCAACGTTTTCGCAGCGATGACGTAATAATCCCGTAACTTTATATAGAGAATGGTAGTTTGAAATGAGAATTTAAAGTGACTCAAACACTTTGCACAGTACTATAAGGGTTTTGTGCATAGTCGCGTGCTAGTGCTCCATGGCTGCTGGCCAAAGTGCCATGGATAATTATTACTACAACGTATTTCGACCGCCCGACCAGTTGAGTTTACCCGGTTATTTTGTGTGTAACATAAAGGGCTAAACAGAGAAATCAGTTGCATTATCGTAAAACTCACTGTACTTACACGTTTCAAATTGAATTTTCCTAATCATTAAAAATTATCAGATTTCCCCATCAACATTTGATTATTAAACCCATGCACAAACTCACATTCTCAAAATTCAAAAAACCCCAAAATAAAGCAGTCGTTGGATAATTTCATTGAGTCAAAGTGGCGAATGAAATCAGACACGTTGGCCTGTTGCTCTCGTTATCGTGTTAACCCTTGCCTTTTTTTTTCGGTTCGCCGTCACGAAAGATTATCACGTACAAATTATCCCAGGCTCTCTTGTGTGTTTACGTGTGTGTGAAAAATATCATTTACGTGGGGAGGGCAGGAAAAAAGAAGGTAAAAAAAAACGAGTTTATTTTCCCGATGAGAATGGTTCAATGTTGAACTCTTGGTACACACATCGAAAAGCCAGAGATTGAACTTAATGAACTGAACGAAGGGGGTAGAATATAAAGATAAAAATAAAAGGAGGTAGGAAAACATTGGCGCTCTCTTTTAGCCTCCGGCCTTTTACTCTCTGGCCAACCAACACACATATAGACATCACGAGTATAGACGTAGACACAACCGGGATGATATCCAGGGGCTAAGGGTCGACGGGGACAAGGGCACCTGTGCGCCTCATTCATTTATCCACTTCCTCTTTTGTCCTATCTTCGCTTCACTTTCCACGCTTCGCCTCGTCCCTGATTCCACTCATGGATACGACAGCATACGAAGGGCGGCGAATTAGAGCGAATGAGAATGATAGGCGCAGGAGCCGACAGCCTGGCAAACGAGGCGATCAATACTTCTCGTTCTATTCACAGGACTTTTAATTCTACAAAAAGAGAGGATTTTTACAAATGGCTTTAAAAAATTCGAACGCTATTAATTTTAAAAAAATTCTTTTATCCTCTTTTAAAGAGATTCATGGGGGAAAAAAACCGGGAGATTTAAGAAAATGAGAGGTGGAGATGACGAAGGAATTTTAGCCACATATTAGTGATGAAAGAGGCAATTCTTTTGCATTGATGCCATGAAGAATTGATTTATTTTGAGGGAAATGAATTTCAAAATTCATAAATTTAACTTAATGAAATGAGGAAAGGATTGTGTCTTAAGAATGTACAATTATTGGACTAAAACCCAGGTTTTCTACCATTTCAACGCCATTTGAAAAGCCTAGGTAGACATTGAAGCTGACGAGATTACGAGAAGCACCATTTTAATGTATATATATATATATATATTTAAAGTACCTGCAGAGTCCTTCGTTTCTCCTTTCTTCTGTTAACGTTGACGAGGCAAATGAGGTCATTAAATAAGGATTTCTTGAATACTCTTCACTAACCGTTTGTGTTGACGAATAATAATCGCGAGGAGCATTTTTGGTTTCATACGAGAATAACGAACACAACTCTTGAGATGTCTGAGTCTTCTATAATAATAATAATTTGAGTTTTCTACGTTTATTTTCATGGGTGACGATTTTATTTAGAAATTAATTAAATATTACTCATTTAATGATAATTAAAAACGAAAAAAACTGCGGTATCCTTTGTTAATCAAAATTAACGAGCAAATTATCGAGAATTATCCAACGATATTATCTCATTTTACAAATAATAATTACCAAAGTCTATGAAAGCTCTTTTGTTGTTCACGTCATTGTCTTAATTTCTTTGACTCAATATTATTTTAATTAAAACTCTGTAATTAAATAAAATTTAATATAATACAGAATTAAAGCATGATATTCAATCGTCCAGAATATCATAAATATTTATACAAAGTGAAGATGAAAGAATGAGAGAAAAGAGATGATATTTCACTGGCGAAAGAGTTTCAAAAGAATATTACGATGAAAAGTGACCTAAATTTTCTTTTGATTGGAAATGTGTCTTCTAAAAAAGGACAGTGACACTGAAAACGTGAAAATGAAGAATTCCATTGGATTTTTCTCGTTTTTTTTTACCACAGGCTTCAGGCTGACACACATCCAGATAAATGCAGAGTTAAAATGAAACTAAACGCCTCAAGCTACTTCCTCATTTTCTTCACTTCCCTGTGTCTCTGTTAGATGGACTTAAACGCCATACCTCTTGTATTCTATCTGCTCGCATGGTAGCACTGTGCTCATGCAGAAGTATGAAAAAAGGGAATAAAAAACACCGGAGGCGATTTTAATTTAGCCACAATGTCTATTGTCGACAGTGCGCCTCTTTCTAACGTTGAATTGAGAACAAAAGGAGATCGTGAGAAACGAGTGCAAAAACGGAGGGGCGAAAAAAAATGAATTGGAGATAAAGAAAAACGGGGAAAACAAGGGAAAAGGGTATAAAGGATGGATAAAAAAAATGGGATTGAAAGAGTAGAAAGGAGGACGACTTAGAGCCTCGAAGAGCGGATGAATTGGAAAGAATGGATATGAAATAAAGAAGTGAAGAAAGGGAAAAAACGAGTGATTTTATTGGCCTCGAAGTTGGCCCTTTTTTAAATCGACTATTTTCCAATGTTTTCACTCCTTTTTTTCTCAATATTGAAAAAAAGTTCTGCACTACCCCATTACGAGACTCGTATTTTCTACCTTCTCTTCCGTTTGAGCCCATTTTCTGCGTTTAATGAGTACGCAATTTCACTTCAAACATCCACTCATTCTGAAACACACTGAGAATTCTCAAGTGTATCTGACAACTACAGTGGGTAATAACGAGTGTAGAATATACTGACTATTTCATTTGCTCGTTCACTTATTTTTTTTTACTTATCATCATTTCTCCCTTTTTTCCGGCAATTTTGGGAGTGCTCAGAGGCATCTAATCTATGCAAGACTTAATGAAAAAGAAGAAAAATGCAAAACAGCTGAATACATCCCCTTTCCTTTTATTATCCCTCTCACGAGGTAAAACACAAGGAGGCTACGTCAGCAAAATACATGCAGAACGACGGTATAATCCCAGAGCGAAGGCTCCTCTATCTCTTTCAGGAATACTACAAACAATCTCCATTGGGAATATACGTAGACACAAAACCCACTGTGGCTATCGACACACAATATCTCCTGGGTTCTGTCACTTTCCCTCTCTCTTCCCTTGCATTCAAAACTCGATAATCATTTCTCTCTGTTCAACCAGCAATCTGCCTCGATTGCTTCTGATCTCTCTGTTGGTGTACATTGATGAGTGAACGGTACTCAGATGGCTCGTGGCTGTGTTAGAGGGATGTGTCGCGCTTGAAGTATCAGAGAAACGCCGTCAGATGCCGATAACATGTCCTGCTTATCTCGTTTGATAGGTGAGGACAAACGGTCCTCAATAGTGTGCGGAGGTGAGAACTTTGAAGTGTAATTTATGGTGATTCTTTAAATTGTTTTATCAGGTACGATGAAGCCTTCGTTGCTCACTCGAGCGTTCGCGTACTTGGCGAGAGGCTTGACCGCGTCTCTCGATAGTGCAAGTGAATTCCTGCGCTTGCGTCATAAAGCTACAATGTTTACAATGTATCCCAATAAGTCGTAAAGTTGCTATTCTCATCGACAAATTAACGACATCTGGAAATAATTCCGGTGCTCATGTCCCTTGGAGATTAAAAGGATCGATCTTCTGCTCAGAGACAAGAAATGCCGGATTGCCTGAGTATTTCCGAGGTTAAGTAGCGATCATTGTTTCGCTCCATAAACTTCAGAGGGACAAAAAGAGGAAGAATAAATTCCGGGAGGCATGGGAATGTGTTTCAAGGGTACGATATCGGCAATCGAAGAGCGGCCAATGTTTTTCATTTGACTGGAAACGCGTTTCGGGCCATAAAGTTGGCACCACTGGTCATGGAGGTCTAGGCACATAAGGCACTCGAAGTAACATCGATACGGATAAAGTGATTTTTCATCCCAAGGAGGAGAGCGAAAGAGGGGAATCGATGGAGCGAATTGCTATATTTTATCCCGTGTCCTATCGTACACATGGGATCTTCCTCTATTTCCTTCTTTTCGGTGAGGTCACCAACGATAACACCTAGACTCTCTCGATATACTGCTCTCTCGGAGGTATAACCTATTTCAAATGGGAGTGAAGATGTCGATGGGAAAAGTAGTGGAGAGAGGGAAAAAGAGCATTGGGAAATTGGTGGAGTAAATCGGGTGGGATTTTTTCCTATTGCAAATTGAAATTCACCAAAAAATCTCAATTATCTGTAGCAATTTTTTTCTATTAAATTCTCTCAATTCCTCTTTCCACACATTTGACCAACTGAATAGATAGCAATTCGTATCGTCGGAGAAATTGAAAGCAACTTGGTATATTGGGATCGAAGGGTGCAAAACCCTTTTTCCGGTTGTCGGATGGTCCTTCATTTTCCAGGGGCAAGGCCATGAAGTTGTAGAGGTGCACCTCGGGATCGATAATCCATTGGGTGTATGAAAAGCATCGGGGACGAACTGTAATCCCTTGGATATATGAAGAAGGAGTCTGACTATTGGTCAATCCTTGGAGAGTCACGCTCCCATTGGTCCCCAGTCGAGTATCATATTCATGTTTATCCAGAGAATTTCGTGAATGGCTAATCTGGTGAGATTACGTTTTGTTTCGCATTTCTCGTTTTTTGTTTAACGGAAATTCTCGTTGGAGGAAAAACGAAGATACAGATGCAGAAAAAGGCGGAATTAAAAATGGAAAAATCGTGCATGGCTTAGTGGTGTGTCTACGTTTTGCTTAGTACTACACATCGGCTTAAATTCACCCTTCTCATTCCTCCGAAGCATCCACGCTTCCGTTTGCCGCTTCTTCTTCTTTTTTTTGCACGTCCAAGCTTTCATCCTCTTTGCCAAGCCAGTCGGTGCGTCCCTGGAAAATAAAATACGGAAAGTGAAAATAAAATGACCCTGGGACACACACGTGGATGGAAAAAATTCAGTGGACACTGGTGGGATTTGCCTGTCAAGAGGAAAAGTGCGCTGACTCTCTGTACACTCTCTCCTCTTTCATCCACCTTTTTTTCCCTCATTTGCCCGTATATATATTCCGGGGCGACACGCGCCTACCGCCAACGGGGATATTCACGGTCGCACAGCTGCGACACAGTCGTTTCTCGAGTGTTTTTCCATTTTTTAAGTGCACTTACGGGAGTTGCCGAGGAAAAAAAAGAGAGGATAAAAATACAATGAGGGAAAAAATTGTGAAAATTTCAGTGAAAGGGAAAGTGCATGAAAGTTCACTGTGGAGACATGAAGCCGCGTAACTTGATGGGATAGGAAAAAAATTGAGAGAAAGTTTTCCCGAGTTTTTTTTTTTCTATTAAAAATCAGTAGTGATTATCTCGATACAATTCAGCATATTTATCTCAATTTTATCAGCCAAAAAAAGGAACCAATCCACTCAAAATAATCATTCAATCCATTAAAAAAAAAAAGGAAATAACGGAGAAATGAATTCAACAGTGAATTTCACTCTTCGAGAAGAGCGGAGGAAATATAGATAAAGAGATGAGAATGAATCGAGATTAAATAAAATCCAATGGCCCCATAGTACTGTATCTCGATACACACAAAAGTCAGATATGCCCCTACGAGTCTCGCACCCACACCGCCCACGTCACGTCCATTTCGAGTAATATGTCGGCTATTAGCTCGGCATCCGCCCTCACCAGCCTCTATCTCGTCTGCCATATCGATCCGTATATAACCCTCCTTTCGCCTCTTTTCCCCCCCTCCCGTACGTACAGAATAGTCGGGAATAATTTGGAAAAAAAGAGGCAGAGAAAGACAGAAAAACTCCCAACTTTATGCCTCTTCAATTTGAAACTTTTCATTCCCTATTCTCCCGATTATTTGACGTTAAAAACATAAACGAAATTTCCTGTACTCTCCAACCGACTATCGACTCTCCGCAAATCCAGAGTGACGAAACATGTAAATACTCTTGGAATATTCCACTTTTTGGCTCTTGAAAACTCTCGAAATTCACCGGTTTATTCTCCACCTTTTTCCAAGCTTAAAAAATCCTCGGAATTGATGGAAAAATTTTAACACAAGAATGAATTTAAAGAGTTTAAAACTCACTACTTGTCTGTACAGTTGTTGCACTAATCGCGTATTGCTGACTCAACGCCCCCAGAGTTCATTAGTTCACGCAAATGAACCGAGACTCATTGCACAAACCGAGTACTATGTTTTCCCCCCCTTTTTTCCGACTTTTATCGCGTAATTTTCCGACTTGAGCAGTGAAGAACTCTCGACTGCTGAAATCTCTCTGCACGATTTCATTCAGTACTGATCTACAACTGCACAAAACTGAAATTGATTTTCTCACCTCACAGCCACCACAATCCCTTGCCACAGACACTCCAATATTCCGACGTCATCGGAATATTAAATGGAAATATCGCTTCCGTATCCGGCCTAGCCCATCGAATATTTGACTCTTCATATTCTCCCTTTTTAACCCCATTTTTCATGGTAATTTAGTGAGAGTATCCAATTTCATTCACAAACTCTCCGTTATTCATAATATTTCCAATAATACCTTTACTCTCTTTTGAATAATCAAATTCTCTTTTGTTACAGGTGAGGAAACAATGCTGATAATTCGATTTGCCGATAACGGTAGGAGAGGGGCCGCATCAAATAATCGTTGAATTATTGAGAAAATTGAGAAATTCCGTATTTCACTCCAGATGCGACCGCCTAATCACATTTAATCCAACATTCATTCACTCCAGAAAATCGAAATAATTTAAACTGACATTAGCTATTCTTCTCTAAAGAATTTTTCAGTCCTCATTTTCTCCGGCAAAAATACACTGTGCTTCAACGTACTACCGACTTCGCTGGAGATTACGTTGAAACAATGTACTTCCTCATAATTTTTTCAGAGCCAGAAGCTTATCCAGCTTAGAATAAAAAGGAGTCGGAGAATTGAATTTTTTTTTCTCGCTTCTTTGCAGTGCTTAAGTCCAACAAAAAATCAAGAAAAACCAGGACGAATTCGTGCAAAACTCGTGGCAGTTTGCTCAATCGATCGAGACGTATTTATATAGCTTGACGGAAGAGAGGAGTCCGATGAGTTTTGCTCCGTGAGGTCGTATGTATTCCCTAAGAACTAACCGTTCTGGGTTATGGTTTCCAATCTTCGGTACCTCCTAAACTCCCGGTGAAGCTCCAATCAGCCGATCGATGAAGAAGGTGTGGATTTGGAGGGGTGCTTACTGCTTCATCACGTACGTGTGAAGAAATATCGGGAATTATAAATACGTGGATAATTGAACTTCGGATTCATTTTGTTTCATTTCCGATTGAGCACATTTAAGTTTTTTCAATTCTTTTAATAATTCAGCAGTGAAGTGGTAAACAAGGTTAAGTGAATATGAGATCTCTATATGACTTAACCTTGTTCACCACTTCACGTTTACTTAATTATTTTAAAAGAATACAAAACCTTCGAGTTTTCCTCGAAATTTAATAATAAGATTTTCTTTAATTTCAATGTAATTTATTCTCGTAGAATAAATCTTGACTCAAGTGAATGGTTGAAAAACAGTTGAGATGAAAAATAAATATCAATTTGTCACGGTTAACTTCATATTACAGATCGTTAAAATGCATATAAAATGTCGGATAAAGAGGATGGAGAAGATTGTGCGATGCGCGCGCATTTTGTGTGAGAAGTAACAGGTGGCGCTGCGAGGAGAACTGAGATGTAAAGTGAAACATGTATATCACATAGCCGCAAACAATCTGCTTTACAAATATACAAATGTCTCCTTAAGTTAATATCAGGCCAAACAATGTCCCTCGTTTATATATGCAAGGGCCAAAGCTTTATCTCGTGCAAATAATCTTTATCGTGTAGGCTAATACGAAGGTAATTTCGTGATTTGCGAAGTAATCTCGTTTGCAGAAATTTTCACGTGAATTTTTCGTGAAATTCTGTTAAACTGATAAAACAATAAGATTCATTCAAATATGAACGAAACTTCACGAACTTCAGAATTATTACAATTTCTTTTGCATTCGTGCAAAATCTTGGAAGTTATTTCAATGTAGATTGAATTTGAAAAATGCAGTCGGTAAAAAGGGGGCAAAAAAATCGTAGTTTTATCATAAAATTTCGTAAAGTAGGTCAACCACAAAGACGACCAGATATTCCGTCTTTTCTCGTTTTCCCCACTTCTTAAACTTACTTTCTGGATTCTCCAATTTTCTCATATCTTTCTCCTCTCTCATTGCCCTCAGACTGAGAAAATGCAGGAATTTCTTTTATTCATTTTTCTTACCATCTCGATTATGCTCCTTTCTTCTCGTTAAACTCGTGATACAGACTTTTTTCACGTCAACTTCGTCCTAATTCCATTGATAAAACTGTATTTGCATTATCGCAAGTAGGTGAAACGAATTTTACTATTGAGTAATTAAAAAAAATAAACCTAATGGATTGAAGTAGAATTGGATCATAAAAGAAACCTCCGGTAGCTCTTCAATTCATTGAAAAATCCGAAAAGGTATATTCACTTGTGTTTAAATCAATTGCAATAAAAATAATCGTAAATCGTAATGCCGTTGGAATCTCGTATATTCCTTAACTTCCACTGCAAACAGCCAAGTAGAAAACGTCGAGTATTCTCTCTTTCTTCTGCTATCAGACTGCAGAAAAAAGGAGAGGCGATTGGCACTGTAACTGAAGACAGTTTCATCCAAATCGTTATCTCCATCGCCTCTCCCCCTCTCCTTTGAAACTGGAAATTTTTGGTATCTATCCAAAGATTCACGTACAGTCGCCATCCTCTTGAGCAACTGCTTTCTTTATATCCACCTAATTTGACATAATGGCCACCCCGACATTCAGCCTATTTCTTATCTCTGCCTCTCGAATAAAAACACTTGGTGGAGAGGTGGGCCCACGTAGGTCCCTCTAATCTTTATGCCTCGGCAATTCTGTATGAATTCACTACAAGAGGCTTTTAAATTTCCCCCTATCGATTCCCAATATCTACAGAATAAAAGGAAAACGATGAAAAAACGAAACTTCTCGAGATAGTCAAATTTATCTGACATTCATCCGAGAAAAATGGAAATTAAAAGAATAGTAAATTCAACTAAAATCTTCTTTTAATCATTCGATGTACTTGTTACTCGGATTCTCGTTTTGTTTCGTTCCGTATGATGGTAATGATAAAAATGAGAGAAAAACTAAGAAAAATGAGGGAATAGGAGGTATAAGTCACAAGTGCGGTTGATTCTGAAGGGTTAAGGGGCCATCTAATTTCCCGTTTAATTTATTTTCGTCGAGTACTCGTGGCACATGTCGTCTCTAATTATTTTTAAAACGATTAATCACTTTATTCGCAACTGCAGATGGCCTTTGAGTTTTCCCACACACACAGGCAATGATTCATCCTGAACGTTGTAAAACTCGATAAATGAATTTCCTTTGAACAATTTCTCTCTTTTCATGGAGAGCCATGAGATAGCGAAAAAAAAGACATTTTTAGAGAGTTTTAACAATTTTCCACGCTGTATACCACCCCGATTTGTAAACGCCATGAAAAAGACCCTCCAGAATGCTTTTTAAGGCCCCCAACGAGAGCCCATAAACTTTATGGGTTGTACACACACGAAATCGTATAAACTCAAGAGACAGTAATATTTAAAAGTACTATCGCTCCTCGACATCGTCTGACGCCTATCACTTTTAGTTGCGTATTAATTCCTCGAAAGTCTTTTTCCTCCTCATTTTCATTGGGTGAGGATGAATTTTATTGAGCGTTAGATTGAAGCATTTCATGAGATACAAAAGACTTTTTAAAAATACAAAATTTTTGAAGTTTTACGGAATTTAAAATTCAATGTATTGATGAATGAGTTTATGTATCATACAAGTTGGCAATGGGAGACACATCAGATTCCCATCACGTGATGAATAATTCATGTTTCCACTACCAACTGTCTTTCCCTCTCTCACCCCTTTTTTTAGGTTTCGCAAGCGTCTTTTGCTTCATCTTTACACAGGCAATGATGCAAGTTTATTTCATATGTACTCGAATGCACAGGCATGATATACACAATTATATGTCTATATTTTTTACTCGAAAAGTAGCCATGTCGCGTGCACATAGTTTCTGAGTCCTACATTTTTCAAGAGGCTCACCGAACGATCCGTAAATAAAACGTTTTCACGCGTGAATACACTTTCCTCTTTCATACATTTGAGTTTCTCTTTTTTCCATTATTTCCGTCTTTACCCTCTTTTATTTACTCTTTCTCATATTATATTCCGGATGAAAAGAATTCTATCATAATATTTTATTTATTCAATTATTTTCTATACCTCGCTTTTATTTTAATAATTTACATGAACCGTGTAGTGTACGTGATATTCGAAAATTCGCTTGAATAAAATGATAATGAGCCGGAAAACAAAGGGAAAGTTCAAAAACAAACTGCATAATTAACAACATCAACTTTCCCCTAGGCAAATACGAGAGAGTTACCGAATTCACTGCTTCCGGGCTTTTACTAACAGAGACATAATTACTGACCGGATCTATTTTTTTTAAAATTACTCTCTTTATTTTAATTCTATTTTTCCAGTTCATTGATTCTTAAATGGAGATTTATTGAAAAAAAAATGGAGAATTAATGTTCTTTTTATCAGATAATTTGCCTTTGAATTATCTGATAAAACTTCAGATTACGGGAATGAAGAACTTTATTATGCGAATTATGAAAAATAATTTATGAGTGAATGTCTGATAGTTGCGAATTTTCAAATCAACGTCAGTCAAATGGTAAATGTAATTGAAAATTTTCGCCATCTTTTGCCTGAATTATTTATTATATTCTGTCTTATTCAAGAGAATTATTCTATTTTTACCATTTCTACATGAATATTAATGAATTGTCTTTGTCAGAGGGAGGAATGATTTGATACAAATCCTTTTCTACCATTCGGCTCTCAACAAAACTAAATGTGTATATATGTCCCCAGTGTTTGCTTTCAGCCAGCCGATACAGCCATTTCCATCGTCGCATACGAATTCGCTGTTCAGTGGGTACATGTACCTTTTGTTTGCGAGTCTGAGAGTGATTGAGTTTCCACCCTCCAGGCCCTCCTAATGGACTGACCAATCTCCCCTTTTTGCATTTGACCATTGCTTCCAAACTGACCGTTTTCCGTACATTTCCATCCCCATTCCCAAACTTTTCCCCTTCGCATAATGTTTCGTAGAGAACGTGCAGCCACAAACATTTATCATGACATTAAATTTAATTAAATAATTGTCAATGCCGCGGCTTACATTCTTATCACCAAATCCCCTTTTTCCAATGTTCTCAGAGAGTGAGGAAAAAAAAGTCTTTAAAAATCTCTTATCTTCCTGTAATTGAAAATGGTTAGACTCAACGAACAAAGTGCTACATTAATTTCAAACTCCAAACGAGATTATTAATACTCGTTATCGCTATTCTCAACGTATCCTTGGGTTATAGCGGCCAGAAGAAAAAGCCCTTCATAGAAATTCATTTCAGCCACCACACTCCTATACACATACACTATCACTGTAGATAACGGGCAAATGACTTTTTGCCTAGAAATTACTATTCTTGATTTATAACAAAGTGTCATCATTCTTATCTCACTATCAATTTCAGAGGGAGAAGTGAATGATAATTGGGAAGTTCACGCTATTAAGTTTTCATCGCGTTATCAGTTGCACGTTTTCATCTAATGATTCAAGCATTCTGATTTGGTAATGCTGACTTCTGATTAGTGAATCAAACTATATGAAACTGCTGTATTTGAAGGAGATTCACAAAGCAATAGGATCATAATTGCTGTAATGACTATACATTAAAATCACTTTTAGTCATCCTAAAAATGACCCAACAATGCTAAAAATTAGCATAACCTAATGACTCTGATAGACGTTGATTTATCCAGGAGAGTTGTGCCATTTATTGAGTTACTCACGGTATTTTAACGAAGCCATGTGTTAATCCAGAGTTTAATTTTCGGGATAAACAATGTTTAGCATAACCCACGGAGTCTTTCGAAAACACTTTGTTGCAACGTTTTACCACATGAAAAGGCATCATTAATGCTGCGAAACATTCCCATACCTTCGCCATCTCTGGCATCGTGAATATCTTGATTAATTAAATGGGGCGCATTGTTGGCAACAGCCCTTAGGGATGCACCAGTCATGAATGAATTATCCCTTCCTCTTCCCTCTACAACTGACCGCATCACTTGCCTCCCATTCCACTCGACTTGTCGAACATTACGTTCTTTCTCATGGACATTGATGCCTTCCCTTTTACATCAAAATGTGTTCACACGTATTTCCCCAGATGCTAGTTTGGATTCAACGTGTGTGCATTTTTTATTTCTCCACGAACGATTAAAAAATCTAATTGCAAAAAACTTTTGATATAACCAGAACGACCGTTGAATTTTATACAACCTGAAGAACCAGTGAACTTTGTAGATTAAAATTCAATGCGAGAAGCAGGGGCATTTAAAGAAAAAAAACGGAACAAGTGGATCTTGACATTCGATTGGCTGCTCTGAAAGTTGATTTGAGAAGTTGCTGCTCTCTCTGTGTGTTTGGCTCATAAATATTTAGTTGATTCTTCGGTTAGAGTCCATCCATATCAGTAACTTCAAACGAAATTTCGAATACTCTTAAATTCACCGACATTTGTAGATACTTTAGATCGTTACGATTTGACGTTTATTACATTGTCCATTATTTATATCAATTTGTAAATTTTGTTGAACAAAGAAGGGGAATTGTGTATCAGAGCCAATTATCGTTATGTAAAATATTCATTAATGACCGAGATTGTCCACTGCAAATTGTCTTGTACGAGACTATTCTATGTCTTTGCCAACGTAATTAGTGGTCAAACATTGTCAGTTGAACGACATTATTAATTAGAGCTGGTCAAGCGGTGAAGGACTCACAAAGACCCATGGAATGAAAGTCAAAGAGAAATACAGGAAAATCAAGGAGTCCTTTGAAAACACATTCACAAAATTATCCTCGTTCGTGGGTGGTGCAGGAGCTCACTGATACCTTTCCAAACTGTTGGATACGACTAGTAATAGGCGTTAATATGAGAAAAGACACGTCAGAGTTGAAAGAAACTTTGAGCCAAAAAACTGTTGTCTTTACAGGCAAATATGTCGTTTCTTTTCCCCTGCGGTCTCTTTAACGCCTCCCCTATTTCCGTAGATCTCTCTTCTATTTTTGTTAGAGTCCGAGGGACCGGAGCAAAAAAAAACACTCATGGACCACACAGCGTGACTTTTTCATACGAGAATACCAGAGTTGATAATGTCTAGTTTTCTCTAGTGTAGATATATTTTTTTGTGTGCTCAGTGAAGTGCTTCTCTGTCTCGCAAAACTTTCAGAGCTCATTCTTTCTATTTATTCCTGGGTCGTCCGAGAATTAGATAATTTTGTCGAGTGTTTTTCCTATTTTCTAAAAAGTTTCAGGGAATAATCATTTATTACTTATTGGAATGTTTTTATATCTCTTTGAAGTACAAAAAAAATTGATCACAGAGACAATAAAAAGAATGACATTCCAATTGTAAGGGAGAAAATATAAACCGTGCAGAGATCCCCGTGGTTTCACTTAGAGTGAACGATTTTACGGATGAACGGTAAAAGACCACAGGGGCCGATATCCGAGTTACAACTTTTTCTATACCTACAAGCTGAACGAGAAAAGTTAGCTGTCCAAGGATAGTTTGACCTGTGAGAATAACTTTCAGTAGTCCCAGAGTACTGGTCCTGGTTTCTGATGCCTCAGCACTTTTAGTTTTTAACGAGTCGCATGTGTGATCATAGCAATAAAACTTAATTCAGAAAACTAATCAGCATAACTGAAATTGCTTCTCTGCTTTATTAGCACTGATGTGAATTAATAAATGCTCTGAAATAAACGTTGTAGACATATACACATTCTGTACCACTTGAATCACCAATGAGACAGGTAGTTATCATCCAGAGAACGAGTTTCTGTGACTCTTAAAAACTGGAGCAGAATCCATCGCTTGAAACCTTATTTGTCACGGTGGATTTTCTTTGCGATTCAATTCTTTTGTATCATCCAAATGAAATCACCCAGTGTCAGGAGAATTGACCATGAAACTCCGCCATTACATCCACTCCCCAGTGTCATCTTAACTAGCAAGAAAATCAAATGACTCACATTCTCCATCATCATCAACAGCCATGCCTATTCAACAATATCCAAGTGACACGGTACATTTTTTATTGAGGCTCTTGTTTGACCTGTGGTAAAGTTTAATGGACATTTTTTTTATTCCACCGCAAATATCCCTTTCAGTGTGTATAAACGTCGGGCCTCCGTCTGGACGTCACTTACCGCTGTCAGCGGAAGCGAAGGTAAAATCTCTCGGGGTTGCCTTCTGCCTTCCATCTCACTTCTTTATTTTTCTTCTCCTCTTTTGCGAGATAGAAAAAAAAAGTGAATAGTACAGAAGAGCGTGTCCAGGGTGACCGTTACCTTCAACTCTCCCAAGCAACCACTTTACCCAGACCCATTCAAAAAAAAAAAAAAAACTCTCACTGCGAATCTCTCTATCCAGACGAGCCTCAAGCCCAACGAGCGAGCAAATACCTCTCACTTTCGAGGCCCCTCTTTTCCCTGAGATTTTTCCAACATTTTCCTTCTACTATTCTCTTCTGCAAACAGAAAAAACTTCCGTCAACTTTCGTCACAATTTTCCCCACTGAAAATTCCATGTAATTACAAAGATCAACACTTCCTCAAGGAATTCCCAAGGTTCTATTAATAATCAATTAGCTATTATCAGACCATCAACTGAGCTCTGAACAACATAATCAACACAACTTGAGGAATCCCTATGAACCCAGATGTTGAAGCTCTACGTGGGAACTTTGGTGTCTCTGTTCATACACACTTGGTAAGAGCCACTCGAGTGGTTGCTTCATTGAGCGCCTGATTTTCCAAGAATATTTCCCTGAAAGTAAACTACCCTGTAATTCTGATACTCTTACTACGATATCAGATGTCCCATCGAGTAATTCCCAATTTCTGGTAACTGAGCAATTAAATTAGGAGCACATTCAATTAAGACCTGTAATAACTGCAATTGCACAAATTCAAATTAACTATTGATTCGAAGGAAATTGAGGGTTGTGTTACAAAGTGCAGAAACCGAAGGAGCACCGCAGCGTCAGTCGCATGAACGGTGTCATGAAATTGGTGTTTGAATTAATCCACCAGGTAACACATTTGGAAAAGCCGAAATTACTAGTGCACACAGTATCACAAATTCGATAAAGCATATCACAAATAAACTAACCCCGTATTCCCCATCTATGAACATTAAAGGTGTTATATTGTACCGGGATATTAGCATTAGCCAATGGCGTAGATTATGCGAGTCTAGTTGTGTTTGTAGATACGGGTACCACGTCGATTCGTCGCTTCCCATAGAGATTGAAATGGAGAAGGCTCGAATTGGACGAGGGGAATGGCTTCGGAATGGAATTCACGACGCCACAATGAACGCTCGTAATGTAACTTAAACGTGTAACTGCGGGTGTAAACAACAGAGTCTACCGACTGAAATGCTGGGGTAACATATCTATAGTTTTCGGGGGGGCCACTCTGGATGGTGCGTAACGAGCAGGTACGATAATCGCTACCACGAGGGAAATTAACTATCAAACTGCGTATATTGTAGCGTAAAGCCAAACCGATTTTCTGTAGGTAACAATTATCAGGGCATCCGCATTATGTCCGTTTGGCGCCAGTATACACTTGAATGTTTGCTGATTAAAGTTAGTTTGAAGTGATTATTTTTTTTTCATAACGCTAGTCTCATGATTATCTTGTTAAACTCGCTAAATAGACAGGATTAAAATTGACACTCCGGGAATCCAGAGTTGTCTAACAAAAAATTAATAAATAAATAAAGTTTAGCTGCAAGTGGGATACGAATAAGATCGTGACTAAAATCACCATGAACGTGTCTTTATATAACTCGATTTAAATTATAGCACGATTTGTATTTATCGCGTGGCACGAAATTTATGAGTGTATACACTCGATCACGGTGTGTCTCTCGGTGAGGCGCCCATGATGATTGCGTTTTTTTTTTTTTTTTCAAATCCGAGAAAAAATAAACTAGACGCGGTAATTCATCGTCCTCCACAAAACGATCTCTTGATTTCAAGAGCCTTGATCATCTGAATATCAGAAGTTGAACTAGTTTTCCGACTGCTTCGCCTACTTGATGCTCAAATAAAGGCGAAGGGGAATGAGAAAAAAGAATTTCTTCAGTTTTAAAAAAAAAAGACGAGGCAATCTGTATACCTACGCGAATATCCTGACCAGTAGATCGAGCAGCATTGGGTTAGCCAAGCGACATATTTATAGCCCTCCGCGAAATAACGATCGGGCCACAGGCCGAAAATTTATCGCCACGTAATGCAGCCTAAATGATGCACATGGCATGAATCAAAATCAGGCCAAAAATGGTGGAGATGGGCCAATGGTGGGAGGATCATTATAAATGAAAATAAAGGAATAATGGGGTATCACGTATTGCCTGAGGCTTTTTACCTTCCAATATCGTTACATTAAATGCACTTTTTTTTTTTAATAGTGCAATTTTAAAATCACCAACAATTTCAGAAGAGCCCTGAGCTTTTTTTCATGGATCTTGTCAGCTGTTTACGTAAATCGATTCACTTGATTTTATCTCTTTTATTATTTTAGCTTTTTCTTTTTTGGTGGAATTCTTTTTCCCCTGGTTTATACAGTACATGCATACACACACACACATGCAGAGGCACAATCGATATACCCTGGGCGCATTAAATATCCAGTGTATACGGGGATTTGGTCTTGGATCGACGGGAGCTTAAGCGGGATCGAAAATACACTGAATTTTATAGACTCCGGTTGGAAATATTTTTAAAGCTGGAAAATAGAAAAGTTGGGTTAATCTTAGAAAAATGGAATCATCGATTTATTTTGAGAAAAAAAAAACAGGATAAATTATGTTGAATAGTATCCTCACGATTTTGTCAACTCTTTTTTTTATTTGAGTAATCATTGAGCCCCGTAATCTTCAAGTCGAGATAGTTTGTAACAATTTAAACATCTTCTCGTGGAACAATAACTGTTTGTCGCATTTGAAATAAATTTCTCGAATGATGTACATGATGAAACCCCCTTGAACATATACATACACAACGAGGCCATAGCAATCAGACTGAATCGAAACTGTTGCTCTGGGGCAAACTGGCATGCAATATTTTATAACCCCAATGGTAATATCCGGTTGCGCCGATACATTCGAAACATGATCGTTCGTCGCATCATTTTACAAAAGTTAGTATCATGAGATGAGCAGATGTTCATAAAAATACGCATATATTCGGAATCCCTGCGTTCTCTTGTTATTTTTCCGAAATTATCAAAATTGTGTAAATTTCCATGATTTCATATTTTCAAAATCTCTCGAAAAATAATAGAGATACGAAAAAAATCATGAGAACCTTTTTTATAGATCTCATTCTGCTCTACAAAAAAGGTATCAACGAAAATTTCTCTACCTCCTTTAATTTCCGAGATATCCTCAAAAAACTGAAATTATTCACAATTTCCCTTTTATCTCTCGCAACATTCACGTGCACTAAAAATGAATAGGTAAAATCGTTAAAAAGTACTGTTACGATTATTCAAGGCTCATAGTTCCAAGGGCAATTGTTAATTAAATCAACGGCGGCTAAACCGCCTGGCAGACTATACGCATATCGGTACTGTCTGGCCTCACAAAATTTTCAGTGCATTAACCTTTGTGTCTGCACATTAATTTTCTCTTTCAATCTGCCGCACAGTGTTTTCTGCCGTGGTAATTACATTGAAAAAGCCCAACAATTACTAATAATCCCAACGATATTCAATTGATAATAATAATTTTAATAATAAATAATAGTGCATGTGTTATTACGCATAGAACTCTGTGAATAAGCACGACAATGCTGGAGCTTTTCCGAAGAGACCATCACGCACCTAATGATACACATAACCACGAGTAATGCAAGTCTCTGCAGGCGTAACATACGAGTGCACGCAAGAGAGAGAGGGCCATAGGTATATCCGATGATATCGAATTACATACATTTACCATGTGCACATGCCGCAGGCTAATAATTCATTCGTAATTCAGTTATCTAAATAGCAGTATAATGTATCTATGGGAGAGTGAGACACATGGAGAATTTCATTTTCCATTGGACGGAAAATTCCCCTTTTTTTTTTCATTTCAGGGAACATTGTATGGTTTCCTGTCAATAAAATTGAAGAGAAGTAAACAATTGCAGAATAATTACATTGTTTTCTTTAATTATTTTTAGAGGAAATGTTTTTACTGAAATAATTCAAATGAAAAGAGCTTCCGAATTATTTTCCAAACAAAAGCCTCATGAAAAATAATAATACATTGTAAAGACAAAAATAAAAGCCTCAACAATGCCCACAATTACTGCACCATGTATCCTACATTTCAAAAAAAAAAAATCAGCCCGAGGCAATTGCCCATTTATTTACAATGGAATATTCGCAAAAACCCGGGGTTTCGTTATAACATTTGAGCTCTGAGTTTTTATTTTTTTTCCAAATCCATCAGACCGCAATTATTCACTGGGGCTTGTATATCCAGAGATTGTTTGACGTACATGATCGATATTGATTTCATGTCGTGCTGGAATATCGTGTAACCTTAAAAAAAAAAAATCCCTGTTTGCCAATAACAAGTAGCTCTGCACTTACAACAACGCAGAATAAAAAAAAAACTGAATATTTAATAACGTAACATGTATATTGAGGCATAAGACGTGTTTTCCAATCAATATGGTAATTAGGTAAAGTAAAGATGAAGTTCGCATGGTTATTTCCCCCGATAGATTCGTCACGTGGCATTTTTCAGAAAGTGGATAAACGAATTAAACAAAAATATGAAGATACGAAATTTACGGAGGGATGGAAAATAATCGTGAAATAATCGAGCTGGAGTGGAAGTGTATAATCGTCGAACCGGTAGGATATAAATAATTTATGTTTTCGAGGGCCCATGAATTTTTATGAACGTCCGACACGTCGCAACGCGTTTTTCGCGTTTCGTTGGGCTAACAGGTATGGGGAGTTGCTCTTTGCGGTTTACGGTAATACTGAGCCTCCAGAAATGAGACATTAAGCGTTTTTAATGCAATTTTCACGTCCAATAAATAAAGTGGGAAATTGTAATAATGTGATGATGACGATAAGTGCAAAGTGCAGGGTTAATTCACAAATTTGTGAATTTTTTGGGAATAACACGGGATATGAATCATCGAGTTTTGGGCGAATTCATTGCTTGTGTGAGTCACATTGTGTTTTCACTGGGGCAATTCCGATAGGAATCTTAGATAAAATGAATTTATTCGAGGGCGAGTGGATTTACGTGGGGTAGAGAGGCGAAATGGAAAGAAAAAATTCAACGGAAATTTGGTAATCCGTCTTAGTTTTATTACAATCCAATTTTCGTAATTAATTAAATTTTTTGGGGAAGTAGAATGTTTCGTGAAGTCGTGCATGATTTAATTGAGTAATTGACAGGAATTTCTCGTTTTTTTTTAAAGCATATAGGTGGTCGATGTTTTGGGGTGAAAAATGAATTTAAAAATGGGATAAATCCGGTGAACCAATCGATTTGCCTCCAGCTATTTTCCCTCTTTTTTTCTGGGGCTTTTGGTTAGTGTGCTGGAATTTATCAGTTCAATAAAGAATTGCTTGTTAATTTGGTGGCGAAAAAAAATAAGTTAATCCAGTGAATTATTCCGGATTTTTGTTTAACGGCAAATTGATTTAATCAAGTAGGTTAATTATGAAAATTGACTTGTTAGAATATTTTTTTCATTTTTTACCATTGATTTATAAGAAAATATTCAATTTAATTTTGATGGTATAAATTATAGAAGGATAAATTTCATTTCTCTTCTTTTATTTTCATCCTTTCTCGTCTATACCTGTAATTAACGATTATCAATCAGCCTCGGGTTATTTTTTATTATTGGATCAATGTTCTTTGGTAAATTACTTTATTGAACAGGAATAACTCCAGTTTTTTCATTGAAAATGGAATAAAAAATATTGCATATTAAATCATTCAATTTGTTTCATGAAATATAAATGTAAAAAAACATATTTTTCCATTTCAATAATTCCTGTTTTTGATATGAAAAAAAAAACGATGAAAAACATAAATACCCCTCATTACATTAATAAATTAGAATCACTGAGCTCCACAAGTGCAATGTCAATGGGAAAATAAATTAAGCTAATTATGGTAGATGAAAGAAGGAAAAAAAAAAAACTGGATGAGATTTGCGGAGGTAAATCATCCCCTCGGGATTCGCCGAGGGAAACGATAATTTTGCCACTGTCGTCATCTCACCTCTTTTCCCCCCACAAACTCTTCCTCTTATTTTTTAATTTGCACAACACTGGCCCGAGCTCAGATAGTCAGTGTGCTTAATTGCTTCAATTAATATTCACTCTAAAAAACTCCCTCTCCAACTTTCTCGTACTCTTTCGAGCATCACAAATGCGTTACTTCCTGATATCCTTGAGGGGTTAATGAGATGAGGGTCGATTATACCACTTGAGCGATAAATTAATGCGAAAGAAGAAACATTCACAGGGACAATTAATTTTTCCTCTAATTTAAATTCGAAATACATCAGAACTGTTACATTTATCCAGCACCAACATATCGACATATCCCCAGGGTGGATGATCCTGTTGCCATTGGAAATGTCGCATACACGAGATGGTAGAAAATGGCGAATCGTGCACGACAGACGTGTACACTCTCGTAACCGTCTTACCGTTAAAGTCTTATTAATTAGCGACAGGGTAGAAAGCCGCGGTGGGTCTCACTGACTCTTTCCAACACATACGCAATCCCACATACGTGCATACACAACGTGAATATATTTATCGACTCGTAGCGTCTTACCTCCTCACCTCCCACTTCTTTGCCCCCTCCCACCGCCTGATTCAACTAGAGATATTTAATTAAGCTATCCGTGGTGTGTGCTTCACTCTATTCCCTTGTGCAGTCGAGTCGAAGTACATTTATAGAGAGAAGCGGCAGTGCCTTTCCCACAGGGTGAGATTTATTCGTTTTAGACTTGAGTTATTTGTTCTTACTCCTACCACCAATGAACTCGATTTCTTTCATTACATTAATCTTCGGTTGAAATTTAAAAAAAAAAAGGGGGGAATGAGAAGGGAATAAAAGGAATAAATTTAAAGAGAGAATTTAATTCAAAATAAATGAGGTGTACCACGTGTTTAACGCATATTTTTTTATCTCATCTTTCTTTAATTCAAAGCCCACGGTTAATTTAATGATGCACATAATTTATTCCTCTGTACCTCGATGATGTGCTAAGTGGATTTAAATATTTTCGGATTAAAAGGAACTTACTCCTACGAGAGTCTAGTCACCCTCGCAAACACCCACGTTAATTGCATTGAGTTAGTTTTTAAGAGGAAAGGGGTTTTCCATGAAAAAAAATGGGAAAAAATTCAGAAATATTGGAGACATAATGGAGCATGTTCTCAATTTTTTTAAGAATTTTCCACATAGTCCTTGACTGTGAAAAAAAATTGAATTATTATATCCTTTCTCTCCCACATAAAAAACCTTGAATTATGCATACATACATCACTTGACTTTAAGCGATCAAAAATGATGTCTTGATGTCCACTCTCTGACATATCATCGCAATGTGAAAGCCCACGATTAACCTGTCTCTCCACATCTCTCTCTGCTCATTCTGAATCTCCAATTCTTTTTTCCCTCATTCCATTTCGTTTCAATCTCCTCCACGTTTTTTTTAAAATCCCTCCCTTTTATTTCAATTTTGACACATGTTCTCCACTCGTAATTTTCAATTCTCCACGGCTCGTTCCTTATTAATAGAAATTCACGAAATGTAGTGTTGGAATTGAATTTTTCCTTTTTTTTAGAACATTTTAGATAGGATTTAATTTTTCACTGGCAGCCATGGAGATTTCTGGAATTTCAAGGACTCGAATCCAGTGAAAAACGTGTATAAGGCTTTTGGAAGAGATCTACTTGGAAATAGAAATTGGTTGCTGCAACCTCAGATAGATTCCAGGAAGCTCCAAACGGGTGCCATTGTGCACGCTCGTTTCGTTGGATTTCGTACGATCGCATTTAAATTCGTGAAGAGCAGCAATTTCGTATTTCTCCTTTTCTCTCTTCTCTCCACTCCGGCAATGGACTATTCGGAATAAATAAGTCGTGGGGGGTATTTGTGGTGTTCCATGGGTCCAACAGAAGGCAGAAATAAAAGAAGAGAAATACTTCAATCTCTTTCATCGATTCCTCCTGTGTCTCATTTCAAATCTCAAGCCATCTCCAATTTCTCCAACATGGACATGGAATTTTATTGCCCCGGTTCTGCAGTTGCACTCAATTCATGCACTTTTTTCCCTCCCCCCTCCGTCCCTTTATTATATCGCAAATTTTATGAAACCGAGAATCGTGATTGTCGATGACGGGGATAATCGTAAATTTCTGTATTCCTCTGGTAAAAATGAAGCAACGAGAAAACCGCAGGACATTGTGTCTGCTCCAGTCCGGTTTTCACGCCCGAGAATAATAACCACTGCAGCTGGCTACCAGAAAGTTCTTTCTCTTTTTTTTTCTTTATTGTCACCAAACTGGTTTACACGAAAATCCACGTGTCTCCTTCTTTTTTTTCTCTCCCTTTTTTTTTCAAAAGAAAATAAAGTAAAATCGTTGGAAGTTACATAAATTGTGTTATCCCGATTTTATCCAAATGACAATTCCGACGTTACTTTAAACGTTAATCGCTGGTGAACTGCCAATCTCTTTTCACAGGCCCTCAACTGATTTATTCAGTGAATAACAAGTCTGATTATCTGCGACAGCCGAACGACGTAAAGTCGGAACTTGAAAGGGTATCAATGATCAGGATTTACAGGAGTTCAACTCGTGACTCTGTTTACAATTGGGGAAAAAAAATGAAGATGAGAAAAAGAGAGTTTACGAGAATAAGAAAAATCATTTCACGTAATTTGTGGAAAGCTTTTTGGGGTCACTGGTGTTTCGGTGTTTTTCCAGTGTCGATACGTGAGATGAATCGTTGAGAATTTCGAATTCCAGTGGAAATCAGGGAGGACATGGAGAAAGGATTCTTACGTGACGGAACGCGAGACACGTTGTGTACAATTTTTCTTTTCTCTTTAGAAATGAGAGTCAGAGTTTGAGAATGAGTGGGTTTAGGAGAAAATGTCGAGACACCTTTTTTGTAGAGAATTTTCCAAGCTACAAAAAAGGTCTCCTGTGATTTTTTCGTAAACCTCTTTTTTAACGAGATATTCACAAAATTATTTCGACGAAAACAGTGGAAATTTCCGGTAATAAAATGCGTAAAAACTCAGACATCTGAATTCATCCGGAAATGTAAAATAAAGATACTTATGAATCCTCACTCTTATTCAATTTCCATTTATTTTTCTTATATTCACATTTCACCAGTTTACAGAGCAATATGCTCCCAATGGACGTCGTCGACATCGTCTACCATTGAGTATACACCGAGTCCCTATTCCTCCCTGCCATTGAGTGGTCTCATAAAGAACTACTCACCAATTCTACGACTGTACTTTGGATGAAATGTTTAGTAAAAGAATGAATGCAATAAGAACACGAGAAAAAAAAGGGGAAATAAAATAACGAAAGTGTACGATTCTCCGACAAATTTTTACGATTTTTAAACCACTTCACATTTACGTCACCAAAAGAAGAATCACTCAGAATTAAATGCCAGTCATCAATTTTTTATTATCTTCATCTTTTAATTCTCGTTAAATTTCTACACTTTTTCCCGGATCTCTGGAATTTTTGGGAGAAATAGAGAGGTAATGCACTGAAATACTTGGCTATCTATGAAATACCATCAAATCCGTTCTTCAGTCAAGTGAATATATCGAACGACTCTGCATGGATTCTCCAGATATTTCCACAGCCCTTTACAATCTGTACACCAAGGCGATCAGATAGTTTGCATATTCAAGCTGGTTATCATCGTGTTCACAAAAATGACATTGCAGTTATTTTGTAGGTGGAAAATTCATCACAGTGTTTTAAATAACCTGAAATTATTTAGAGGAAAAAAAGCAGCACAAAAACGTTGGATTTTTTTACCTCGAGGGTAGAAAAAATCCTCTATTCAAGATGTTTCCCTTTTTCCCCCCAATTTCAAAAGGTAACATGAAATTTCACGTTCCTCGAATCTTTCACGCCAGTAACGAGCGCCCAAACAATGGAGAAAAAAAACCACAATTTTTTTTCATTATTATTTATCAAGAGAATGATAAAGTCTTTGTTCGACTCTTCTTCAGTCTCTACACAATTGAGTTGTATCGGAATAATGAAAAAAAAATAAATAATATGAAGAAGAATAAGAGAAACGACTCCTAACGAAGATAAAACGAACGATTTATCGTTCACCAGGGGTGAAAGTTATCGTTTGGTACATCGAGACGGATCGGACCAGCTGGACTCTTCCTCGTCCCTTTCTCTCTCTCTCTTCCTGCTAATCATTTTTTCATCAATGTACCCTAGAGCGGCGAAGGGAAAGAGAGAGAAGAAGGACACGTCGTAACAAACTGCGTTGTGTTTCACACGCAGACCTCGCTCAAATATATTTCCCTTCATTCTTCCTCTCCTGGACCCTAAAAACCTTAATGTCTTTATCACGAGACTACAAAAATTTCCAGACCCCTAAACATCAACAATTTATCTCCATCCCCCTGGTTTTTAATTATCTTTACATGGGAATTTCACACACATTCGGTAATTATTATCGGTCCATCATTTTTTTTTTTCATGAAATTGAGTTCGTCAAAGACTCGAAGAAATTCAAAGAAAAATAAAGAGCAAAGAAATAATGAAAAATGTTGGAAACGAAAGACTCTCCGGCAACGAATGATAAAATATGCCTCCACCCTTTAAAATAAAAGTGGACCCGCCCTTCCTCCCAATGTTTTATGCATATCCCTGAATAAAATATGATTACAAAGTCCTTTTGATTCAACGTATGTAGCGGCTTTTCGAGCCTTCCAAATGCTCGAAATGCAGAGACACAGAGTGCACGAGAAAGAGAAGAAGTCGGAGAAATGGAAGAGAAACCACAACGCTTGTGTATTTACCTACTACCCTCTCTCCCCAATGCACACGTCACTGTGCTAAATGTGTGTGTGTACATGTGTAACGCAGACTGCGTGTGTACACTCGTCTACGCAACAATTTTTCCAACCCTTTCTCCCCCAGTTTAATATAACCCTGCTTGAATTGCGGAAACGCTACAGACCACTGCGTTTCGCGCGTTCAAACATTCCGGCGATGAATAAACTTCAGAGTTACGGTTTCACGACGATTATAAATCCAGACTTTTTCAAACTAAATACACCTCATTTACCTCAGACTTTTGTTTATATTTTATATTTAATTGTTTTTCCACTAGAATTTAGCAGACAAATCAACTTTATTTCATCATTACTTTTTATTACATATCTTGGAAGCTAAAAGAGATAGGGAAATTTTCATAGATACCTTTTTTGTAGAGAATTTCAAGGGCTACAAAAAAAGTCATTATGAAAATAGCTCTATCTCGCTTAGTTTCCGAGATATCTTCAAAAAACTAATGATGAAATGAAATGAAATTGTCTGAAAACTTTAGTTTCTTTTTTTTTCAAATGCATCAGTAATTGATGTGAAATGTTACGGTTTCGTGTCTGCCAAGTTTTGATTGAGCGAACCGGACAGAGGGTATACAGAGGCTTGCATGAACGATGAACATTAGGGCCTATGTGCGTGAATGCTCGGAATCGATTCAACATTCTCACCCTTCTCCAACGATGGAAAGTGGCATTGAGGGAGAGAAAATTCGAGAATTCCGTACAATTCTATTTAGGAAATCATTCATTCTTAATACTCATTTGTCTCTCGTTTTTGTTACAGCTCAACTGCGATCCCCGAGGATCACTGAACATCCTTCAGACATAACTGTCGCTAAAAACGAGCCAGTTACATTGAATTGCAAGGCGGAGGGCAAGCCAGAGCCTACGATAGAGTGGTACAAGGATGGTGAACCAGTGCAAACATCACCGGGCGATGCCAAGTCACATCGTGTACTTTTATCAACCGGATCCCTCTTCTTTCTACGTGTGATGCATGGGAAAAAGGAGCAGGACGGCGGAGTTTATTGGTGTGTTGCGAAGAATCCAGCTGGCAGTGTTAGCAGCAGAAACGCCACGTTAACAGTAGCAGGTAAGCACTTGATTCCTATTTTTTTTTATACTGGAAGACTTCACGCAGCTATTCGAAAAAAATTCTACGATAATCTACACATGTTAGAGCAGCTTCCAGAATTTTTTCAGATTTTTTCATATAGTTCTTGAGGGTGAAAAAAATTCCTGGAAATTGTCTTCCATGAGGAAGAAGAGGAAAAAAAAAGTAGCTCTCTGCATTAGCTTCACTCCGCATTCTCTCCTTATTTTCTCCACCATCTCTTTCGATTCACAATCGAAAAGTCTATACGGATGTGAATCGATTATGCATACCCCTGCGAATCGTGAACCTCGATAAATCATTGAAATTCGTAATGCCAAAGCAGAAAAGCTGATTTTCAATGGAATGCACCGTCGTATGCAGACATATCGATGGATATCACCACATTTATATATAAAATACATATATAGAGCTTCATGCTCTTTCTCTAGGGTTGAACCGAGGTCAACTTGTCAATGGCATTCAATTTTCATTGTACATGCATTCATGGTACATTGGAGATAAAGAGATCACTCAGTTACAAACGCAAATTACAGTTGGATTTTAATGAAAAAATTCAATTGACTTCGTGAGTTGACTTTTGCGTTATTAATAAAGAATTCGAGACATTTTGATCTTTGAAATCATTACAATTCATCAAAAAAAGGGGGAAAAACGTGCAAACATTTACGTTTTTTATTAAATAAATTTTCATTGATTAAAAAACGTTTTTTAATGAATTTTCGTAAACTCGAAATTTCCGCGAAAATCTCATAACCAAGGGATGTTGTAAATGCATATTATTTTGTTCATTGCGGTTGTACAAGCGATTAGCTATCATAAAATTGCATAATTCTCGTGTAAAAGCTCACGAGGACAATTAGCATTAATTGTGATACGTCGAGTACACTAGCTTGTTTACAATTCTCATTGTGCATTATAAAGATAGATTGTGGAAAATAAGAAAAAGTGGAGGAATTAAAACCAAGGCATTATGCATTATTTCCGTCAACTTTTTACTGCCCTATCTTATCCTTTTGTTTAATAAACTCTCTCTCTCTCTTGCACGAGAGTCACGACAGTTTCTCTTCATGTGTATGCACTTGTGCATAAACATATACAGTGAAAAAAATTCCTCGGAGCTTTAATTTCTCTCACCTCAATCCGGAAAAACACGCGGAAATACAACTTACACTCTCGTTAACGTTTTCAGATTAAAAAAACACGAGTCTCAGTTGTGAATATATTTTTTTTTTAATTATACTTTATTTCTGTTTTTGTGTATTTTTTTAGCCTTCACCGAGCGGCCTACATTTTTCCATGTAAAAATACATTTATTCGTAATTCTTTTTTTTTAGTTGAGTGCAGGTATTATTATTTTTATTTTTGCTTTAAATTGAGAGGGGCAAATGTAGTCGAGTAAAACAATTATTATGGTCATGATAAATTCAGTTATTTACGTTAGTTTGGTAGTTTACACTGAAGGCTTTTAATCGATGGCAGTATCGTAGGTTTTGTCGCGACGCATTCGGTGGCAATACGTTCTCCTATGCCCACGGTAAATATGCCAATAGCACCAAGAGTACCCTGGGATATGGGGAAAAAAAGTGGGGCTTGGCGGAGGAACAGGAAAAGCGAGAGATAGAGACTCAACGAATATAATTCTGATTTATGTTGGCTCGGTTTGGAACTCAGCTGGTATAGTATAAAACCCCTGGAGTATTTTCATTTTCGTTTCAAGCATCATCGATTATTATTTTTTTTTCTCGATATATTCTGGATCGTGTATCGTGACTTTTATGAGCTTCTATTTCCATGAGTTTATGTATAAACGTGGTTTTTCCTGTAATTTTCGAAATAACTTTATTGGAAAAAGTTGGATGACCAAGAAAGTTGGTGGATTGAAGGTAATAGAGTGAATTTTACGATTTCTTCTCATTTTAGAGAAAAAAAAACTAAGAAATTCTTCATTAATCTCACGACACAAATTGACGAATTTCGACAGAATTATTACCAAAAGAAATTCATGAAAATTCTTCACGATTCCCATATATATATATATATATATATATGTGAGCAATTAGTTTTTTATCTGCTCCACATACAGTATTCCAGATCCGAGAGAAGAGCGAATCGTTTTCCATTTTCCTAACTCTAAAAATTTCCATTTTTCTCTCCTGCATTATGCAGTGAGTAAAAGGGATAGATTTTTACAATCCTTTGAGAAAAGAAGGGGAGTCAAGAAAAAGTTAAAAAAAAACGTAAGAAGAAGAGAGGAATGAGAGTACCGAAGTGAAAAGCGTTTCGAAGATATAAAAAATTATTGGGGCCAAGAAAAAGAATGGTAACCCAAGGGGTATTACCGTCGGCCGAGTTTCTTTTTCCAGAGGGCGTAATTTATCGTCGAATAGCCCTTCCTGCCCCTATTCCATCGCACATTATTCTTGGGAATTCAGCGAGAAAGTTAACGGAGGTGGTGGAGATATAAGGAGAACGATTTTCATTTATTCGAGTTTTTTTTTTTCAATTTTTTTTTACTCATTGCTCTTGCGGAGAAGAAAGACGTGGAGTGTATTATAATGCGTGGCTTGCTGCTTTAATAGGGACATATGTAGAGTAGTCCATGGGCATTGTGTTTTTCAGTGGCGTAAATAGTTCCCTCAGACTCTCCTCCTCCACCTGACTGTACTGGGCGCCGTGGGCCATTGTTTTCCAGGGTTCGACCTCCCGGGAGATTTAACGAGGCATTCTCTTATTTTATTTATTTTCATTCCTTCATTTTTTTTTCTCTTCCTCCTCCTCTTCATCTTCAAATCTTTATTCACGAATCCCAATGGAGACGAAACATTCAAAACTTCAGCTCATTTGGGAAATGCGAGAAACACCATTTCGCAAACGCTGAAAAGACAAGTGGCGTATAATGTTCGAATTATGTTACTTATGTTTGTAAGTCGAGGAGGTAATCCAAGATGCGTCCACTGAGACACACACATAAGAGGGTAATACGAAACGCTTTTGGCTGGCAACATCTTTCGAGGTCGCTAACCCCTTAACTTTAGCTGCAGACACTTCTCGTTCGGTAAAGTGATACACTCCCGTTCCCTCAAGATTCTGGGTGTAATGGTGATATCGAATCATCGAACTTCGATATTAATCGCAATTCTGGATCGAGTAAATAAAGGAAAACTTTCGAATTTTCGAGAACAACTTCTTTTGGAAATATCTATGAAACCAATGGGTTTAAGAAAAAATGTCAAGAGACCTTTTTTATAGAGAATTCAAAAATCTACAAAAAAGGTCTCTTGATAAATTCACGTAAACCTCAGGCTTTCCGAGATATTCTAAAAAAACAGTTATATCATTTTAAAATTGAATTAAATGGTTTTTTTTTTGGATTTCTCAATGAAGCTGTCATGTGGTTATTGATTTATCTATTTTTCCTACACGAGATAGAAATAGTTGAGCGATGATTGACAGATAAACGTTCTTTTTTGTTCCTCATCCAAGAGTTATTGGGATGGTCTTTCATCAGAGGTCAAATGAATCAGATGTGTTCAAGATTGTGTGTCTAAGCTACATTAGATTAGCAATGAGTGACAAGGCAGAAAAAACCTCAATTTGTATGTGAGAATATTCAATTTTTTCATCGATGAAAAAGCTAAATGCGAATAATCAGGTCTGATTGAAACATGCGCATGTTCTTATTAACAAAAGAAAAATGACGTGGCATCTTCATGAAGACTTATTCTCATGACTCTGATTATTTCAGTGTTCAAAACTAGATAATTTAAATCAAGTTTGACTCTGTCATTGTGATGACAGTTAAATCCGAGATTTAACATTGCAATTAAATTCTTGAAACATTGAACATTCTATTTCCACCAAATAGTAACAAAAATAATGAAATATTCCCACAGTATCGAAAAATTGTAAAAGATAAATAACTCCGAGTTATTTTCCACTGAATTAATTAAATCAACTCTGAAGCTAACTGTTGGTATCTGAATACCAGAAATACTCGAATAATTAATTTGTACGAAATTCCTTTAAACATCCTTGCAAAAAGAAAGGACTATTTCCAATCTCTCCATTACTAGGATAATTAAATTTCAATGTAGTTGAAGAGTATCAAAATAATTCCAAACACTGAAAGCTCTGACGTTGAATTTAATTATAAAATAAAATAACTAAATTCCCCATAATAATCAACAAATTGATTCATCTTTCATCAATTTCTTCCTTAATAATTTCTCCAATTTCCATTGAGATGTGGCGTTAACGTTTCATTTTATCACTCCCATAGATTCTGCCTCCATTAGCTAATAACAGGAGCATTGGAATACAGAGTCAAGTGAGAGGGGAAAAGGGGCATTGAGTTTTGCGTCTAAGGAGAACCCAGTCGCAGCCTCCGGAGGAAGGATTCCATCAACTAATGAGTCGCGATGCCTCTGTAGTAGTAAAGTAGGTGAGGAGTGGAGGGATGTGAGAAATATACCCTCTGTGCCCGGTCAAGAAGGTCTGAGGGGAGAGACGGGTGTCAAGTGGAGTAGGGGCTAATTAAGACACTGGCACGACTGCGGAAAATTATACGTCCGCTTGGTCACACCTCGGCACGTACCCTCTGTCTTCTTAATCTCAAGAATCACTTGAGAAAACCTTTTCGTCTATCTCTGTAATCTGGCATTCCTACCGAAAAAGGAGGCGAAATTGTTTTGGGTTTAATACTGGTGCTGCTCTTTGGACTGCGTTTGAAATTGAGACGTTTGGATCAGTTAAATTGAAGAAACTATAAAGACCTTTTGTTAGCAGATGTTGGATTTTATATTCACATCAATTGGAAAATTGTTTCAAATGATGAGGATTCGATAATGTCCAGAAGGTGCAGCATGACATCTACCAAATGATGTCGTGGGAAAATGACCACGTGTTTCAGGAAGCTGTACGTGATGGTTATATTAATGTGCGTTGTAGCATTCAGTCAAAATAAGACAGAAAAAAAGGGGAAATGGAAATCCTCTTGCTATATATAAAAAGAAAGAAACGTAAATGAGTGGGCAATCAAAGTAACTTGATATATTTATTGATAACTCAGCAATTACCAATCTTCCTGTTTGTCATCCGAGTATTACGATTGAGTTTATTCTCCCAATCAGGAATCAGAATGTTGATGAATCAATATCATCAATTCATCGGCCTTATTTTCAATGAAAATATTTATTAACTACGGTACTTGACGAATATAAAGAGGAAGGAGAGATGATAAAAATGAAGGAGGTAACGCCGAGGGGAAAAAAACAAATGTTGAAGAAATCGTGGGGGCGTGACGTGAATTTTTGATGATGGAATACCTGGATGAATTTATAAAAGCTTCGGCTATTGAGATGTCTTATTCGAAAGAGAATGTGTCTTTAAAAAAATCGAATAGAGCTTTCAAAAGTTCCAAAATTAAATACAATTTCGAGTCTGCACAATTATTGAGCAACGGATAACAATTTTACATGGGTCGAAATAGCCCCGAAACTAAATTTCGCCACCGTAACCCTCCTCCTCTGGATTCCAGAGAACATCGAAGAGCGCGTAGAGCCCGAGGGCGTCGATAAGTCGATTTAAAGCCACACGAAGAAGAGGAGAGAAGAGAGATACTTCCGAGAATCACAAGACCCCACGCACGAATTACGAAACTCCCCTCATTCCATAAATTGTCTGTACTACAAACTAAATCATTATCATCATCCAAGATTTGCTTCATCAGCATATGTACAAAGTTTTGGGGATAACACAAATTGTGTTATTGTAGAATTAAAATCAGGATCATGAGCTCTAGATTGAGTTATTCCCTGGTTTATCTTGTTGAAAATTTTACAACTGATGTTGCAGCATGAGAAATTAAGTTAGAATTTAATGGCTTAAAAAATTTGTTAAAAGCTTCACATTTCAATTGATGATTCCCACTCCTGGATAATTACAGACTTCTGGAATTACTTTATTTGATTCACCATCTTAATGCTACTTCTTCATCATTCAAGATCCTTCAGCTTCCTCGTTATTCTCACGAATCCTCTGACAGTATTGGCTCACCAAAAGCCACAAGTTGATGAAAGAAGCTAAAGCAGATACTCGCAGACAATTTCAACACTGTATCATACCTGGGACCTAGGTAATTTAGTAAATTGAATATTGCTACAGGGTGAAGACGAAGGTGAAGCCACCAAAGCATCCTGTATCAAGAGGCCAAGTGAGTACTGAAAGTGAATCACGAACAACCTCAAAGATAGTACGTACGAAGATATCGTATGATTCTGTGCTATTGAATGTGAAGGAGAGAGAAAATTGGCAAATTCAACTGAGTGAATTATGCATTGAATCTGATGGATTCTCAATTTTCCATCCCCTCAATTTCAAATTATAAATTTCTCCACATGATAATCATGATAATAATTTACCAACGGAAATGATGATATTAAGGAGCGTAGAATTTGTAAGAAGCCATTAAAATTAACTTGTTATTGATCCTGAAGGAATTCACTTAAATGGCTTTCAGAATCATTAGAAGTTCCTCCTAACTCAGCTATCTAACCATCTAAATGCTATCCCACTATTTCCTAAATGGAGATGCCATGATAATTGATGCAGCTTCTGGTCAGAAGTTCGGCTTCATCAAAGCCATCCACTTGGATGACTGATAATCAAATAGTGCAGATGGTTTTGGCTTCACTTCTCAAGCAGCAACTAGCAACCTTCTAGATCAAGTGGATATCATTATTTAAGCCATTCTTATTGTCGATGAATTACACGAAATAGCCCACGGAGATTTTCAAAGTTACACAACTGCAGCTGTTGTGTTGATGATCAACCTGTTTCTACCTGTGGCACAAGTACGATAACTGCTCCCTCACAATACTGTTTCAAAGTGTCTAAATCCCAGGCTTTTGGATGGAGTTTTGAAGTTTTGGTGGCAATTATTTCGCCTAGGGATTTCGCCAGAGAGAGAGAGAGAGACAGTGGGAACCAGTTGAACGCCGAATAAAGAAGAGAGTTTAATGATGGAGCGAAAAGGGCAAAGAAGTTATGGTCCTTAGCTCCGGTTTCGCGCAAAAACTCATGTACCGCCTGGTAAAGAAGAGATTATAACAAGCTTCACTTTTTAACTCTACTTTTATATCTGTTTTATGGAGAATGCCCTTTCATTTCGTTCTTTTTTTTTGCTCCGCCTGTGTATTTCAATATTTTTCAAAGAGCGAGCATTCATAAATCATTGGAGGAAATAAAGGGTAGGAATTGTATGACACATACACAGCATCTGGACACTCCTATCGTGACGTATGACTTGGAAAGAGGGTCCGGGACTCCCAGTTGATTTTCCTTTTACTCTTTCTCTGACTTTTTAAATAACCCACCTGGAGGGATATATCTTGCATACGTTCCACATTCCAAAGGCCTCAGAAGAGAATCGAGAGGAGTCATCTGGATGAAGACGGGATACAATACACCCTGTTTCGTAAAAGTTTTGCAAGAGTTGACCGTTTGCCTCGCGGTATATATAACAACTGCAATTCTAGCATGAACTTACCCTACAATATAGGCGTAGCCGAGTGTGTAGATAGGCCATGAAATATGGCGTTGAGATGACCGATACTGGTAGTAGCCATGGCTTTGCCTGTTTCCAACAGCCTTACACTGTGTCGTCCTGCATCAACTCCATGAACGGAAACTTGACTGCACGCCTTCTTTGTGCTTTATTTTTTCCACCATTTTTTTTCTCATTATTATCTCAGCCCCTCTCTCTTTCCTGTGAATTTAAAATTCATGCGCTTGTTGAATTAAAAAATCGAAGGCAAAAAATTACGTTAAACTTCCGGCTAGATTGGAATTGATGATTTGAGAATGAAAAATTGGAGAATAAACATATACATCTATATATGATTCGTGCAAGTGAATAAAGAGGAGAATCGAGGGTGGAGAGAGTGTAATAAATCGGCGGTAGCGAGGAATCTCGAGCGACAATCGATCTTGGGCCTGCAACGCCTTTATCGAGATCTTTGGGCTTTCGTGTTTTTTTTTTTTCAATGCCTTTTTTCCCTTTTCATTCTTTCTGCCTTGCACTAGGTAAGCCTGTACTCTCTCCAGCCGTATACATAAGTCTCGAAGATCCCCGGGCCTCTAGCGAAGTGATACATTTTTTTCACCATTTTATTTTCTCTTTCTCTCTCCCTGTAGGTCTGGGGTCATCGGTCTGGCCTTCGGTACGGGTGAGGCCATAAATATCACAAGTGCGATACACAGTGTCATGCATTCGTGATAACAACTGTAAAATTATTTATCCGAGATTAGAGAGAGAGAGAGAGAGACTCGACACTTTTTTTTTCTTCTTACGCTTACATTATGAAATTCGGGGATAATTAATGGAGCAGAGTTGTAATAGTTTAAAAGCCTCATTAATCAAATTATTCAAGAAATAAAGCAATCGGAATTCTTATTTTTATGGAAGAACATTATCGTGCTTCCGCCAAGTTTCGGTTATCGACTTGTGTTCATTCATTTGAAGATGCCACAGTGGACTTTGTCAATAATTTATCACTGCCCAATAATGGGTGATCTTGTGACCCGAATTCGATGGAGTCCGGCGCCAGATAAACCGGAAACTCGTACGAGTTAATCCGAAAAAACAATAACACATCAAATACTTATGGTTCAAGTCTCTTTCTGTTTATTATCCAATACAGAGGGAAAAATAGAAATCCCTATCTCCACAAGAACCAAAGTACTCACCAAACAAATGGCTTTTTAATCCACTCAGCCATTCTTCACAAAGGAAAATCAATAATGCAGTAACTCAGTGTCTGCATTGTTTTGCCATTAAGAGAAAATAGTTATATGGTAGATGGGAGAATATAAAAGCCACCATGGGGTAAATAATTCCGCTCTTGTTTCCACGTCAATTTGTTTACGATCAACTGTCGACGTTTGACGTGGCTGACGGTTTCGACAACGCATTTATTCCTCACTCAGAGTCTAGCCAATGGAAATACTGGACTTTTCAAAATTCTGGAAGTTTTGGGATCGTGAATGAATTTTTGATGATTTTTTAACGGATTATTTCATCAATTTCCAATGAATGCCAACTTGCTTCACTGCTCAATCATACTGACCACCTACCTACGTAGGCCTTGATGAGCGTACCCATAAAGATTGACCAACTACAGTTGAGGTGGGCAACACTGTACGTGCAGCATGACGTGGTGGCGGCATTACTGATTACAGATTAGGGAACTGCGCGCATGGAGAATAATGTCAGTCACCTGGATGCAAACTCGAGCCCTCGAGCTTGAATGATTCATAGAGATTGTGGATATATGTGGAATTTTTCAGTGGCGATTGTGAAAAAATCCAGGGATTTTATCGCAGTCATTTTTGCAGACTAATATTCTTTGTTAAATTTCTGTGGGAATAATGGAGGAATCACGTGCACATTATTTTTTTTTTCATGTGTCTCGGGAATAATATTGGTTTTTTTAAAATAAAATGTGATTATTTGGATTTTCGTGGGGATATTGAATTACATCATTAGAATTAAACAATTCGTAATTGGACAGGAGAATGCATTGTTTACGGATAATGCAGTTGCACCACTCTGCGTGGCTCGTAACGAATCATTGGATTGGTATTCAGTTGCACACAACGTGGGATGATCATTAATGAGTAGATTACAATGCGAAAATTCCTTGAGAATAATTGAACTATGATTAAATTGATTTTTTTTTATATTTCTGAGTGAGCCTGCTTCAATCTCCATGATTCTGCAATCCTCTAGAAAATCAATATTACCTTTTCATGAAAATATTAAAAAGTTTTCTATTAATGGGCAGACTGCCAGAAGTGCCATTGCCCTAATTTTGACACTAAAATTAATTTGCACAGATCCAAGTGAAATATTGAAAGTTCTGAGAAATGGAGAATTGGAAGATGAAAATGTTCGTATTTGAAGAATAACTATTTCAAGAGACCATTCAATTTGAACATTGAAATCTAATGCATTCAAATATATTCGCAATCTCCATTGTGACCTAAAACCTTCTTTTATTACGAATAATTGGAAAATCCAACTGCCCTCTTTTATTTATGACAAATTCATTGGATTAAAGTGTACGATGTGAAATTCAGGGGTAAACTCAAGTGGCAAAGAATTTCGCGTATCCTCCCCTTTTCACCATCATTAGAATAATTTCGAGGGGTCGAACGACGATCCCGCAGCTGGATACCCCCCCTCTCCCACCTCAAATACACTGGCAGAGTCATTCCCTACAACAATTCCTCTCATCTCCGCATCTCTCCAAAGTGAATATCCTCCATCTTCCACCCTCACTCCTTTCCCTGGATGATCTCCTCGAGTGCGATATTTGAATTTAGAATTTTGATTTTGACAATTGCATCCCCACACAATCCGGATGCTCTCATCCGATTACAGAAGATTGATTCGTCCCTTTTCCCCTCTATCCTTTTATTTTCCTTCTCGTCTCCATTATCAAACTGCACACATTCGCACACCCCTTTTTCCGTTCTTTGTTGATAATGAAAAATCCATCCCCTTTCTCCTGTAAAAAGGCAAAAAAACAAAGGTTATAATTTTTTTTTATTTTTCACGCAACGTCATTCCGTGCGGCATGTACAGACATGGATGGAAATGAAGATAAATTAGAGTAAATAAGGAGTAAATGGATGTAATTCCGCTAGTGCTTAATCTTCGTTAAGTCTCCAGCGAACGAGTCCGGGGATATCTCGAGCCTCTCTCTCTCTTTCAGTACGATTGAATTCCACAGTTTTACTCCAAAATTGTTTTAAATTTCAATTATCCTCCCTTCAATAACGATAATATCAGTTTTATTCATTGTTGCCTTTCCTTTTTTCTCTCCCATTCTTTCTCACTCGAGAGCCTCGGAATCAAAGAGCATCTATTCTCGATAACCATTGAACCCAATTCTATTCACAATATTTTTATTCACTACAATATCCATTGAATCGTGACGAAGGTAATACGTTAAAAAAAGAATTACATTATTTGAAGAGCAAAAGAGGCTCAAAATGGCGTAAAATGTAACTCCTGCCTCATCCGCCCACTGACTACTCAATTAGGCCATTTTCATTTATTCAAATATATATATACTCCATTCGGAAGCGCATTACATTGTACCGAGAGAGCGCTACGAATCGCGGGCACGTGGTGCCGTACATCTGTCGCACCAGTATTCGCACCCAAAGGCCTCCACCCTTTTCATGTACTCTTTATTTTTCTCTCATTTCTCCAGCTTTTTTTTTCTACTCATTCTCCTCGCTTCTTCGCACTCCCCAAACCATTATCATCATCACCCGGCTGCACAGTGCATCCATTGTACCCATTTGCCGACTATTAGAATAAGAGTTTTTTTTTTCCACCACCCTCACGTTTTTTTCTATGACACATGTGCGACTGTGATTCAAACGAACAAGGATAAGAAATTAATAGTGCCTGTGAGTATGAGGGCTTTAATAAGAATTTTTATTTTATCCAGATTGTAGGAGGACAATGGTGCCACGTGCCATGGCTCCATTCTGTTTGTTTCTCGTTTCAGGCTAATTGCCACGTGCCCAGTGACATTCAGAAAATCCGTGCAAGTGTTTTCATTCAATTCTGTACATTGGGGATTTATCAATTTTCGGATTTTCAAGAAATACGGAATTTGTCAGATTGTCATGAATTTGATGGAACTAATTTAATTTCAAATCATTCAATTAGTTTAATGATATAATTGACATACTGTCGATAATTATTGGGAACTTGTTTTAATTCATTAATTATTTAATGTCAATATGACACATTGGAAATTGATGAGTCAATGATATTCCCATCACTGGTGAATTTTAAAAAAGAATGGAATTCTTGATTCAGTACAATGCACTTTTGTAATATTCATTCTTCAAATTTTTTTATTACCAACTGAAGCACAAGATGCTCAGCTGTCTGGCAAGATGAAAAGGATGGAAAAAAAAATAACTCAAATATCCATCCCTTCAACAGCAGCTTCTCTTACACCCTCTTCTTTCCCCCTGGGTGACGAACTTATATTAAATTGTTGCCAGATTTTTTTTATTCCCAACTCTTACACACTGCGAGAGAGAATAACGCCGCTAGCTAATCGATCAGAAAATCGAGGAGATTATTAAATCGCAGTATTTCGAGGCATGAGTTTTTTTATGCCAAGCCCTTTTGTCAAGTAACAACAGCTGTGACAATGATTCCTCGTAAAATGAACGTTTTAAAAAGAGACAATTCCCTTTTTTTTCATTCAATATCAATAGACAAATTACACGTTATCAAATTTTACGTTTCACTGGTAAAATTGAGGAGAGCAAATGTACGTGACAGTGTAGATTGAATGAAACGAGCACTGGGAATAGTTTCCACAACCACACATATATCTATCTCTCGGGAATCACTCAGTTCTATTTAAATCTGTTCTCCATTGGGTATATTTCCGTTGATCGATTCTAGAATTGTCCGTAAATTGTGGCAAAAAATAAATGAACAAAGATTTAAAAATTCCTCGGTAAAAGAATAAACGTTTGTCCTTGTAATCGGATCCACAAACGTTTGAAGATCAAAATCTCCGTATTTTTGGATGCGAAAAACTTGCGAAAGACGTTTTTGCCCCGTATCTCCACGATTCAAGCCACTTCCAAGGCATTCATTCTCCAAACTGAATGGGGAATGATCCTTTGACGCGTGAGTGACAGCCATGGCTGCTATGCATCTGTCTTTCTAACCTCTTTCCCTCACTTTGAAACACATCTCGGCTTTCGCCTGAAAAACCGACAGCACACATATTCGTTACCTTCTCTCTCCTCCATTTTATTTTCTTTTATCTTCATTTCTTGCATCTTACTAACACGCCCGGTGGTTACGAGCCCGTGCGACTATGAATGGGTCTTTGTAAGATAGGATGAGCCGTTTGCAACACCAAAATAAACTCAGTGTGCAGGCGAAGAAGGAGGAATGAGTAAAAAGAATTTCAGAAATGAGAAAAAAAATTAAAACTAAGCATCTTCTTTTGTGATAGATTTATTTTTTCTCATTCGCACGCGTCTGCTGCATAATTTTTCGGGATTATTACTTCTTCTTTGATGGGGATTTTTCTGGAATCAGCAGAGATGCTTGAGTCTTGAGGACAAACGTTATCCAATAATACTCTCGTGCTATTAGTGCAATTCGATGGGTAAAAGAAATTCAAGAGACTCCACACAGTCACCGAGATTATCTCCAAAGGCTCCCTTTTCAAACACTTTGAAAGGACTTTTTCGTACACGAGTGTATCCTTATCTGATGGTGATGAGAATTATCACAAAAGGACAATCACTTTGTATCTATTTCCAGTGATGAATTAATTTTACTGTAATTTGGTAAATTGAATTTTTCAGTCTCCCGGAGTGAATGGAAATTGTCATTTTTGTGGCTTCTCTTATTTATCTTGGAATTGTTGAGGATAAAGGAGGAGAATTTATCTTCCGGATTGATCGTGTAATGTGAGCCTTTTAATCCGTATTTAAGTGCATTGTCAAAGGAAAAAGCCGTATACTTGTTATTCTGTCACTGGCACTGTGTGTTAAGGCTTTTACGATGATTTTTACGATTCCCAAAGAAGACGCTGGAGTTTTTAGTCTAGACGAAAATTACTACCTCTCTCTCTCGCATCCAATTTTACCTACGATTGTTTTGAAAGGGTTTCATCAGCTGTGTACATATAACACTGTACTTTTGCGGTGAAGAAGGGCGTGTGTATTATTTTTAAGTCAAATTTCGAGTTCTCCGCAAACAAGTGAGGCTCAATAACCGAGAGCATATATTTTTAAAGGTTACATTGTGATGATTATTATTTTCTATTTTCTCATTTCATTCAGAAATTCATCACCATGATTTATCACCATTACGATCAACTGTTGGGATGAGACTCGGCAGTGAATTAACGACGACATCGGAGAATTTTTGGCCGCAAAAGCTCAGCGACATTCCATTGCTAAAAGCACTCGACGCGTCCACTCATCACTTTCACTTGCACAAAAAAAACGAAAAAAAATAACATCTAAAGATATGTGTCACATAAAATCTTGATACCTCTGATGTTGAATAGAGAGAGGAGACTCAATGCTCTTGTAAATCTTTATAAATTATTTTTAAACTACATTGTATACGAAAATCGGAGGATGTTTACCCCCAGTGTGCTTGCTCGGTCATGCGACAAGCGGTTATTTTTGAGGCAACAAAGACCATTGTTCCAGAGATCGAAGAGACCGTTATGTCCTCTCATCTCTATCTGTATTTTATTTCCATCATCCACTGATGCAACAAGATGTATTGTGAATAAGACCCTGTGACTTACATTCTCAAGATCACAATGAAATGTTCGTTTCACTTATTTTTATTATTCTTTTCGCAAATTTGTTTTTGTTTGTTCAACAATAACTCGGATCTGAGATTAAACAATCATCTTCTTTTTTGTTTCAGGTAAGCTCTTGGACTTTGAAGTTATAATGCGAGTATTGTGAGTACGAAGTTTATGTTATTTCAAGTATTTTCATGATAATAAAGTCCTTTTGCTCTCATGCGAATTGACACAGTTCTGAATAATTGAACTATCAATTTTTTCAAAGTATCCGAGACACACCCATTCACGAATAGCTTAGCATACATCCAACGAATTTCCCAAAGCGGTTTACCAAATGATTTTACACTCCACATATTCAAAGTTGCCCCGAAGCATTTTACATACTAAAATCCTGAGGGGCGAGAACACCACCAGAGGCAGTATCGTTGGATAACAGTTTTCAGTGGACGTGACACCGCAGGATATTAAAATATTACGTCCTCCTCATACATTCTATTTCCATCGAGAAATATGAATAACTACTGAGATAGGTCGACGTACATAATTAACCCTAAACAGTTTACCTCCTGAGCTCTGTCATTCCAATAGGAATTCATTCATCCCCCTTAGTCAAACTGACAAGAAAAAGGATGGATAAAAAAGCTGAGAATGAAATTCGAAAACGATGAAGTGTCAAGAGATGCATTCTGCAGTTGGCTACCAGGCCATCGTAAATGTCATTCTACAATTCTCCATTCAGTTGTGTGCGAACCGACAAAAAGAAACCGCCGCAGAAACAAGTCCGAGTCATTCCGAAAGTCAAGGGGACTATTCACTACAGCTTTGACACTATCTCCGGTCTTTGCGTCCACTTTTGCTTCACCTTATCTCTCCGTCACTCATTGTGAAATTACGAAATTACCCTTTACCCCGGTTTCTCATAATTTTGAAGATTCTTTATTTCGGGAGAACTCACGTATTTTAAGAGCATGAAAAATTGTCAACCCCTGACAATGGGAGAGAGGTGATACATCATCGATGACACCAGCCCTTCATTTTTTATTTCTCGGTTCTCGAAAGAATGACTTTCGACAGAACACCGTGTGTTTGATGTCTCCCCATTTTCCAGCGCCACACGTGACGACGTGCGATGCCTCAACGCAGCACTGCACCGTCAAAGTCTCAACTTTCCCTCTCCAATTCTTCTCCTCCCTTTTTTCATAAAAGAAAGGGGTGAAACCCTATTTCTAACTTTGAAGCACCTGAATACACTCAATGAGAAATTACATTCAATTCGATAGAATTCATTTCAATGAGAATATTTACAAAAATTCATGAAAAAAGAAATGAAACATTCTGCTCTTTTTTTTACACTGGGATTAGAGTTATGCGTATATTTCGACAGGTCACAGAAATTAATTCAATCTGCAGCGTTGATTGACAAAGCCACGTCGTTGACTCAATCCCGAGAGACTCGTACCGCCGGTGAAACAGATACCACTATACATAGACGAAAATTCTATATACATATATACAGCTAGCTTTATACAAGAGTGCATGCAGAAATGAGAGAGTCGCGCGTCGAGTGCTCTCGAGTGCCTCCATGCATCCGCCACGACCCCATGTGACCTTGCTCTTTACTATCTCTCTCAAAAAAGAGGTAATAAATATCTATAAAATAATTGCACTTAAATAATAATAACTCTCGACATAATTATGCATAAATTAAACCTTGTAACAATGAAGGATTCCTAAAATTCCTGGATTAATTGAGCATCCAGGGTATATTCCCTCTTTCCCCACCTAAAAAGCACCAAAAGAGTAAGATAACACCCGCGTCCCTCCTGTCTGCGTATTGATTAGCAGTGAAGGCGTTCGAGGGGTTGCTGCAGCTTTTAATCCATCCCCGTATTTTCACTGATATCGTATATCTATTCTGCCCCATCAGAGCAGCCCTAAACACGTATAAAGCCCACTAACATTTCCACGTTCTACTGTTAACGATCGAACTTTGCACGATTCTTTTTCCCTCTTCCAAAAGGCATGATTATTATTTGGGAAAGAGAATTCTGACAGTAGCTCCGAGTTGCTCACAAGAGCCATTAATAATTCGACGGTAAATTCAACGATAAATTAGACTAACAAAGTTATTCAGAACACTTCCACTGGGAGGAGAGGGGGGGACTCACGCTATCTTGCCAAGACATTCTTCCTTCTCCCCGGAGGTAACGCCACGCTGTGAGCTCTTGATCACATACATACACGTAGCATCCGTTCATCCAGAGGGTTTTCGGGAAGGTGGTAGACCTCTGGGTTTACCTTTCGAGATAGAAGGGGGATTGTGAAGGGGGTGAGAAGCAGTGGAGTGTACCCCGAGGGGTATTGAAGACGATGATCCTTCGTTTGTGAAGAATTTTGTGGGATTGGAGGATACTGATAAACGATAGCTACGCTCTGGGAATTATTACGGTGATCAATTATCGAATTTTTACAGTCAATTTTGAAAGCTTGTTTAGACTGACTTGTTGTAAATTAGTTTGTTTGATGTTTTACTTGATAAAGACTTTGATTTTTTCTTTTTTTCATTCATAGTTTATTAAGTCTTTTTACATTGTTCAGAGTTGTGAAGATTATTGCAGTTCTTTTTGAAAGTTCAAATGGTGGAAAAGTTATATTTTATGATAATTATTGTGATATTTTATGAGAGTGGATATTTTATGAGAGTATAAATTATTTAAACTGAGAAATAGCTACTTTGAATTATTAATATTTAGATAAATAAAAGAACCGGAAAAACGTGGAAAATTGCTGGAGATTAATTCATCGTCATTTACGCCCTCACATGTTTTGTCTACGTATTTACGGTTTTTTTTTTTTTATTATAAAACAGTGACTCGTATTCAAAGCCAAATAAATCCCGCACAAAGTAGATAGTTCTGTGTATGTGTTTTTTATCTCCGTTTTCATGTTTTTTTTTTCTCTCGATGCTCATATCTTTCCCCTGGATATCATTCCATCAGAGTGACGTGCGAATGCCTCCGTGAAAAATATTATACTATGTATAAAACAGACAGACGAATGTCTGCCAAGTACTCCATTTTTTTTCCCCACATTTCCCTTTCCATTCTATTTTCTTTGAAATCTCTTATTTTCTCCGTGAAATGCATTCTACTGAATGAATATCCATACGATTTCACGGCACCAAAGTTGTTTTTACATTCTGCCGAAGAAATAAGAAAAAAGAAGAAAGACTCCCTGAAGGGAAAGATTCAAACTCCTTTCGTCCAGCTAATATTCAAGATTTCACGAATTTCATTTCCTCAATTTCCCCAGCAATATCTCACAAACTTCTATATATTCTGAATCAGCAAATTTTTCGTAGGTAAAGAGGAATCACATAAACTCCCATTGTCCTCGTATATCCATAAGAATGTAGAGGAGAAAAAAAAAATAAAATTGATGGATTCTTTTATCGTCTTCCGTACATTTATCTCCAACATCTGACATTTTACATTTATATGAAACACGCGTCATAAAATTCCCCTGGTGTCGAAGTGCATGCGCACCTATATCCTCTTTACATTTTCGCATAAACAAAAGCCAAAAGGATTTCGTGAACTCGAAATTTTTATGAATCGTAAAATAAAAAGAAACCCGTGTCTTCCCCGCTTGTGGATTATTTTCCTCCCATTTTTACGATATCGACGTGAAATCATAAACGACAGTGTCTCCTCCAACCGAACGCATACATTATTCCGCCATTTGCTTCTGCGAGAACGAAAAGACTACGCAAGAATGAACCGATAATCCTAGTCTCCTAATCAGTGGATTGCAGGTGATGAAACTCCCTAATTAAATCCCCATTCACTAATTTAATCCGTCCATTGTAATAAACATGGGAATTCAAAATTTCGTAACACTAAATCAGCTTCTGCGGTAGTCACCAACTGAATAACGTCTGAGAAACGTTTTCAACAATGAAAATGGCTCCCTCTCTCAAACACATCCACACACACAATCATTTATGGATTTTTGTCGTAATTAAGCCGACTGTGCATGAATGCTCCGACTGTTTAAGAGAAAGGGATAGAAAAGAGGAGAGGGTTAGACGTGGGGGTGGATATTGAGTGCGGACAATACGGGATTTGGAGCATTGTGTTGCGGACCTTATCGGTACTCTGGCAGTCCCTGTGGCGTAGAGAAACGGTTACAAGCACACACCGCGCTGACTAAACGCCGTTAAATGCCGCTTTGTTGTATCGTTTCGGTTAATTACTATATAGTCAGCGTCTTCAAATGAAAATGAAAGGGAACTTGGAATTTATCCAGGAAATTACAAAAGACTATTCCCTTTCCGCCTTCCATTCTTTCACTTACCCTCACTCAATTACATAATTTCCAAGAATTTCAATCAACTCAATTGCAACGGTACGATTATGACAAGATTACCATCCAATAGAACCTCTCGAAATTCCCCTCATCCACGTGACACGGCAGAATGTAATTTCGGTCGCGATATATCACTTGGAACGTAGCCGAGAGGTTCGCTCCATTGTTCGACGGATATCCGGAACACAGCGTTGAGCATCACTGGTTTATTAATCCTTGGACACCCTCGAGAGCTCCTTGGGCTTTACACACCAGCGCACTTTCCTCGTTATTATATATATAGTTGAAACTATGCTTTTCAAACTATATATCTCCAATGTCTGGTAGCATCTATGGCCCTTGGACTCTTCCACCGGATAATGCATGCCAACATTGTAAGCAGAACACAAGCTACCTTAAAATTCAAATTCCACTGGTAACTCGGGGCTTTTCTACTTTAATACCATCCCACCGGAAGTTAACAAGACTGTCTGATGAAAATGAAAGCTCTTTCTGCAAGAAAGCATGCACAATGTTTGCCTCTCGCTTTCTCTCCCTCTGACCTTTACCAGTAGCTTCTCAATTTCACAGGTGTAGTACATCATCCAGAAGGAAGAGAGATGGAGTCAAAGAAAGAGAAAATGGAATTGTGTCCTCTTCAAAAGAAAACAATGCTACACTGATGTACACCATTATCCTCTATCTTCCACTTCCTATACATTGTTTTTTTGTGCTTCTTTTTTTTTATTGTATTGTCTGACCAGTAGTCAGTGGTCTCCAACTCACCCTCCAGTGTAATTCTATCTCTCTTATTCCGTTGATTTTCTTTCCTCTCATCCGTTTCTCGGGGCTCAACCAGTCGCCGATCCACTCGTCTCAAGGGCTCGCAATTACAAACAATCTGGCAATTATTGGCCCCAATGGCAGTAGCCTCCCACGTCAATACCAGAGTTCATTTTATCTTGTGCATCATTCTTAAAATTATTCGAAGCAATTAAAATCGTTTAAATGTTTGGAAAAGATTTTAAAATAGAGGAAACTGTTTTGGGGGTTTTAAAACAACGGGAAGTAATAGAAAGAGGGACGGTGTCTTATATATCCACAATCTGGGAGGATTAGGCTGATAAAATATTCATAAGCTGCAGGACTACATGTATATAGACAGAAGGATATAAAAGCTCCTTCCTCAGTCATTTACTCTTTACCCTCAGCCAAAACTTCACGACTTCCGTCTCCCTCGTGTCTTCAAATGTCTATGTAAATCCGACGTTTTCCCCCTCTCCTTCCTTAATACTTGAAACGCATTTACTACTCCCCTGGTTCGGGCAAAGAGCATTATACAAATACACTGACAGATATATATATACGGCAGTGGACGAGAGTCCAACCAACAATCAACTGACGTGTCTATGTGTATGTGTGTGTGTTGTCAAAACTAAACGCCAGATTACGTACGAGTTTGAGGAAATTCCAGTGTCCAATGGAGATGAGGTTAAATTTATTCGGTGAAATGGCACTGGGATTTGTTGAAGTCTCACTGGGTATATCAAAATGTTTCCAATTCTTGATGAATAAATTTAACATGCAAATTACAATGCTATGCATGGAAAAACAAATTGTTATCTCAATGGATTTACATTGTTTTTTATGTTCATTTTTTTTCGAGGGAAAAAAAAATGAATTGTTTAAATTGGGTGATTTTTCAGTGAGAATAATTGCACTTATTTTCACACTAGATTTTTTACAAGCCGATTAATTTCTCACGTCCAAATTATTTGTTCCCTCCACGTTAAACTGGTACGTTCAAAAGTCTCATATAAATTCTCACATTTTCCTGTCTCTTCCCCATTCTGTGTTAGAAGAGTATGGGGGGGCTTAAATATTTCCCGGTTTAATTACACTTGTGCTTATACGACTACGTAAAATAGCACCGAGGGGTAAGAGAATGAGTTTGGGACAAGGAGGAGCATAATCGTAAAAGTCCCGGACTCTTCCGCTGGCAAAATGCTTTTTGGGATGGCGCATATACTTGAGGTAACTTTTTGGATCTCACGCGGGGGCATTCGAGGACTCTGTTTTTTTTCCTAAACGTCCATTTCTCCTCTCACAATTCATTTTTATTTATTTTTATTTTCCCTTTATTTTCCACTCGCCATGTTTATTCCCCTGCAGACAGCCAAACGAATCTGACGAGGCAACGAGTGGAATAGAGAGGGAACGAGGAAACTGCAGGAGGAGGGAAGTACCGGAGAACATTTGAATACAAGTGGCCCTCGTTCGTTGAGTTCTGTTGTAGGGCTCTTCCCCAAGCAACCCACGGGAGTCGTTCTCAACATTTGAAACCCGGCTTTCTATCCCCCTCGAAACATTTTCATTTATTTTTACCTCCCATTTCACTCTCTCCCCTTACTCTCCTCTTTCCAATCGATTTATTTACACAAAAACAATTAAATCATTTACTAATCTCATTGACTCGTTAAAGGAAGTTGTTACTGTCTCGTGAAGCCGGGGGAGCTTCAGTCGAAGAGGTCAGAGATCGTGAAGGTGCCGGAAGGAAGAACGAGAATTAAGAGATGTCGGCGCTTAATTAAGCCCAACTCCTTTCTCTACTAATCCTTTAACGAGTACGCGAGCAATGATAATTCGATCCTTTATTTCCGAATAGTTCGCATTTTTTTTATTGTGTCATTCGTGATCAATTACAGAGTTGATATGAAATAATTGATCAGAAGGATTTCTGCTTTTTATCGTTTTTTTGGCCTCGGAATTGAGAAAGTTGAAATGAGTTGGGGGGAAAAAAGGAGGCGAACGAGTTCGGATTTTCTGGTTAACACGCGATATTTGAATACGTTTGATCTCACCAGGTACAGAGGCATGAGTGAACCGAGGTCATAGCCACGTGCCAAGTTGGCGCACGCGTTTTGTTAGTGATACACGGAGTCAATAATCTATTGTCAATGTTGTTTAAGGTGTTGGGACAATTGTTTATGTAATTGTGAGATAATCGAATAGCTCAGAGTACATTGCACCTTTGAGGCATTCTCTTCTATTTTTATCGTGAATAAACACGAGCATTTGAAATGGCCCTTTTTTCATTCCTCAATTTAATTCTTGTTTTTCTACACTTCCCCACCCGTTTTCGTTTCATTTAAACTCCCAACGAATGAACTCCTTGTAACAATAAACGCAAGTCCAACGATAATGTGTCTTCTGGGTGGATCACAGGGGAAGTGCATTTATATTTATATATATATGTATTTGTGGAGTTTTTTTTTAATGTGAAAAGAGAGGAATGATGCAGACGGGTATTTTAGGGAGAAAGAGGTTGATGGAGCAATTCTAAAGTGCTGAAATGTTTGTCCTCTCTGACGCTCGATAAATTTTGGATTTATTTGCTCGTTCGTATGAGCCAACAAACATAAAATTCTGGGGTATTTCGAATTGATTTTATGAGGCACTCGATCAGGCAAAACATTAATTTTCGTCGGTAATTGTTTATTATGTTTGTAAAAACTCAAATTCATCTGCAATCAATTGAAAAGTTTGAAACAATCAGAGGTACGTCATGAAATCTTCTATTTTTCACATGAATTCCTGGAGTTACTGAATATTAATGAAACAGTTCTATTTATCGAAAAATTGAAATATCCAGAGGATAATTCCGCATTTGAAATATCGCGTGTAGAACCTCGTATAGTTTATGTCGGACGAATGATTGAGATGGATTAATAATGAAATTAAAGTTGAGAGATGTGTTAACGTGAATATTAGTCAGTGAAATATAATTCCTTCAATTTGATTGGCAGTTTTTTTTTCATAATTCAGGGGAAATTATCAAATGAATTTATTAATTCGGAAATAAATCCATTCAAATATTCCAAAAGTATTATTTCTTAACTTAAAAAGACGCCAGTTTTAATATTCATCTCTAGTTCAAGTCCCACGAGAAAGAACAGGTAAAACCTTCGATTCTTTTTCCCCCATTTTTCACTCGTCCCGATAAATGATTGTGTGTGAGAACTCGGCGTGATGTGCATTATTCACGTTCGGCAGTGACAAAAACGAGGGACGAAGACGGATTATAAAGGAGTGTCACTCCTTTCCCTCAGTTTTTATAATTTCTGTTTCCTCAAAATTCTCTGCTGCACAATACAAATGTTTCCATGAATACAAAAATCTTCAAAAAAAATCCCATTTAATTTACTTTAAATAATTATAAACTAAATTAAATTTTCAAAAAATCACATTGTCCGTAATATGATTCATGATCAACTGCCACTGTGCCTGAAGGTAGGCGCAGAGGTGTTGCAGATGTAAAGAAAGAGAGAATGAAAATAGTAGAGACAAAAAAATAAAACCAAGTGCGGTATAGTCCGCCGACTCCTTCGAGACTCTCTGAGACATCACCTCCCGGCAGTTTGAAAGTGCACGCTTTATATTCCCTCGTGTTGCATCTCTTTGGCCTCACTCTTCGTTCCCTTGTGTCGAGCTCTTTACCTCTTTTTTCTCCCTTTTTTTTCAACTCCGTGCCTCGTTAAAAATATCGTCTTTGTGCGTCACGTAACATTCGAGAAGGGACAGTTTTTACTTTTTCCCCTGTTTCTCAATGCAACTGGAAAAAACTGGAAATCGAGGAAATTTGAATGTTCAAAGCGTTATAAAGGATAAATGTTGAGTTGGACTGAGACATTAGAAGCCACCGGTGAAGAATCCCGGAGTAAATGATGATGGGTACTCTTGAAAAAAGGAAAAGTACATAAATACAGAGTAAGAAAGCCAAGAGCTGAGGCATAAACTTAACCCTCCCTCTACTGGATGAGATAGAGCTCGGGAAAATTTCGAGAAAAATGAGGGTAGAGAACTGCAAACTATTCCACATGCTTTCAACCACTCTCGAGAACTCATTTAACAAAAAGACCTCAATTTCTCTCGTAAAAAATGTCAGTGTAGTTTGATTTTCCTCAGTGATTTTAGTGAAAAGAAAAACGTTAACTTGTGAACGTGCGAGTTCTCTCTTTCCTGCGCATTGTCATTGGCCAAAGAAGTCACGAACTATCGCAAAATCATGGCGGAAGTGAGACTTCAGAGGTCTTTCATGGATTCATCGATATTCGTCGATGAAAAAAGAATCCTTTTCCTCTATTTCCTTTCTCCATTTATCCAAAAGGTCTATTACCAAATGTCTCGGAAGAATAAAGTTTAATAATCGAGTTTTCTCATCCGCATTTTTAGAGTTGAAGAAATCCCTTTGTGTCTTACCAACGGATCATTCGCCTCTAATATTCCCGAGCGTATTTGCGGGGCAATGATTACCGGGATATCTGTTTTATACCGAAGGGTAATCGAACCAGCCTCTCTCCATCGGATCGTCGCCATTCACCGATAATGGAGCTTCGATTTTTACCGAGATACATTTCTCCTGTGTCTCAACATGAGCAGGGAAAAGTTATCCCGAGTATCGTTACAGAAATATAATCGATTTCAATCGTTCCCCAAGTTTATATCATTCCATCATTCGCTCTCAACGTGCACTTCCCTTATTCTCCTTTTTTTGCATTCTAACTATATTACTCATACGCCCGAGGCAATTTCAATTCCGTCAAGATGATGTTTATTGTGGGAAAAAAATTGCACTATTGGTAATAGAGGGGAAAATCGATTAGTAATTCGAGGTTAGTGAACTTGTGATTCATTTTTTTTAAATTTAACTTTTTCTTTGGCCAATGAATATGTTAGTGAGTATTGTGAAACTCAAATTTCCTCGAAAATTCGCAATTTTGCGGTATATTCTAATCATCGAATCATTCTCTACTCATAAATTTTACAGTAGTACTCCAGGAATCTTGCAATTCAGTTTAGTTTTCTCTAGTAACTAGACATACACAACACAGACAGAAATGGCATCGCAAACAAACCACTACGCCTGTAAACATGCAAAATTATGGGCGAGTAAAGGCGCGAGTGAACCACACAGAAAATTGTTTCCAATTCCAAAGTACTGGGGATAATGCTGCCTCGTCTGGGTGCATTAAGTTATCAGTGGAAAATGGTCACTTTTGCTAGTAATTTATCGTTTAATCGTCCACCAAGTTTCCCCACTCATGAATAATACTGTATATTATTTTTTTCACTCTTTACTTTCATTCATATTTCAATTTATTCAACGGAGATAGAGGAATGAAACACACCCGGTTTACATGATTAACATGGTTTTTCATGTTAATCCGAATTTCCAAAATGAAACTGAATTTATCACTCTAAACTTTCTAATTTCCATTAGAGAAAATGCAAATGGCTTTTTTAATCTTCTTACTGTGAAACTGAAAAAAAAGAGATTACATTTATGATACTTCATTATTTTTGAAGCTAATGGACCGAATTTAATTTCACCAAATCCATCAACTTCATTATCACTGAGAAATTAATTTTTACAGTTAAAAAAAGAGAAGAGTAACAATGACATAGAGATACGTACACGAGGAGTAACAGATTGCTAACATGTCCGGTTTCGTAGATTGCACTTGTTGATAGTGAAGGAGTGTGGATGAAGCTCGAGAAAATTAAGAAGCCTCTGGGTTAATATCACTGAGAGAGATGAAAGGAGGAGTTTTCCAGTGTTTGTTCCACCGTATGATTTACATTTGCACTGAGAGACCTGGTACACTGATTGATTCCACGCTGTGACTAGACCACGGGTGATGATTATGATGATGTTGTATTCCTGATTATTACAGAGGATAATAAAAGCAGCGATGATGATGATGATGACATCAACTGCGCCAATTTATCAACGAGGTCGTAAACCAGTCGTGTGGTAAAAAATTAGAGAGAGATGAAGCCAGATTAAAACACTGGAGAGACATAAACAAGTAACCTGATTCATTCCAGATGCCAAGTCCAAAAGTTATGGAGGATCTTTGCAGTGATAGTGAACGACGACAGGTCCCCTCGATGATATTGCAGCCCATGCCTTTTTTTCTGCTCTTCTTTTCTTGTCTCCACAAGGGACCTGATGGTAGGCTCTCCAAAAACCCACCCACGTGCTTCAGACACTCGAATTTGAGAGAGATGCCCGAGAATATCCACATTGAGAGGAAAATTTCCAAGGTTTCTAACGCCTACATCAGACTTGGACACTTTTATCTGCGAAAACATGGATTCTTGGAATCATTTGATAGAGGGATTTTTATCTGACTATGTTTCCTTGATGATTTTAGAAAAAATGAACAAGTCGAAAAGGCTTTGCAGGGCGGCTTTCCATGTGATGCCTTAACAAGCTCATTAGTCTATCTGCATGACAGCTAAAGCGCTCTAGTGTGGTTTTGCAACGTGCAAATAATAACGGGTTTAGCACACGTGGAATATAGCTCAGTGTCGCTGATATCTACTCAGGTAGTAACTGCTCATACAGAGAACAGTGGTGATGTGGTTTCCATTTTAATCTTTCAAAGACAATTCCACTCAGCAATTACCGCTAAATGGCCTATGAAATTTATCGAATCGTCCAAATGAAAAGCGTTATTCCAATTATCAAGTTAGGACAATTGGAATAGTGCAGAAAGATATTGTGAAAAGGCGTTGCCAAGTGTTCAGAGGATCGTTCGAACCATTACCAGAGCCCCGACATCACAATATAACCCGAACAATTTCCCAAAAGGACATATTGATTCCGGTTCAGTAGAGTCAATCGGCCCGACACACTAGACGCGCCTTGTTCCTGTTTGGTCTCGCCCGGGTGTGACCATTAACATTTCACTTTGACTACCCCTCTTCCATCCACTGTCTTCAATTCATTGATTTATCGATTGTCTTACCATGATAATTGCCTTTTATCGTTGGATTTCATGGATTCAAATGAAATTTTCATAAATCTACCTCAATAGTTTATTGAAGCAAATTACCCTGGAACCTAAAAAAAAAGATAAAAATTGAAATAATCCAAATGAAGTATGCAAGATGCAATTACCTTCTAGTGAAATCCTCTATCCTATCCTCTTTTTATTCCATTAAAGATAAAGAAAGACAGATAAGCGATTACCAGATAGATCTTCTTCGATTGAAGATGGGCTAGATTCGATTACTCGAATTAACGTTGCACTCGCATCAACGATCAGCAGGTTCCAATGTCTCTCGACTTTGTCAATCGCAATGCTCCATCTTCCTCTCTCTCAACAGTTCTGTTCTCTCATGCACATGTGGAATCTCCCAATGGCCTCGTAAATCTCGATCGGGCGTTAAAACGCGGAACATGTACGTACTCGTGTACATACGTACAACGGTGGTCATATAGAAACTGCAGGAGCTGTACCTATGTACATCACCTGGGCTATTGACACGAGTTTGGTAGCCGATGCCTTTGCTTCTGAATTTCCTACCCTGACTGGATCTCTCATCGTGTCTATCGACTATGCACATTCACTTGTGGTGAAACAACGGGCCTCATTTAACCTGAATCACATCGTCGAGTACCCTTCACACTCATGCACATATCTCTGTCGTCCAATGACGTTTTTCCGCCCCAAGACTTCCTCATGCATCACTGAAAAGTGCAAATTTTCCAGTATAATTGGTCCTCAATGTTGAGTGCATTCAAATAGATAAATAGAGCATGAAAAATCCATTGACGATTCCGTATTTATCTGGCACTTGGGAGAAATGTTGCAGGAACATCCAACACATCCTCTTCACTAAACTCCATCGCAAAAAATTCGTAGAAAATTCCACATTTTTACTCAACTCTTCTTCTTTTTTGTAAGCTTGTTTCCCCTTTTTTTTCCACGTTCCTGAATCACATTTTATGAGCAACTCCACCATGTTTACGACCACATGGTTAAATTTATTTGACCCTCTTCGGTTTTCTCAAATGCCTTGTTTTTGTTTTTGATCTCGTTTTAGTTTTTTTTACCTCGGTCCTTTCGGTTTGTCTCGGCAACGGATCTCCGGGAGATATCTGATCTCCTGAAAGAGAGGGGAGATATTAACGCGTCCCGCACATAACACGGAGGCGTTATCAATCTCGAACCGACACGCGGATAATTAAGGCTTGACTCCGAAGGCCTCAAGGTCCTCAACTCAAGGGAATCCATTGGATTTTGGCCCTTGAAGGAGAGAAAGAGAGAGAGGCGTTTGTGTTTCACAAATGGGGAGGGCCGTTTATGCACGGATCGCATGTCCAACTATCCCTTATCTTACCACGTCCGCCACTTTTTGCTTCTCTTCGCCGCGGGGGCAAAAACGCGAGGATACCTTACTGGATATTACGAAAATGCATTGTCACGCAGGATCATTGACCATAATAGGTGAAAAAATGAAGAGAATTAAAGGCAAGAAACATTTGTACCATTTACTGAACAATAAAATTCACAATTTATTAGGCCTTTTTCTTTCTCATTTCATTCCACTTTGAGAGGAGAAAAAAAAGTTGAGAAAGCGCGATGGAACGCGGCACAGGAGCGCAAAGATAAAAGATCTTTATTTCCATTTCTCAGACGTAACTGCGGGCTTCTTTTCATGAAGATACGACCTCAGAGTCAAGGGGGATAAAGAGAGGGAAAAAAGTCATGGGGACTGGTCGAGTAGAAGGAGAGAGAGAGAGAGAGAGTTTGGGGATAAAGATGGTCTTTGATACGGGTGATTTCTGTGGCTTCCTACATTTCAGTGCCGGCTTATTCTTAATTGGTGGACTAATTTGCGTTCGCCATTAATGCCGACAGAAACAATATGATGGAGGGAGGGGGAGAATTATGGTAGAGTATGAATGGAAATTTTTGAGAGAGTGAAAAGACGCTAATCGCTTTGGGGCGTTCGGGAATCGTCCAAATGAGAATAAAAAAAGAAAGAGGATTGCTTTCATGTGTCCGACGCGATTAATAACGAGACATTCAATTTTATGGGATTATTAATTGTCCCGTATTAATAGCGCCTCTCGATTATCTGATGTGCTGTAAATTTCTCATTTTTCTCTCTCTCTTCTCTTTATTGAATTCATAATTAATGTGATTTCGCTGAAGTCACTTGAGTCAAATGAACATTCTGATGAATTTAATAATTTTATCATTATTATTCCATCGTCTCATTACTCGTTTTAATTTCTGTTACAGGTATGGATAATAAAACACCTCATTTCACCATTAAAATAGCTCTTCATGAGTCATCGAAAGGTTTGAAATTGAATCATAAAAAAAATTTGACATAATAATAATTAGGTAGATTAATAGACGTCTGAATTGGAATGAATAATGACGCAGGGAGTTTAATTGGAAACTTTTCGTTTTGTCAGACGAGTAAGAGAGGAACCACGCGACAAGATTTGCGATAAGGCAGTAAGAGACCCTTCGGCAACATTAGCTGAATCAGATATCGATTCGAGGAGAATGAGGCTCATTATAATTTAGGTGGAAAGGAATTATACTTGGTCTTTATGACGTTCTAATGATTAATGAAGTCAAAGAGTCGATGCAAATGTAACTCAGGAGAGACGTGAGGAATCTTATTAAATATAAGATCGATTGGAGGTTTCTGGGTATTAAAACCATTGACCTGTTCATTGATCCTTCATTTCTTTCTCATTTCGAAATGACGGATTTTGATGGTGATTTATTCTTTTAACAGAACCAATGATAACATAATTAGTTGAATCGCCTGAGGCTGTTTTGTAAAAAAGATATTATTGAAGTGAGTGATGAATCACGTGATAAAATTCGAGGCTCAATTTTCTAGTGTCTGTGTGTCCGTTGGTGTTGGACTCTGCATGAGGTAGGAATGAGAATTTTGAGAATCGGATGCGATTCATGGTGATAAATTTATGAAACTCGCAGCTGCTTGGATTTGAAACACGAATTAATATAGATGGTACTAGAAGTGCTTCAGTATGTCGAGATTAGGGCATTCAAAAATGACTAGGCGTTTAATTTATTAGGTACATCATAAAATGGCGGAAATCATGAGTACAATTAGCTTCAGACTTCGTTTATTAACGTTAATGCTTGGAAATTCTATTTAAAATTTCATGGATTCTAAAATTGTGTCGAAAGGTCGAAAAAAAATCAAAAATTCCATTTTCATTAAACAATTAAATTATATAATTTATTTTTGTGGAAAAAAAATTATTACACTGCAGTAGTCATTAAAAAAAATTTAACAATGAGGTCGACCTAGTGCATGTACAATTTCTGACCAATTTACTAATTTTCTATGTTGACAAAATATGCCCTCGAGGTGGCATTTACACCATCAACTCAATGCAATACATATAGTCATTGAATGTATCAAAACATGGTGAATGGAATTCGAGTGATGCCGGACTCGTGAATAAACTGTCGTTCGCACATCGGCCAAAGTATGATACACAGACACAAATACATGGAGACGTGTCCCGAAGCCATATGTGGTTGATGAACAAATTTTACAAGCCAATATGCAAGTGACTCCAACATTGGAACACACTGATGGAATGCTGATTAATTAATTGAATATGTCGAGAGTGATTGGAATACTCAATTTCATGGGATCCATTCTGGAAAAAACTTAAAAGAACGAAGAGAAATTTGCGATGAGTAATTACGATCATCCATGATTATTTCTAAATTTAAAAAAAAAATGATAGAATCGAAAATTCTTCCAAAAAATATAGTGCGATGAAGGAAAATCTTCCGAGTATTTTTCCTTGCTCTCAGCCGTATTGACTCCCCCTCCCAGGGAGGAACACTGGAGTTTGCTCGTACATCACGACGAAGATAAAACTTTTGCCGTATAACTCGAACTGGGCTGGTTCTTGCAGTGTAAGAGAAAGAGAGAGAGAGAACATTAAAAAGCTGTGACAGTGCAGAGGTCCAAAGTTCTAAATAAGCGACAACCAGGGGGATGCAGTAGGCGGGTAAAACAGGGGAAGGGTTGGCTGGTGAAAAAATGAATACAAGGAAATCGTGATTTCGTAGATTTATCATTTTCCCTAGCACAAAAGGTAGTTGCATTCGAGACAAAAGTTTGGTCCACTATTTTTTCGTTAATTTATCTCTGCTCTTAATTCTTGACAATTTAAAACATTTTTTACGGAGTTTCAAGGTAAAGTTGTGTTTTTTCATGTGGAATGATTAATGAGTCGGATTATGCGGTTTGAACGGTTAATATGAATCGTAGTATTTGTGTGATAAGTCGAATGACAAGTCGGCCAATCAATGACGAAGAATAACATCTCGATAAAGTGACGAGTTTCGATTTTTTTGGGTTATTTTTCATCCATTGGCAAATGAGAATTTGATGGACGAGACCTTTGACATATTTCACGTGAGGAATTAACGTTTTGTCATCGACTGGGTCGGGGTGAATGAGAGTTGAAAAAAAAGAGGAAGTTTATAGGAGTTTCATCAATTGCCGAAATGACAGAATTTCCTACAAATAAAGTCCACTTTCTTTTATTTTCCATTTATTTGTTTTGGCTTCAGGCCCTTAAATCAAGCTGCACTTTAATTGAGTGTAGATTTTTTTTCCTCAGTGGAGCTTCAACTCCCGGTGGATTTGATTAGACTGCTCATGAACAATGTACAGCTATAGTAGAGGATATCCAGACAAACCTTCCATTATACCGAACCACTGAAAAAGCTATCGATCCCATGCGCACAAACGTAAATGCCCCAGACAAACAGTCGAGGCATTAGACCGTTCATTCGGAAATGCGTCATGGACCACGGAGTCAGCTATAATCAAAATGTCCACATCGCAATCTCTAATTCCTTTTTTTTTTCCACACTTTTTTGCCCCCGTTCATTCGCATTCTCTTTTTTACCATTGAAATATCTTCATTTGCTGACAATTTTCATTGACAAAATAATTCGATTACATTTACTTCCACCATATTTTGACAATTCTCGCAGTCATTTAATTTGATTTAAAACTCTTCACGATTTCAATTAGTGTTTAATTAATGATTATTCAAACAATCTGGTATTCCGGTAGTGTGTCCGGAATATTGAATACCATTGACCCAAAATCACGGGGAATGATTTCCGTGTAATGGCTTTATTTGATTTTCAATGATTCGGTGAGAATATTATATGAGATGAATCTCGTGATTTTCGTTAATTTTTATTAATTATGAGATAATGAGTTTCTTTTTTAATTTCCAATAAATTATTTAAATTAACACCAATTTACATAATTATTCTTTGTTTCCTGAGAATAAAAAATAGATAATTATGCATCATTAACATGAAAATAATTCGTCCAATTATTTTAATAATTCCCCAATAATTCGAATCGAATTTAAAATAAAATGAAATTAAATGTTTTTCACGACAATTCGTAGATTCTCTCGGACGTAATAGAACACTAGAGGTGATGACGCCAGATCTTGGCTTGTCACATGCAGAAAATTTCAGTGTGTAAATGAGGTTAGTCGAGAGGGATATCCCAGCACAAAAGTTGTCCTCTGCTGTTTGGCTTTATATACATCTGCGAGTTTAAATCCCGTGGGCAGATTAATGCATCAGACGCTGTGGCTTCAAAATATATACCACAAAACTAACAGGAAAGTGAGAAGGCACATGACAGAGATGTAGAGTATGTGTAAGTGCAAGTAGAGAACTGAGAAATCCGTCTAAAAAATAAGCAAAAGAAGATGAAAAAAAGAGGAAACATTGAGGAATGGAGTGAGTGGAATAATGTGAAAGAAAAAGGTATGTGCATTAATGGACACGATGTCGTGCGAACAAGATCGTCAAAGAAAATGAAAGTCTACATGAGAATTTCTCTGGTTTAAATTCAATTCTCTCCTCCATTTTCAAGAAAGTGCAAAAAACTCATTCAAAATCACTGATAAAATTAGACTCAATAATTCTCAATTGAAAACATGAAAATGATTTTCCGGTTGGATTGAGATACACCGTGATGCAGGAGTATGAGTGGCTTTTTGAATGACAATGGCTTTATCATCGACTCCAATAGACGCTATCGTCCGTGTCAATTGGTTGGAGCCGATAAACGGACCAGAGCGATCGTGATAATTGCTCTAATGCGGAATGGAGGTGGTAAATGTGATACGTTATTGCAGAAAGGGGGAAAGGTAGTGAAACGGTTGCTGTGGGAACGTGCAGAATTCTTCACTGCAAAGAGATCATTTCTGCATTCTCTCTTCCCTACAATTACATGCATTTTTTATGCTGAAAATACAAGATAATTGATTGGCAGTTGGTTATGACGAGGGCAAGTCTCGTTAAGATGCGCTCTGGTGCGACTGAACACTTTGCTCGTTTGTGTAGAATCCAATGTCCCATGGGCACGAGTGAGTGAGAATACATTGTATAAATATATGTAACTATATATATTTAACCCGTTGGGTACGTGTTTAATGGGCGAAACGAATTGGGAAGGGATGTCGCGAAAAAATTCTCGTGGTGCAGCAAATACACAGTCCAGAGAAGCACCAAAGACCGGATTTTCGGAGTGAGTGTCCCTGACGTGCTGGCTACGACGTGGTCAGCCATGTGCATCAACTGGGATTAATGTCATGAGGAGACAATGCCAACGGAAAAAGAATTAATGAATTTGGGGGAGAGGAAAATAGTGCGGAACTCGGTCAGATCATTCTGGTATTTTTTTACACTTGTTTTTTCTTATTCTTTTTTTTGCATCATTTTTCTTCGGAGTTTTCAGTCCCGACGATTTTGGCGCCGCGTGCGGCAGATGCACACGCACGCTATTATAATTTATTGTCAGCACGTGCGGAAGAACGCGCCGGGGCGTGACGAGAAGTGCATGGAACGATAAGCAGACACTTTTGCTCTCTCGAAATCATAGAATTATCAACAAAAATTATCGTGGAAGTTCTCGAAGAACCGAGAGAAATGAATTTATTTTAATGTGGATGAAGACGATAATCATTCGGCTCGACGAGTTGAGAAAGTGGCACTTTTAAAGTTTGTACATTTTTATTTGTCTCTGAATTGAATTTTGTTTATTGCAATTCTTCGGTTTTTTTGTTTAATTTGTTGGGCTCTGTTCTGTCATGGAAAAATGTGTTATTTTTCGGATTTAAAAGAATAAATCTTGAAGCTTAAAAGCTGTGGAGAGTGCACACGCACGAGAATTTTACCCGTTTGCAAGAGAGATTCTTTAGAAATGTGAGAAAATAAATATAAAAGAAGAATAATAGAAAAACAAAGTGTTTCGCAGTTTCTCTAAAGTGCTCGAAGAAAGGTAACTTCCGGAGAGTTTTACTGAAAAGCATTCTTCATGCACTAGTCTTCAAGTATGTAGAAATTAACGGTTACTGCACTTTTTTCCAATTATTTCCATTAAATTAAAAATCCCTAAATAATTCTAAAAAAAAAAGCCTCCCAAAATTTATTTTCATGAATTAAAATTGAAGCAGTAAAATGAAACTTCATCTTCCGTTGAATTTAATTCCCCTGAAATAAAACTGAAATTAAAAAAATCCCCTGAATCTGATAACCATCATTTACCCTCCAATATGGTAAATATCGTTGGAACAATAAAATCCTGAAAAAAAAATCAAATGAAAATGATGCAAAAAAGTAAAAAAAAAGGCGCAGAGATCTGTGCAATATGTTTGAACGCGATAAGCTCGATGGCAAACACAAACGAGAGGAACTCGTGTTATACGTGGGTAGTTTGCGTGACAGTGTGAAACTTCTCTGGTTTCTCTCGAAAAACTATTATATACCAATCACCTGTGTGAGACGAGGAGGTGAGGTGCCGCGTAAAATACTCCGAGAGTTGTGTGAAACGCCCGTGAGCCTTCTGGTGAGGTTTTTAGCACTAAAGATTCACGATAACCCGTCAAATTATCGCTAATAGCAATAAAGACGCCCAAAGGTGAGCACTTTTTCGATGAACCGTTTGCCCTGGCCTATTATTAAACAAGTAGAGATATTTTACCATGTAAATTCACGAAAATCCATTGAGAGAAAGTGCATTGGGAGGTCTGATCAAAAGCATTTAAGAAAAATAATATTTGATGCTCCTGAGGGAGTTGAGGAGAGGTAGTTTGAAGGCCACAGTAACATCCATCATCCCGTACGACAAGCCTCATGCTAACTTGTATATATGTGTGTAAAATAAGTGAGAAGAGGTGGCATTCAGTGACAAGCGACAAGCTCGCCATAAGCGATCTACCGGTTTTTCTGCTAGTAACGCCTACCCATTTCAAAAACCAGGGGCGTCATAATTTCCCTGGTTTAACCGTGCCAACGAAGTGTACAAAGTAGCCTCGATGTTTGTGGGGAGAAAAGGGAAATAAATGTAATTTTAATACGCACTGAAAAATCACGTGAAAGATGAAAATAATACGAGAGCCTTTTATCTTATCTGCGTGGATTAATAACCCGCCTATGCATCCCACATGAGCTCAAATATTCTTTCCTCACGTGGACAGTGGTTTTAATACAATGTTTAATGAAAAAATGAAGGAGAAAAGCTGCAAGAAGCCACCGCACTATCCACCTACAGGGGCGCGTGCTCTATGGCGTTTTGCACAATGCCCTCTCCCTCTCTCTCTCTCTCTCTCTCTTTCTCGATGAAGTATCCTCTCGTGCAAGAATTTACCGGAACAATAACCGGGCGGCCGTTACTTACATGCTGGCCAACGTAATTTATATTCAAATGAGAACGGCAAGCCATATCCGGGCTTGTATGTCTTGTGTATATCTATACGCACCCTTCTCTGCCTGTAGGGCCCCTGCACTCTGTGTAATATTCCCTCATGTTGAAAAAAAAAGAGGAGAGTTGAGCAATGGCCAATGCCTGGGTTATCAAATAATAGAATAATTAATGCCCCACACAATGGTACTTATCTTTAATAACAATGTTCCCCATTTTGGAGTATAAAAAGTGGAGAAAATGAAACTCCATGAAAATCAGTGCGTGTCCGTTATGACAGTCATTATCTCATTATTTTTAAGTACTAAACTCGCTTGGATTTATCAGTCTCCGCTTTTTCATGTGTCAACAATAATTATTCTTTAGTTAATTCCAACAACGTAATGAAAATTTTCAACACTGTACTCTCATCTCATCTCACATCTCTTTCACAGAATCCTTCATCACTCTGGGGAGCAAAAATTCTCCACCAAAAATATACTTCTGGCAAGATTATTAGGACATTTATTGGTTGAGACAGTGAAATCCGCATGAAATGCCATTTACGAGATTTCAGTCCCGTGTTACTTTCCTCATATATACACTCAACAACTCCTCCCTCTTCCTGGACCATATTCCTTGAGAGATACGATTTCTCAGTATGTGAGATCCAGCATGGAGTGCCTCTCTCAACTCGCTGACTCTCTTGGAATAGCTTTTAACGCCTGTGGGGGGCTGCAACGGTTACTTGCAACTACTCAGGCCATGGTTTTATCTAGAAATAGATGGCCATTGTCACTTTGAGTACTCTACAATAAGACACAAGATGTGTATACCAGTTGGAGTTTTTTTAAAAAAACCAGTTATTCATTATTTTCAAGTGCCTCTGGGCGATAAACCCTCATTCCGTATCCATGTGCTCCTGAATCCTCTGCATAACTGAAGAATTATTATTGTTCCAATTGTAATGGTATTGGCTTGAGGGTGAGCTTGTACTGTGAAGCTGGAATAATGATATACAGGTCTGCACCTTTCGTGCATCTGGAAAAAAGTGCACAATCTTCGCGGATAATCGCGAGTCGAGAATAATCGAATACCTTCGGGGAAAATATCTGGCAAATGGAAGTGAATGGATTACTTTTGAGGGAGAACAAAAATATTCTGACACTTGAGGATGATAAAGTTTTCGTCGGACGTTTTTTTTTTCGCTCTTTCTGCGTGTGTTTGAGATACAGAGTTGGTGGAGAGAATGGAATTTTTGCCCATGAAAATTTCACCGGATATTGACGACGATTCACTTCCGAATCTTGCGGTCACGATAGACACTTAGTTTGTCCCCTCTTCTTCTTCACCTTTCAAAAAGTTCGGGGAATGTTAACGTCGAAGCATTTCCTTCCGTCAATGTCAAAGTTCGTTCGCTTTCTTTCACAGTTTTATTTTCCTCCATTTCATTCTTGTTATTCCTGTTTTTTTTTTTTTTTCAACTTTCTTTATCTTCGGTGGTACGAAGTTATACCGAGAAACGATGGAAACCGGTGACTGAAAAGTTTTCAGGCATCCCATAGCCCCACATACCATCCTGTGCTCATGTGTGTCGCTGAGTAACTCGCGAAACTTCGTACACGAACAGAACGATACGTCACTGGATGACAAATATTCGAGGAAGCTGATGAGTTGAGTTGCAAAGCTTGTAAATATATTACATTCTCGAGAGTAAAACGATAAATTTCATTTTTCTTTTGGTACTCGTGAAAATTAGGGAATTAAACACAACAAAAAAAGATGCGAAACGCTTTTAAATTCCTTTATTTCCGGATTAAAGTAAAACCCTCTATTCAAATTCTCTTTTCACAAAAAAATCATTGAAAAATTGCGCACTCTTTCACAACGTAAATTATCACCACGTGGCACACGTTGTGCCGCCAGACGATATGAGCGAGCAATTGTCTCTGTCGAAGCTGGCCATCAGTCCCCCACTGTATTACCCAATTTGCGGGGATTCGATCGGTCCCTAAAAGCCGTTTAGCCCTGGGGAGAGTCCTCCGAGATTTTTTGTCATTCTGCACTTCATGCAGAGATCTCCTTTTTTTCCTCGTCTCACACTGGCTCACGTGCCGGGGGATTCTGCGGTTATCTGTGTGAACTAATCATATTCGGTGCTTATCAAAAGCGGCATGTGCTCTCAAAAAGAAGGGGAAAGCCCAAAAATTTCTCTCCCAATTTTACCTCAAATCAAATAATCATGGGGCAATAATTATTATTATTATGCTCTTCAACCGTTCGAGTAAAGACTTCCGTCAGCAATAACGGAACTCTTCTCTCCGCAAAAAGGAGTTCTCCCCCAGCTCGTATAATCCAACTTTGCTAATTGTACCGTATAAACGAGAAGACACACAAAAAGTGTGTATATTGGTACGAAACGCGCTGGTAATGAAAAAAAAAGGGAAAGAGAGAAAAAAACGGGAGCAGTAAAAACATATAATGTTCCACAGGAGGAGTAAGCACGAAGGGTCGTTAATGGCTCTGGTGATCGTTAAGAAATTAAGGAATTAGGAATTCCCAGAGACAGTCCGTGGGTTACGGAAGACGATGCTCACGAAGGTAAACGAGGGAAAGAAAGATTCAAGATGAATAAAAAAGTGAGGAGAAAAAGTCCTGTTGAGATACTGGGAGAATGAAAAGAAAAAGAGGCAACTGCCACCTTATCGACGCTCGTTTGTCTCAACTCGTGGAAAATTTCCTCTATTTTTTAGTTTTCACGAGAGCGCCTACGAGACGCGCAAGAACACTTCTCCTTTCGTTGATGGAAAAACGAGACAGGAGGGGAAAAAGGGTCAAATAGAGTAGCTGCCATTAGCCATGAGACTTTTGAAGACGAAAATATTCCATTGCAGAGTATTAATAAATTATCATTCCATCACCAAAAGCATCTGAAGTACGTGAGTAACAATCAGCGCGTGAGAGCCTCCAAGTGACCATCAACACCAGACTAGTGTTACTCTGTTAATGTGTGTGTGTTACATCATTGAAACTGAAAATTGCCCACCAATCTTCGTCCAATTACCTCGATCGAACTGAATTCTCACCGGGCATTTCCTAAAATGCACACAGGAGCCCATTAATACGTATTACAGGTGGCTTCCCCCACTCTCATCCACCTTTGCACACTCCCAAATGTGTTATCCGCTCATTTAAACTTCAAAAAGAAGAACAAGAGCAAACACACAGATGAAAGTCCACATTTTGTGTCACCTAATTGGCACCCAATTATCGAATCATTAAAATATGCTTTTTTTTGTCCACCAGTCACGTGTCAGTCCCAATTAACGACAATCTCATTACACATTTAGCACCAGAACTCGAAAATTGGAGACACAGCTTATCGATACTTTTCACATTTCCGTTATTAGGGTGAAAGAATGAAGATGGTTACATGAAACAGAGTACCCTGTGGGCTAACCCTGGTCAAGCCCCCCCTCGAGAGTCCCTTGGGTGCTAGAGAAATGCACTACTAATGGCCAAACCGTGTTACATTAGAGGGATTAATGCACTCGTCCCACATGCGTAAATATCGATTATTGGAGAAGCAGTTGAAGATCATCTGGATGCACGTGATTTATCTGAGGTTTTAATTGACAATATTGAGTTATGAATTTAGTGGGGATTTAGTGCGATATTTCTGTGATTATGCAGATATTGATGATAAATAGAAATTTTCATTTGTGAGATGCAGAATTTATGATTCTCGTCATTCAGAGAATCCCTCTGTGTTGATGAGGTCTTTAATTAAGACATTTATATCATTTTATTGAGAATCACCGTCCCTTGTATTACCAGCATCCCCCCCAGTTAAACTGAGGGCGAAGCTTTGTGTAAGCAAACACACGCAGAACATTGTACAGAAGGGAAACAGGAAATTCATTTGGTCCTGTTGTTTATTCTCTGATTCACGAGATTGACCGGTTGTTCGTTTAAATTTATTCATTACTCAATTCATCCTTTTTTCCCACTCATAAAAATCCAGTAAAGCAATCTTCATCACACCGGAAATAATCACTTCTTCTTTACCTCAAAAATGAAATCCTTTGAATTTATAGACAATTTCATGATGCTGTGGAGACGGAAATAGAGTTTGTGATTTGTTTTGTGAGAAAACTGGGTTAAGAAGTGCAGAAAAGTTTTAACCTCTTACCTTCGTCCTTTGTCAAAGTAGAAAACTAAAGCAACCATAGAACACTTTGCCTAGTGGCATATAGCATCATCAAATGGACTAACCGGCTCGTTGACCACACAGCGTATTTTCAAGGATCGTTGCTTTTTCCTTTGCTTGAAAAAAAAAAACTTCACCACCTAGAGTCTCTTCTCCTTGTACAACATTGTTCTTCTCCACCATCTTTTCTCCACAACTTGGCTCTCATTTCCGCACTTGGATTGTGGCCCAAGAACCAATCTGAGTTATGAGGATTATTCATTCTTTTACAGGAAAAATAAATGATATAAAGACAAGAGGAGTATCCACGTAAATCCGAGTGAATTCTGGCATTGAATACATACCAATTCTACTGCCACAATTGTTCTTGTAAATGGATTGAAAATAAAGAGAGAAAGAAAAAAACGAAATAATCCAAATGAAACAGAAGATAAATTGAATGTTGGTTGAATTCGAATGGTGACAGTGCTCCAACTAGTTCGATGTCCATTGGATTTGAAGTGAAACGATGAGTTTTCTATCCATCTAAATATACCTATATATACGCACTTTTGCTATTCTATTTCATGGCTCGTCTCCCAGGAAATTGGAGCAATCCCTAGAAAAACACATCGCCCTTACTGAACTACCGAAGATTCAATATTCCAACGAATTTCCGAGGGAATTTTCCTCTTTACATTCCATCAAAAAAAAAGGAGCACCCAAACTATAGTATTGGAGGAATCGATAAAAAGAATTCTCCCCATAAAGTCTCATTTTAACAAGAATTTTATTCTTTTTTCCATCGGATACAATCTATTAATACCAATAGAACATTAAAATGAATTAAAATGAATTGCAGCGTTAAATGCAGCATACAAAATGTCGATAACATCTTGTTTCCCATGGTCATAAAATTTTGCGCAATGTCTCTCTGTGGTGTACATATATATACACACCTATCGAATCGTTAGGTACCAGGTTTCTCGTTAGCCACAAAGATTCACCATTGAGATAAAACTAACGACCAGAGTTAGAATCGATAACACGCGTACCATTTCGCCTGTTGTAACACACAGTTGGAATGGTCCAAGTGGGTGTAAACGAGTATCGATCCTTGGATTGTTGATTCATAATGAAATTCCCGAAGATTAATACCTTTCATGTAACTGTGTCTCCCATTCTATTGATTCCGTAAAGAAACGAGGGTGAATCAATCTCTTACGAACTTCTGCAGCTCAATAATTGATGGATCCAACCTCCATGAGAGCTACTGAAGGTCTTCCCTGACCACTTGCGTGTCTCAACGACATTGGCATACAACGATTTTAGAGAATGGGTGGAATGATGCAATCGATAGGACGGATTGGCATGGAACCCAGTGGAGAGGAGTAAAAAAAAAGTCAAAATAAAAGAAGAAAGCATGGATGCGACATAGCTGGGTGCCAGGAATGGCGTTTCCAACACAGTGTGGTGAATTTCTATTATATTTCCGGAAGAAGGGGGATGAAGTACACATCGCGTGATCCTGCAGAATTGTCGGACTATCTCTCAACGCGGCAATGGTATTGCAGTCTATTCATTTCTGCGCGTTCAAACCACCACGTACAACTGGCAACGTCGACACGTACTCCCTCTTTCATTTCCCCCTGCTTCAATCTAGTTTATTTTATTCATTTACTTTTTGTATTTTGTGCCTCGATTATTCCCTGATAATACTCCAGTTCACTAACAATGTCATGAAGATGGGCTCTGAGTGACACGGAAATTACAGATTACAGACTAGCGTGTCACTGAGGTGGATTAATTAATCATATCTATTGTCTATTCGAGTACTCATTGATTAATTTGTAATTATTATAATCATCGACGCACGAGCGCTTGACGCGGCCTTGGCGCATGACACTACCGCGCCACTTGATGAATAACCAACAGAACTATTTCTTTGTACCTTTCGTCGACTTGCCGCAGGGCATTTCACCGTGCATCCACCGAGTAAACGAAATAATTGAACGTTAAACTAAAAGGAACAATGAGTGAGACAAAGCAAGACGAATGCAAGTTAGAGAGCATTTTAAAGAGTAAATGTATACGATCTTTAATCCTTACGCGACACACACACACACACACAAACGTCCGCAACTCTGGCTTCTGACTTCCCTCCATTGTGTGCACTGATGAAAGGGGAAAAGAGGGATGAATATAGACGGAGGGAATCCTCTCGTCCTCGAGCTATGCAAATGCATCGGGATGGAAAAAAAAGGAAGAATCACCTACCACAGAGCAAAATTTCAAGATGGTAAATATAGTTACAAATGCGGGGGTACTTTGGTATTAGCATATTTTAGAATTGCATTAATTACTAAAGCTGCACAAGACATGCATAATTATTTGGCTGAAAAGTATTCAATTTATCGAGTAGAGAACAAAGCTTGATATGAAAAGGAAGAAGAGACCTCATTGGACCTTCTGATGAGCAGTAATTGACCAGGCTGAGGCTAAATTCATGAAACGCGCGAGAACGGATCGGCTGTCAAGTGCTTGAGAAACTTGTACCATCTATACACGTATGGACAGGGAAGGTCCTTTGGCGGCCTCTTTCACCCCATATATATATATTCACACACATATATATTCTGATAGGTTATTGGTGGCAAGTGTGTGGACGCTGGTGATGTGATATATGTGTTAGAGTGCGTCAGAGAGCCACGCCTACTAACACCACGGTCTAATTGAGTGATCGAGTGCCCTTGCGGTGTTGGCACCTCCAACGATGTCAAAGGGGAGGATGGGGGAGAAGGATGCTGTGTTGTAGGTGGTCACATGACATCCACTACTCCACGGGGGATATATACCCTTGCGTGTACCTCCCTCCAATGAGAATCCCCTGACTGAAAGAATTAAATCTATTAAGTCATTTTATCTTCAAATTCATGGGAAATTAATTTTTTCTCTTTTTATTCTGTTTCAGGTATGTTTTGGGAGGATTATCACTACGACAGGAATTCCATTCGAGGCATTTGATAGAGTAACAGTTAAATCCAATAATTAATTTAAATATATTAATTATCAGTCTCGTTAATAATATGTTCGATAATTTTCTAATGATTTTGCCCTTCGGTTTGCATTGCACTGGCATGACCCTCAACAACTTCCGGGCCGTGCTCATTATAACGAGATACTTCTCTCAGGTATGCGTTAGTTTATAGATCCCATTGATTACCCCCGGATCTCATTCTGGATCAATCGATTGGAATGGAGCAGTGTAGAATTGCGTAAATTGTAGATAAAAAAAAAAATACTCCATCCTACCGGTATTGCAACCGTCCAGATCTCTCTATCACCGCAATTTATCCAATGTAAAATCCTAACCCGTACAATTTTCTATCTCCAATCCCCTTCTATAATGTGATTGATTTCTCCACATAATGAGCTACCCGGGTTTATTGTTACGTTTCCTCAGTAATCAAGAGCACTGAGTCAGGAGAAAGAGTACACATAATCAAGATGGAATGAGAATAACTTGGGGGCTTTTGTGAAATACATAAGGCGTGTTATCGATTTCACTCGATGATTCTGATGGCCTGGGGCTTCGTGTCATTCCCAGAGCAATCAGATGAAACTTATGGCTCTAGTTGGGAAAAATAAAAATGTGGAGAGAAGACGAGGCTTTGTCTTTTGGAATTCTCTCTGTGTTGAAGGTAGACTTCCAACTTTTTCCCTTAAAAATACGATAATTAATATTTGCACATTTCTTTCATTTTAATTAATTCCATAAAGAGTAAAAGTAATGTGAATGCTTTTAATTGATTCGTTTATACCCGTGAATAATGCGTGGCAATAGCATCGTTCTCCATTGAGTGAAACCATTGAATTGAGAAACGTAATTGAATCCAATTCCTAGCACATGTGCCTCAATTTCATTATCCCAGCACAAATCAGTTTTCTCTTCAATTAAAACCAACGGAAAATGACGCAGTACCTGTTGTTTACGGCACCCTATATTTTCGTCTCGATTCCAATGGAATTTGAGAAAAAAAAATTGATAAGAATTCTATGCGTTGAAAAGCCCCAGCTAACCTATGCAAAACAGTTAAACCGAGGGCCCTGTTTGCTCGTTTATTTTACGTCGTCCATGAGCGATTGCGAGATAAAAATAAAGATAGAAAAAACATATAAAAGGAGGAGAGCTTGAAATAAAACTGGGGGAAACAAATGACGTAGCACAAACCCGTGTATCAAAGGATAAAAATGCAGAAGAGCCGATGGCAAGATGTAAAAAATAATCCCGAGAAAAGGGAGAGAGAGAGAGCTTTCACGTTCGATCGTTGCGATTATTATTGAAACTAGCCCCCAGGGGCTTCAATCCTTCTTTTCATCTATCACATGCACTTGAAAAATTAAAAAAACGTGCCCTCCTTTTTTCTACAAACGGGAAATCATTAAAATAATACGCGAAACGAAATGAAATCGTGAAAAACTGTTAATGTTTTTCATGCGAGAAAAAACTAATCTCTACTTTTTTATTTTTTATGTAATAAATCTACCGGATTTTCATTGCTCGTTGATCTCAATCCGAACGTATTCCAAATGGACGCGCAATCACGTTCTTTCTCTATTCCATTTTCTCTCTATTTTTCCTTTTTTTTTTTTCTCTTCTACTTCGATTTTCCCAATTAGCGTGAACAATTTGTCCGGACTGAGAGATCACGACGAACTAGATTCTGTTACAAAGAAATGAAAAAGGGGAGATACATGCGATACGAGTGAATTAATGGAAACGATTGCTTTAATTCGCTTCAACATTATCCAATCAAATACCGAAATTCACTATCCTCTGAATTCAAACGATATGTACGTCATTTAATGTCGCAATTCCATGTATTCACCTCTCCCCTCCCCTTTTTCATACCTCTTCTGTGTACTTCCGTCGTGTGTGCAACGTGGAAACGTTGAATTAAACACAACCGGACGCCATTGAGAATAGGGAGGTTAATTCATTGGATAGAAGAGGGGGCGGTTACGTGGAGTGATAAATCTTCTTGTTTTGTTAATCGACAACATTTTAAAAACATGGGAATTTAAATTTTCTCCTCTTTCTTTATTTGTTTCAAATAATTCTGTACAGAAATGTTGCAGGCATTTAACAAATTAAATTCATTCCGCATGTGTTTGTGTGTGTGTGTGAATAAAATTACAATAATTTTAATATGGGCGGAGCTATGGAAATTATGAGAGAATATCAACAAACTCCCTAGGATCCTTTTAGTGATCATTGGGAATATTTTTTCCGGATAAATAATAAATTATGCATTTGTGAAAAATGGAGACAAATCCCGGAAAAAAAACGAAAAGTGTAATTTTTTTTTTTTACTCTTTTACTAAGCCCGAATTTTCCGTGATTCCTGGCCATCCGGGAGGACAAATCGTTCGTTCGTGCCGGGACTATGCGTCTCCCCAAACACACACATATTTCACAATACATAACTCCGGGAAAACTTAAAGATGTAGTGATAAACCCACTTGACATATCATACGTGCACGTAGTGAGTGAGTACGTGGAGAGTGGGAGGAGGTGGGAGGCCTCGGAGTTATCCCTGTCACAGTCTGAGACAAGAGGTGCGTCATTTGTTTCTGCTTTATAGTGCATTCCCAGAGGCGCCTATATACTCTGTAAAAAAAACGCGTGTACATCATCTACCAAACGGGGATAAATCGTTAGCGCGTGCCAGACGAAGTCCCAGTTATTGACTAACTCAAAAAAATACGTATTCCCTTTCTTCTTTAATCTCCAACGAAAAATTAAAATTTATACATTGAAAAAAAGATTTACGTCAGAAGAAAAAAAAAAGGATACGTCGAATGGAGTCATGAATATAGCATACTGAAAGGTGTTATTAGATCGACTTCGGCCCACGCGATGGAAACACACCGGAACCACAAGAGCCTCTTAAACGTTTCGTAATTATCGCCTATACCCTTTATGAAAATTTACCCTCTCAATTCCTACACCCCACTATCTGCATATATTATTTTAGTCACTTTTTTTCTGGCGCTCTTTCTCGGTGTATTGAACGTCGTAATTATTCTCATACTCTTGGTGGATGATCAAGACGCCTATCCCACGGTCAATTTCACAAACACCCTCTCTCATTCCGAGCCTCCAATATAAACACAGAGTGGACAATTTATTCGGTGAATTGACCATGATTAATTATTATTAAATGTTGAGTGAATACCAACGATCCGAGTAATTAGCAGCAATTTACTAAATTAGGTGCTTTGAATTAATTATTTGCTAATAATTACAAAATTCCTATTCTTCATAAATTCGTGGAATTTTTCCGTACATCATTCGGTCTGGAGGGAAAAGAGGAACTCGTTTTTATATGTACGATCGGAGGCGTCTCGCGTGGCTAAAAGGATATCCATGTATCGTCAGATAGTCCCGGGAGAACAAGGAGTGAGAGAAAAAGAGGGAAAAAAATGTGAAAAACAAGTTGGACCTCTCTTGGAAAATTTGATGTGAACGAGTGAGTGATGAAAAAAGAAAGAGTTTTTTTTTTTAAAAAAAGGGCAGATGTGAGCTCGAGTTGGAGTCCGAGATAAACCGAAGATTGGAAGCAGGAGGCTCATTACACGAGTCTGTATACATGTGCTTATGTATTTGGATGAATGAAAAAAAAACGAGAAATGTCGAATAATTTTAACCAGTGTTCTTCACTCGTTTGCAGATCAATCCCCGATAATCGGAATCTTTTTTCCTTCCAATTACTGCAAACACAGGCAGAGAGATCATATTAGATTTATTGGAATCAAGAGGTGTAATTTATTCTATAAACTGGATACTTTTAGATTGGCACACACACTCTTATCTTTCGGGTATCCTCCAGAGGCTCAGAGAGGCTTTTCGACACTCCAACTTTGTAATATTCTTATCGGACATTTGGACCTCGCGCATTCGCATTCTCACTGATCCTTACTCACGTATTTCATGTCAAATTTAAAGAAAATTATTTTGTTACACAAAACAAGGTTTAAAAAAAAATAAATAGAGGATAAAATTTGCTTTATCTGACAGTAACACCTTGTCAAGATACAAATTAAACATAATTCTTGTCGAATATTTTATTGGTCTTGTAATCTCAATTTTAAAATGAAATTTTTGTGATAAATTTGGACATTTAAAAAAAGGACTGACAAACTAAAATTAACTCATCTCATTTTACTTCCACATTTTGTTATCTTTGAAGGAAGTAAAACAAAAAGAAACGAAAATATCTTTTGAACTCACAAAAGACTCTTTTCTCGTTTTTCTTTTTTTTTCCGCTCCTTCTTCATGTGAAAGAGATGGCGCTGAGGCAGCGACGGAATTATAAAAATCATTCTCCAATTTCAAAGAGCCCGCCAAAACGTCCAAGGCATATGAGACTCCACGATAGAGCCGGAAGATAAGACTTGTCAACGTCTGGCTTTCCGCTAGACTAATTGAGCCATATCGAGTGCCTCAAGATAGCTCAAAGATATCTATCTAATTTTCTTCTATTTTTCCTTGTTTTTTTCTTCAAACGTGAAACCGTAGATCTCTCGTCAACTACAAAGTGCACGTGTTTTTCATCAGAAAAAAGAATCATAAATCCTCTTATTTCTTTTTACAGAGAATCAATTCTTTTCATTTACTCCACTTTTTTCTTCCTGATTGAAATCCCATGACTTTCATTTACGAGTGCAATAAAATCCGTGAAAAACGTTGAATTGCGTGAAAAAAGAAATGGCGCCATGACGCGTGGGTTTTATTAGAATCACGGACACTTAGATAATGTACCAGATGCTCACCCACAGTAAACTAGAGCTCTTGAACTCCCTGACACTGAGCCCAATTTTCCCATTTTATTACTCAAAATTTCCGAGGTAGAAGGAGAAATAATAAAATTCACCAATTAATAAAAAAATCCTCGTAATACCCTCGTGAAACGTCAGATTTAACGCCCCCGGGAGAAATGAAAAAAATGAAGCGGACAATGCCCGAGCGGTTTCGCCAAAAGTATGCAGCACGAAATGGAAAAATGAAAAACGAGGAAAAGAAAAAAAAAGAATAAAATATCACGCCGCGGTGTCTGGCGGAAGAGACACGCCCCTTTGAAAACTAAACTCATAAAACTCGATGAGTCTTACCGCTTCGTATTTTCTCCTCATCCCCACTACTCTTTTTTTTTTTTTTCAACGTGTCAAACTTTTACGAGCGTCCCCCGGGGGACCGCCGGGGAAGCAACGGGCCCCGTAGATCATGTGATCGTGATCTTCGGAGATGAAGACCTCTCAAGGAGAAACACACATATGCTTATTTATACGTGAGGCAGAGATATAAATCATGAAACTGCCAATTGCAGTGAATTTCCGAATAAAAACAAACGGTTTGTTTAGAATTTTCCTCACTCCTTTCCCTCCGGTAAATATTATCAATTCAACCTGCAAACAACTATAAAAAAAATTCCCAAGAAATCGTGATTAAAAAATGAAATAACGACATGAATACTTAGAACACGCATTAGTACACCTGTCTTAATTTTATTTATGCATTAACCAATGAGAGAAAGGAAAATACCTGGATTGCCTCAAGCGTAACAATCTCGATACACTCTGATATCCAAGTAAGTGAGGAAAAAGTGAAATAGTCGTTAAGTGTACCAGAGAGGATTTAATGTATAACGAGTTGGGCAGTCTTGGCGCCAGAAAAAAGAACGGAAAAAATGAAGGAAAAAAAAATGAAAGAAATTATGGCAGTCAGGCGGATAAGCGGCGCCTGAGAATTTTATAATAATCGAATGTTCGAAGGGGGGATAAAATACATTACTAATGAGATCTATCCTTGTATCAGCCAATCACCAGGTTTTAAAACAACTTTATTGTTGGTCACGCTTACTAATTGGGCATCTAAGTAACCTGTCATTTTGTGATTGCGAAAATTAACCAATCTGTCATGCTCAACCAATTGATTAACTCTAGTCGGTATTTTCGTCCCCACCCAATTGATAATTGTGTATTTTCTCATGATTTATTCGAATAAATTAGAATAACAAAGGAGAAGTTAATTTCTGCTTGAAAAATTGTGGAAAAATATTTATCTCTTTTTTATTTTATCATTGAATAGTTTTTTTTTTTCATGTTTTTAATTAAAAATACTTGACTCTCGCAATTGATCCCGATGCAATAACCGGCAAACGGATTAATAAATATTTGATGTTCATAATTTTCTGTTTAATGTCAACTCCAATAACTACTCGATTCCCAATAAATTGTCTCCCTTTTTGTCATCGAAAAAACCTCAACATATTTAAACCCCCGGAGACTCGATATATGTTAACTGATCATTTATTACACTGTCATTATTATTATTAATTTAATCAATTCATTTTCATGCTTCGTCATGTGGATAAAAATATGAGTGAGAATTTATTGTAACATTGAGGATCATTATCTCTGCATTAATTTCAATTTTATGCTAATTATTTTGTTTTACTATTTTTATTTAATTTATGTAATCTATCATATTTGTTATTCAAATCATTTCAATCACGGTGAATCATTAATTTTAATAAAAATTAATGATAATTCATTCATAATAATTATTATTTTAAAAATAATTTGAATTCTTTCATTCTCACATAATTCAAAAATCTTTGGAAAATTGATTTTTATTTTACGTCAATTCGTTCATCAAAATCCGTAGATATGAATCGAAATGCAATCATTCAACCGCTGACATGAGAAACGTGCGTGTTTTCAAGATCTGCACACACATAAAAATATCCTCAATTGCCTGAATATATCATAGCGAGAGTGAGGAAAAATTGAGGTGAAACCGGCACAAAGTAAAACGAGCAAAACTCCACAAAGATAAGAAGACAATGATGGAAAGAATTCCGTGCCACGTGTCAATTCCTCTTTTCACTCCGAAAGAAACGGAAGAGTCTCTGACATCACGTAGAAGAAACGAAGGATGCGTGAAACCATTGCACTTTTTTTTTTTTTTTTTCTTCAATTCGCATTGACGACTTCTTGCAGAAGATATCGGATAGGCCGATAAGTTCCTCTGAGTTTACCGCATTGACTTGCAAATTGGGTGAGGAAAGAGTAGAAAAGAAATATGAAGAAAACAAATAATATTCCAATGTAAGAGAAAAGGGAAAAAGAATTTGAGTATAAAGGAGACACAATAGTAACAAAGATGGATTGTATTCGTCGATAAATATGGTGCGTTGACTCGTGTCTTGAATAATCGATGGGAATATACAATCGGAATTTTCAGTATTGAAAAATTCATGAGATAAAAATTAAGTTAAAAGTTTCCTACAAGACACAACCCCTTTTGTATTTCTTCCACCCTCTCCACTGTTTCTCTAATTTCTCATTTGTACCAATCTCTGAGGCTTAAGGGAAGGCTTAATTGTTCCAAGACGTTTCCCTTCTTTTTTTTTTTCTTAAATTCAACTAGAGAAAAAGAGGAGCACAGAGAGAACGGAATACTCTGGTTAATAAAGCGATTTGTATTCTCCAATTAGAGAATTGGTAATTTTCCAGAGCCATGATATTCGTTTGAAAAAAAAAAAATCCGTAGAAAATTACTTCACGATCCCAGATGAAGAAACAAAATGATCTATTTAATCTCACCGAAAGTTTCTCCTGAAATAAAATTGGAAAAATTGTTAATTCGAGCCGCAGAATTCACTGGGGAACAATTTCTCTGTCTGGCCACAAGATGCCTCGGATAGACGATGCTAACAGTTTTGGGAATACAATGTTACAACATTGTGCACTTGCGCATTTTCGTGCAACACAAAACCATTTGCATTTTCCGAGGTGAAATCTAGAGTATGGGGGAATTCACAGTTACCAAGTGTCAGGCTAGGCATCACAATCAAATATGCAAATTGGTGACGATATTTGTAGACATCAATGGGAATACCATGGCAATTCCCATTCGTCCGATATCCGAGAGAAAAAACGTAATTCTTTTCAACCGAATAATTTTTTTAATTAATTGCGAACAATATAATGATACAGAAATCAATGAAATCATGAGAAATCGGATGTTTATCACTCTAGAACTGTAAATCCTCAAGAATTGTCTATCCCCTCAAATGACAAGACTGACATTTCCGTTACGCCTTCCTCTTGTTCTCTGAATGTTAATCACTGAACAAATTATTCATCAATTCATATTCCGAGTGTCTTTTGTCCCATAAAAAAAAATGGAAAATTTATGAGGAAAGTGTAATAAAAAACACACACTCATGAAACTCGAAAAAAAAACAAATCAAGCGTGGGTGAGTGTTGAGCCGTGATTAGCTAGAATTAACTGCTATTTGTATACACGCGGAAGTCCGAAGTATCAGCATGCAGAGGCACTCCACTAAAGTTGATGTTTTCAATTACAGATAATCACTTGGAGATTCAGGGGATCGTAAAATGTAATGCCTCGTTTCGGAAAAATTTATTGATTACAAATAGAATGAAATTCGATGAAATAAATATTTGTGATTCTTAAAATACTTTGGTTAACGATGGAGACTGTTGCAGCTCATGAAACTTGTAACGAGCAGTTGAAAAAGTATTTTGCTCCTTTCTGCAGAGAATAAACCCATTTACCTCAAAATCCTTCTGCTATTCATTGACACTAGCATATTCTAGAAATACGTGAAAATAAACCCGACAGTTTAATTCCAAACTTGGAAATGAGGCTAAATCTGTTATGAAAGCTCTGAAATAAATGACAGAAAAAAAGGGAAAAGTGTTGAGAGAATTTAAAACAAAATCACACTATATACAGATTCTAAAGGTGGTTACAACTCCAGTTATTGAAAATGTGATTTACCCACTCGGTAGAATATAATGGCGTCCATGAATTTATGTTTCTTTTGGTGGGGATGAAAAATCGGTTGAAAAAGTAATCAAGTCGCTTGTACTACGGAATTTTCCAGGGCTCTAGATGAAAAAAACATTAAAAGGACTTTTTCATTTTTCAATTGCATCGTGAAAAATGTACTTTCTCAATGATTCACGAAGTATTAAGAAAAATGATACTCTTTATGCTCCAGTTGCTCAATAAAAATCCTTACTGGGTCGTGATACTCCGTGGTTTTGTCTCGTAAAAATATGAGCGATATTTTTCAAATGAAAATACCAGAGAAGACAAAAACAATTTTTTTAATAACCAGAAGCTTTTTCAGAATTTTCTTCCGATCTATTTGTCATTCTAAAACAAAAAGAAACATTCTCAAAATGATGTCAACTCCGAATTTTTTGATCCTTTCTCATAACCCCTGAATAGGAAGCTTTCTCTAAATTCTCTTTCAATTTACCCCAGCGCGAAGATAGTAGTTTCCTCCACACGTAACCTATGGAAACCCAAGTACAGAATAGAAAAGAAAGAGATAGAGAGCAAAGGGGCAAAGGCGAATGGAGGATCGGAAGCACTTTAGCCACGTAGAAGACCCAAGATTAATGTGCTTCTTGGATGCTGAGGCTACCCGCGAGTGGCTTCAGCTCGAACGCGGAAGAGCTATTAGCTTTTCGTCTGCCTCCTTACTTGAGCGAGTACAGTGCTCCAATAAAGTGGCCTCTGATATAAGAAGAGAAGGAAAAATTCCCTACCTTTTTCTTTACACATTGCTCTCTGTTATCACTAAACATTTTACATCAAACTCAACTCTGCGAGCTTTTAAGACTACATCCGCAAAATGTATTTAAACTTTTCTCTCTCATCATTGTTGAGTGCATGTAATCAGATTATTATCCTCAATTTTAATAAAAAGAAACATGAATGAATATTAAAGAATGACAATGACTACGACAATCAACAGTCACGTGCCAACATGGATTGGGCACTCACGTTTATGAGACGTGTATTGTCGAGGACTTCTTTTTTCCAGGATGATCGATTAGAATTACATTTCAGTGGGAAGTTGTCCATTAACATGACAATGTACCCCCATGTGTGATGATTGAGTGACTTTTTTTGTTCTTACCAATTACATATGATTCATCGTGTTATTCATTTTTACATTGAATTCATAAGATAACCTGTACATCAAGTCACGTGACGAAACAAAGCCCAGTTGCGTAATATGAGATGCGCGCGCAGTGGCGCGGACCTCTGTTCTGTTGCATTCTGGGTGCTGTCCGCGCCAAAATTCGAAACGTTTATTCCCTCAATTTAAAATCAAATTAAAGTTCTGTAATAATGAGAGAACAAATGTCGCAATATCAAGGCAATTGCGTTTCTCCAACTTTATATAATTCGGAGGAAAAAGAGTTTAAACAAGACATAACCGGCATTTAACCGACACAATCAACGGAAGGTAGAAAAAAAGCACACGAAGGTAAAGCGAAAAAGTTTAATGGTGAAGTTTTCGAGAAGAAAAATAAGAATGAAAAACAGAGGAGAAATAAGATGGTAACGTTAATGAAATTGGTAAAAGAATTAGCGAATTGTGAATTACGAGGCAGGTACTTTTTGTAATGAAAGAAAACACCTGATGCTTTGTATTGCCAAGTCAATTGGCTCGTAAAACACATCAGTGATTTGAAAAACCGAGGCATCCATTAAAAACCCGAAGGGAATAACACTCTGTAGTACGTCATGATGTCCGAATGCCGTTAAGTAGTTGACAGGCCAATAAACCTGACATCATAAAATTCCTTCAAACCTCTCAAGAGCAGTGAATAATAGTACTCTTCTCATTTAGAAATATGAAATTGACGTTTTGATTATCAATGCCTGAGCTCCAACTGAGTTGATGGTAAATCATGTAAGCCGTGAGTTAGTGAAGGATTGGTAGGATTTGTTGAGAAAAATTATAATTTATGGGATCAATGATTATTGACAGAGATTATATTTAAATTTAATGCGCCAATAGTACCGTGACAAGTCGAGCGTTAAGGCCGGATGGATCATGTGATTTGATGCGATTTGCTCTGATCGAATCATTGATTTATTGTTCTCATGAATAAACGAAGGTGGAAATATTTTTCCATGGAATTTACAGAAATTGAAAGAATCTATTGAATGCAAATCGGTGGACGTAATTGAGACCTTCGAGTGAGCTTCAAAAGTCATTTTTTATACATTCAAAATCCCGAACAGAATGACCCACTTTCTCTCCCACAAAGTGCAGTGGATGAAATATATATTTTTTTTAAATTCTTCAAGTGACGTATGAAAACAAAACGCCGTTGGCTGTGGATGAAAGTTCTTTATTAAGTTTCGAAGAGAAAAAGAATTAATCGCTTCCTCGTTGACAGTGAATTTAAAAGTTTTCTTCAATTTAAATAATGAATTGTTAATGGATAATTATGGGATAGAGTAGTGAATTTTTGTAGAATATGCAGTTTATTCGATTCCTGATGTAATTGGCCTCGGGCTGCTGACAAATTATTGGAGGCCGAAATAAGTAAATATATATATATATATATTTAAGTGACAAATGAACGAACGACGACAGCTCGCACGGTGGGAATGACCGAGTCTTACTAATGAGTTTCGGCTGTTTCCGTTTTAAAGGGCCGCCTATATATCGCGGCACATAGACTCTTAATTTCCGCAGATTGTGTGCACAGCTCCATTCAACGAAATATAACGAAGAATCATAACAGAGATTAATGATTCCTCGGTACAGCAAGAAATAAAAAAAAATGGGCCACTTCCGTTTCTCCTCCGTTTCATCAGAATCTCTCCATTCTTTTCGCTTTCTTATTTCCTCCAGATCATTTGGAATGAGCAAAATGCCTGAAGAGAATTTTTATAGGTTAGAGTTTCTTTTCTTCTTTCACCGATGAACCGAAGATTCGCTCGAGGCTTTGAACGATATATTTGATTCATTATCGATCGAGTAAAAGCCGGAGAGTAGACATGCGGAAGATCGGTATCTCGTGGTACAGAAAACGCGCGCGTCACCTCGATACATCGTTTAGATACGAGGGAAAAAAAAAAACGATACTACTACATACTGTTCCACTGCAGTTGGCACAGCCCAGTAGGAAGAGACTCTTCTCCTCATCCGCCCCCTTTTCAGCCTTAGGTGCATTGTAGTTTCTTCGCCCTCTGGTTTAATGGAGCGTGCTCCATATTGTTGTTGCAGTGCTGAAAAAGAATGAAAGAAAATTGTAAAAATTGGAGAAAAAAAAACACATCTTATCGGATCTTCCATTGTGCGGCACAACGGAGAGAATGGACGCGCTTCATCGAACTTGCAACCGCTCGAATCGCCTGTGTATGATTTCTCGTATTAAAAAAAAACGAGGAAAAATAACGAAAATCAAATTTTCCAACGTAATTTATGGGCAATTGTATTCCGCCAGTATTTTGCAGTTATCGGAGAAATGAAACTGGGTGTAACTGTTGCGATGACTGTTTGTGATATCACGAGATTCAAGGCTGATAGATAATATCATTCGGCTATATCCATCCTACAATTTTGTTAGTTGAGATGAAAATTTTTGAATTATTGCAACAACACTTTTAATCATACTTTTTGCCATATGTGATTGGAGATTTATGGGTGTCGATAATTTTCCCAGTGGTTAATCTTCAGATCTGAACTAGATTGGAGAATGAGGATGTGAATTAATCCAAATCACAGTTATCAAATAATCTGAATTGAATTTTGTACTCTGCGAAAAAAAATTCACAATTGTCTCGGAATATCTGGGGATAAGAAAAAGTGAAAAATCTTATGTCTCCCTGATAATGATATCGTTCAAGCATCTCCTTGAAAATAACCGCTGCACTTTTCCACTCAGCCTGGCAATATCCAGGGCGTCCTTCCCCAGAAATCTGCCCATTTTATTCAAACCTCCACAGACACATATATATATGCATGTTAAAGCGTACGAGTCTTCTCGGTATGCAATAAATTCAGTCTCCCACGCGACCTTGCCTAACTTAAGCCGGCTTTAACAAACCCTCCTCACTATTTCGCTCTCATCCACCAATTCCTCCTACTAGGGAATAGGGAACGTGAATCTGCCTCTTTTCACTACTATATATCCTTTGCATCCACCTCACCCGGATTTGGCGGTGCTCCAGAGCCCCAACGATTCGTTCGTTATTGTCCGGAAAATGGGTCGACTATAATTGCACCCAGAGCACTATATACGACAACTCGGATCTCAATCTCGCACTAGTACCGGTATCCTCGTCCGTTTCCGGTTGCCTTCCACTCTCCCCCTCATCTCCACTTCATTCGCTACATTGAAATTGCCGAGAGACTCTCGGATCTTCTTTAGCAAAACCTGATGATGATGCTTCCATCCAGAGGACTCTCCGAGTGGAGGGGGAAAATAACTTTTCACCAATTTCCCCACTTTACCAGGTGAATTGGAGAAAATTCTCCAATACTATCGTTTCCGTATTTTCCCTCATATTTGATAACGGTTATTACCAATTACTTAACATAATTGAGATATCAGATGAAATTCTTGAGTAATCTAATAATCATTTCTTTTTTATTATGTTTCAGGTAAGGGAGAATATTTTGCTTTTTTCATAGAGATTCAATGCTATTGATCGGCGTATTTGGTGAGTCCATTCTGGTTTATCCTACCATTAAATATACCCCGGGTGCTATTAATCAAAAGTTGTCTACATCGAAAGCGATTAGTTCTGGGCTGATGCTGATAAACAAATCTCACTATGGGTTTCCTTATCTAAATGCCCCCGGAAATCCAAATGCCGATTTTTTTCCCCCCCACAACGAAAAATTATACGCTTATCGACAGCCGATGATAACGCTAATCCATGAAGTTACTTTAATGCCAATTATAATGGAAGAGGTCACGTGTCCATGGGACATTTGAGTGGGATTACCATTTGATGCTGCTGGATGCTACCATATCTTTATCTCAGGATTCATTGTCCAAGGATTGGGAACAAATCTCTTCATTCACCTGCAGGACATTAGTGTCATTTATCTCAGTTGGAATAAAACAAGCGAAATCGTCAACCCTCAAAAGATAAAAAACCAGATACTGCCAATTACGAGGCGGAATTTGCGCAGTGACCAGGCACTTTTTGAAAACTCTTTTTCGACGCACACGCGGGTCCTATTAATCACCAGGGCTTGTGAAATTAATCTTCCAATGTTATCTCTCGGATGAATGAAGATGAGGCACAAAAAAATTACTTATGATTCGATATGATAAAGAGAGATACATGGAGAATTTCGTTGATGATGCTCTTTACATTGGGAATACTCGTTTTTTGTCAGTTCATTTGCGGTAGCTTTGAGAATGTAAAAAGGGGACTTTTAAATGGACGAATCACGGATTGTAATGAGCGTTCGAATTCACGAGGAAGTGAGAACGTTTTTCTTTGTGCTTCGAAAACGAACGTCAAACTGGAAAAGAAGAGCACATCATCAGATGCATCGTGCAATGCAATTTGTGAAAATGACAGGAGCAATCAGACCATCTCCGTCAGATTAATGGGAATACGGGTGTCCTCCAATGAATACCCTCCGATGAGAATTTCCAGATACATCTTTAAGCTCAAGGGCCATCCCACCATTACCCTTCTTCCCTAATTCATCCAATCCAACTCTCGACCCTCTTTTCAGACATGCCTGAATGGCTTCAGTGTGAGGATAGTTGGTTGACTATGGTCATCTGGTTTCTCCTGATGCTTTCATACATTCCCGTGTTCCCTCTTCCTTTCTTTACCACGTAACTAATTATTCTCCGGTTCTCTATGGGTCTTCAAAGACCAGAGAGATTAGTCCTTCGTGTCAATCTGGGTAATCAAAGCTTCTGTCTGCATTGGAGGAGCAGAGCTAATTAGAATTTCTCTGTTCAAAATTGAAGACAAAGGAGAATTTATATTTTCATGATTTTTTTTTTATGCTAATTTCCTATAAATCTCGTTTATTCAAAAAAGAAACTTTTCTGATAGTAATATTTGATCCTCGAAGTCATAAATAAATTCGTTATTCTAATTTAATATAACAGGCTAATGGCAAAGTTCAAGTTTTAAAAAAGTATCATAAAAGAAAATCGTTAAATACAGAGAGAAAAAGTTCAACTAGATTTCATTAAGAAAGAAATCTTCTTACTTTATTTTCATAATATTTTTCCTCCTTTTTCTTTTTTTCTCTCCACTGTTTTCCTGGTTCGAGGGCAACTTACATTTTGCCCCCTCTGATAGTATCAGAAGGTAAGGACCTGTGTGCCACAAGTACGACAATACAGTAGGATACCCTCACCACTCCACTGTAGATGCCTTTAATTAATCGTAAGCTTACTTTCCTCGGTAGTTCATATAGATATATACATACCTGAAGATACTTGGATGCGCATCCCTTCTCAACGTTTCGTTTCGAGTTCTTAAGTAGGATTAGCGCCAATACTGAAGGAGGAAAATCCATGGAAAATGAGGCCCATGTTGAAAGTTTGCTCTGCTGCACTCTCAGCAAACATCTAGATCTTTGCGCTCTCCAAACTACTCTGTAAGATGACTCATTATATAAGAACTAAAGCCCTCAAATCTTGACGTTATTTAAAAACTGTTGATAAAAGAATCCTTTGATAGATAATGAACGTGAGATGATAATCTGCAAATTTCAAGAATACAATATATTCCCCAATAAATTGTCCAGAACAACAGCTGCAGTCGTGCATGTGCATACAATTTTAAAAAAGAATAATTGGACTTGAGAAAGATAATGCAAAACTCCACAATTCAGTTGCGTTGATTGACATTATGTTTCTCCCTTTCTTTTTAAACCATAAAAGTCAAATACACGTGCACCCATCTATCTGTCGACAGCATGGAAAACCCCAGTAGGCTTCCACAGGTTTGGATAGCATAAGACGACGAATCATGGGCGAGAGAAACCCTCCTTGGCATTTGCATTGAATGCCCTTACCTACCGGGTTTCTCTCCTATAGATACTACACAGGCTGCACCCGGTGGTACCTTGTACCATTGTGTTTATTTATGGACTTTAATTATATCAAATATGGTGTGGGAGAGTATGTGCGCCTCTTGTATAATCCACCGAATGCCATACAACTGGTATATGAGCAACAGTTAGATCCAAAGACCCACTCCAAATAGCTTGAACAAGCTATACCATAATTTTCGAATGATAATGATGATAAATTATTCAGGATTAGCAATTGAAGAAGGGGAATTGATGGGATTGATGCATTACCATGTAGACATCATCTCCATCATCTCCAAAAAACCAAGAATCCTCTTTCTCCATGAATTATACCCAATGACCTCTTACATGTCAGTAAAGTCACAATATCCATAAATGGCTGTGTTGGCTACTCGAATACCTTTATCTCATTGTATATCGTTACCTTTCTCCATTTACTTATTTTATACGATGCCAAGTACCTTTTATTTGCCTTCTCTCAATTCTCCAAAGACACCAGCGCAAATGCAAATGGCTGGGTGTTAAATCCGTTCTTTTGTCCAACGCGTATTTTCATACCTAGGAGGACAATACACAATGCACTTTGCTTTTTTCTCCCTTCTCTTAACCTACAACCAAGATCAAATCATTGGATAGTTTTTAAAAAAAAAAGAACTTCTCTCTGTGTTCGTTTGTGCATTCTTGAATATTTGTTCGATTAAAATAAAAAGAATGGAGAATTGAGTAAACAACGTTTGGTGTTTGGATGAAAAACAAACCTTCAGTTTAATCATCAGAACGTCTAACGAGCACGCTGTTAAGAGTCTGCGAGCATGATGCTGAATAAGAGAAAAAAAAAGGAAAAAGCCTGCAAGGCAGAAAGAAACCCTTTTTATTTTCATTCTTTCGCTTTTATCATCTGGCTTCCACAGCCCAAAGGACTTCATGTACGTTGAATAATCTATTGCCAAGGACTAAAGCCCAAGTGTATGTGTGCGTGACCCTGCACTCAGTGAATCTCAGATTATGCTCTCTGGATGCAAGGAGTATATATACATCTATTGTTTCATGCATTTCTGATTGTTAGCCAAAGGAAATTCAACCGTCATCAAAAAAATAAGAGTGGAGTCGTTGAAAAAACCATTCGTCGCCTCGAGAGATGTCCTTTAACTATTGAGTTCTGCTTTTTTTTTCTTTTTTCGTCACCCCCTCGATGCTCTGCATCAACCCTTTCACCATGCAAACTGTTCAACCTGACGTGTCACCCCATCCTCTTCCAACTCACTTTATTCCAAAAAAATATTTCCCTCCCCCTCCTTTGTATACACGTACCGTGCAAGTGTCTAGCACTCATTAGTTTGTCCGAGGGTGAAACTGAGAGTGAAAAACAAAGAAAAAAAGGGGAGTCCTTCAATTCTTTCGCTCCAGATCCAACATACAATTTGTTAATTGGAGGAACGTTGTTCTGTACCCACGGGTTTGACACTTGGAGGGGTCATTCTTCTATTTTACCATTTCCATTAAATTCTGCCATCAATTTCGAGGGAAATAATCATTAGTCAATTAGTTTCTTTTTTTTCAAATAAAATTGAAGTGTTTCCACTTTTATTCAGAGAGAAACCATTGCAATATTCAATTGAAATCCACTGGTTACTCCAGTTTGTTTTTCATCAGGGGTTATGGGCCCTTCTCCATAAATTTTTCCACCCGAATGAAGTCCGAAAGCAGCTAGAGACTTATTTAGAGCGTGTGAAATGGGGATGGAAGTCTAATTAAACTCTTTCTCTGAACGGTCACGTAGAGCAGAGAGATCAAATGGTGGTGGAAAAAGGAGGCCGTGGTACAGCTGAAAAGAGGGGGGGTAGGTTATACTTCTTCCGGGTTCTTGGAAAACGACGCGGAAAATAAATTGTAAGAGCAATTCCCAGTTTCTCAACGATGCCGCCCTCTTTCTCCTCTCTCGGGTGTTAAAGTATCCAGGGTCTTTTGGCGAAGCAAACTATTCTCTCATTCTCAATTTTATTTTCTCACTTTTACCTCCCCCAGTAACTATTACCCTTCTCTTTCCTCCCACCCTTGGAAAGCCGGGTGTTAACGATGATTAAGCAACAGTACGGGTCACACGGAGAAACGATGACTCAACGGGGATGAGGGTAGGAAATATCTACGGGTTTTAAACTTTATTTATTCAAAGTTGTTGAATGCCAAGACACTCGAGTTCTTGTTGAGTTTGGATGGTTTTTTTTTCGAGGGTATGGGAGTGTTGGACTTGTGACAAACCTGGTATGCGCTGTTGGTCAACCAGAAATAGGACACATGTGTTGAGAGTTTGTGACGCTCTCTGAATTTATCGATAGTACATTGACCCAAACGTTAAAGCCATCTTGAATTATTGTTGACTCTAATGTGAGCAAGTGCTTCTAATTTCGTTTGAAATTATTTTGAAGAATTGTCATACTCAACTTTTTGCATTTTGGCGTGATGATGTTGGACAGTTGTAATTTAATGTGTATTTCCGGTAGGGATTTCTGGGAAATTCATCAAAAGAAATTTTTTTTAATTTAATTTAATTCAGAAAAAAAGTTTCTGCATTAATTTTCTAAAGAGAATTTTAATAGAATAAAGTGAAGTTGAGAAAAAAAGAGAAGTTTGCTCTTTTTTCTTCGTGAAAAAATCCACCGGCATTGTCACAAGGTGAGACAATAGACTTTTCTTCCCACGGAAAATCTTTTTCTTGAAAGACACCTGAAGATTTCTCGATTAAATCCTCAGTTTTATTTTTGTGTTATCAAATGAACTTCAATTTATGCGAATAAACCGCTGCACATTTTATTGCAGTGATATACCATATGTTTCATTGATAAATTACTCGTGCACTAGCCTCTGATGATTACTTCGTAGCCGCAGGTGATACAAATCATTTAAAAAAAGGGGCAATCAACATTTTTCTATTTAAAATGATAATTTATCGTTTTATCATCGAAGAAAAATGATAAAATTCATTTTTTCCCACAATGATTCATTAACGAAGTCAAAAGAACCTTTGAAAAAATTATAATTATATAAAAGTCCCAAAGTTTTTCCCGCTAAATTCTCGGTTATAAGAAAGTCAAACTTTGCGCACCATTATCTCACGAAGAACCAAGTTTTTTCTATTTTTTTTTTTTTTTCCCCTCCAAACTTCATCACAAACCGCTGGATCTCAAACTTTATCCCATCTAATTTCCGCAATTTCATAACTGGATTGACTTTTGTAAAAAAATAGAGGAGATTAATACCGAAAGAAATGAAATTTTTGAGAATACTCAAACCGGTATCGTAATAATAGTAACCCAGGGACATAACTCAGACCCGAGCAATACAGTGAGCAACACACACATGTCCCACCGATACCTGCACCAAATGCAGAAGCAATGCGCGATAACAGCATTGAGCATGAGCCCCAGAAGAATTAATAAAAACTCCGGGACAGGAAAAAATCTTAAAATCGTGTTTGAACATTTAAATCGGAGCGATACAGAGCATTCTGAAATTTATGATATGTCTCGCATTCTTATCCAGCCCACGTGCTCGTAATACGACTTTATTCTCTAAAAATAGAGGAAAAGTTAAAGAAAATAAAGGAGAAATAGAGAAAAAAAATAACGAAAGAAAATAATAATCAACCTCGTTTGTTACATGACGTAAAAATTGTGGGCAAAAAAAAGAAGAATAATAATAAAATAGAGGTATAACGACATCGTGGCAAGAACCTCATTCGTCTCACGCAAGACCGAAGGTGGAAACTGCACCTAGAGTTATAAGTCTCTCGTAGGAAATGAAAGAGACGGTGAAAAAAATGAATTAAAAGTGGGGAAAAAAAGAGGGAGCAAAGTGTGAGGAAGAGAATTAAAAAAAAATAAAAAAGAGAGGTGCAATAAAGTCTCGCGGGTCGAGCGATGGATATAAAAAAAAAAAAGAGAGAAGAAAAAAAAGAAATTGTGAAAACGTGCACGCTTCGTCACTGGGGGATAATCTCGTTTTACGAGGGCGCTAATCCGCGCGCGTATATGCCTAGAATCGTTTTAATTAGCCCGATGTTTAGGCGACGTCAGCGGCACGTTATGATCGCGGTAAATATTGTATATAAGGAAATTGTTGTATACAAACACGCTAGCGTTAGAGCAACCTCATTCATCTTGACGAATGTGTAAATAATTCATGAATTAAATGATTTATTTGAAATAATTGTGGAAAAATATGTTGGATAGACCCATGGGACTGGGGATAAAGTTCTCCGGTTAGTTGAATGGTAATACAATCACGCTAAAGGTTTTCATCACAGAAATGGAGTAAGGGAGAGCAACATCCTTGGTCATACACAAGCAATGTAACTTTGTTACTGATTATTTCGAGGCACACGAAAGCCTTGATGTCACTCTGCTTCCTGCTTCGTCACTCATGCACGCTCCCCCTTGTCCTCCCATCCGCGACCTCAAAGCATAAGCAGCGAATACTCTGGCGAAGGGCAAAAGCATCGGGGTGGAAGGCGTGTAGAGATTATGAGACACGCGCACCCTCCATCCCTATTTGGTTCGTTTGGTCTAGACGAACGGAGACATTAGCTGATTAGCCTTTTCATCTACCACGATATCCGCAAGAGCCATTCTCCATTCCACATCCATGAAAAAATATGTATTCGTGAGGTAAATTATCTGGAACTGTTGAATTTCTCACGTTTTATCCTTACGTATAACATCGTTTACGTCAGGCATAACAGGAAGTAGTTGGAATGAAGGTGATAAAGTTCTTCATGACTTGAATATGAAATTTCCAAGGGCGGAAGAGAAAAAAATGTTTTGCCTTCCAGGCGAGTGATATGTGGCAAGTACAGAAAAATTCACACATTTGTTCGGGATAATGGAGTCTTGAGAAATTATTAAATTTATGGATTCTTCAAATTTTAGATGAAAATAATGGGATTTAATGGAATATTATTCATTATCAACCGCAGGAAGTGTGAAAAAACAAATATTTGAATTCAATCAATCAAGCTATCAATGAATTACGAGTTAATTGATCAATGGAGGACATTTTTCAGATAGATTGATTGCCCGGTAACAGCCGAGAGTGACCCAGTTCCTGGTGTTACTGCATTACACAACGATTCTCCAATTTTTTGTCCATTAAAAAGTATAAAAAATGGAACGTAATTTTTTAACAGATAAAATACAGTAGTACTCAATTGTCACAAAAAAAAAAATCTCCAATTCAACAATTATCTCAAGTGATTAATTTAATAATATCAAAACCCGTAATTATCGTGATACCAGTTTTTTTCTCCCCTAAATCCAGCTACAGAAAACCGATGTAAAAATAAAAAAAAATTGTTAAACGAGGCGCACTAACTAACACTTCTACAATATCATCATATCGTTGCAATAAACGTTGGCATAGAAACGTGTTTTGCATATACACACCCGGAAGCTGAATATTCGTAAATATAAATCGCAGTTTGTGCATGTGTGTACAGAGTAGACCAATGGGAGATTGCCTTTCGGATAAATCCTTTTCCGAAAGTGAAGCAGAGCAGTAATACGATATGGGTGTAAATCGATGTAAATTTTCCATCTCCAGTATGATATGCACCACACCCCCAGTATCAATCTCTCTCCATTCATTTCTCGTTGGAAATTATTTATTTCGTATTGGATTCACGTGATTCCATCTAAACTCATCATAATAATCAATAAAAATAATAAATTTAAAGTATAACCCATCACGATAACTTTCACAAGCACTTGAGGACAATAAAATAACACTTTCCTAATACCGTAATCCCTGTGCTTGCAATAACTTTTTTCGCTCGATAAGCAGAATAGCAAGCACGATAAGTTTGCTAACAATGTTTATTCAGGAAAAAAAAGTATATTGGCTTTTACCTGATTCAGTCAGTAAGGAGCAACTTATTGGTAAGCACACACACACACACACACAGTGCTATCGTGTCAAAACGATATCGCGTGCGGTCCTCCGTATATGGGAGGCATAAATAAGCACTACTTACACTATCATTCCTATGTAAATCGAGGCACCAACGCTCCGACAAACACCCCAGATAAATTTACACCACTAATTTAGAAAGCCCTCCAATACTAACATTATTTTAAACTCAAAACCCGTCTCATTCACTTTACTGTATTCTTCACTTTAGTATCATCGTAATCATTATCTGTTCATTCTCATGAAACACACGAGAGTCATTGGGAAAAATTATTAGTTCAAGGTTTTCATATAATTTTGATAAGAATATTGTGGAAAATCGGTATTTGATGATAATGACCTTCATCATTGGATTGATTTATATTTTTGGGAATTTACGACTCTATTTAATGAATATTCATTCACAATTCGGTTTAATCTTAATTGGACAATAACTTGGACTTCATCACACCATTAAACCAACTGTGCTTTAATCCTCTAGGCTAACACCTCAATTCTACTCTCTAATATTTTCATTTTTGTTATTCGCACTTGTGTCTTTATTTTTGCCCTCTTGTTTGCATTGTTTCAGTCTCTTTTTACTTTCATAACGGAATTTTATACGAGTTAACCATCGGTGAAAACGAGCTTAATTAACCAACACCTGAATTACGATTAAATATTTTGGTACTACAGTTCGTAATGGAGAGAGAGAGAGAGCTTTTGATAGTGTACTTTTGCACTCATGCACACATAAACACTCGCTGGTTTAAATCGGATTGCCCACTCCTCGTTTGTGTTTTAAATTAAATAAATTGCATTCCATTCCTCTGTGTTTGTGAGCACAACATTACAGTATTAACTCATACCTAACTTCTGTAATGTTGGTACAAATTTCAATGTTTGTTAGAAGGAAAAGCTCAACTTTCATTGAACCCCAAATTAAATAGAAAAAAAATGTTCGTATTTTTGTAAAATTCTATTTTTTCAATTCTAAAAAAAGAATAAAAACAAACAAAATGAAATGTGAAACCTTTGATATTGATATTTAGTAAAAAAAAAAACAGGAGAAGATCGAATTTCATGCATTTGTACTGTTGAAAGCAACAATGGAAATGGATTTTAAAAAATTGATATGTCTCGAGTAATTACTGATTCCCCCTGTATATTCAAATATTCTACGTTTCTATTGCACCAGATTCTCCCATTAACACTTAACCTTTCCCCTTTCTCAAGTGCTATCAACATCACAATTGACTCATTAAATATACATAGCAATAAAGTTCTGCGCAAAAGTACAAAATTCTGCCGAAAGAAATGAATTTTTCAAAGAATTAAAATAGAAGAATTGACACAATTCAACGAATTTTATTAACGCAAATCATTCTAATTGATTACAATAACCATTTTATTAAACCACGTGACTTGCCAATTATTTGACTAGCAGTGTCAACGACTCTCCCACACAATGTCAAATCTCCAAGTAAAGGTGGGATAGTAACTTTGGCCATTAAGTAAATTTCCGAGAGACTCCAGAATCTGCAATTTAATCCACCGAACGAGTAAAGTCAATGGAACGAGGGTGGAAGAAGGGGGGAGTCTGTGGTTACGTATAATCGTAGAATGGAGGACAGATATTCAAATATCCTCCTAGGGGTCTTCGCCAAGGTTTCAATGGTCCTCCACGTTTGCTCCTGTGTTCGTAACTCCGAATAACCATTACTACGTAAAGTGTCTTCCCAATGATACATCAGAACTACTGAAGTATTTCAATGTGATTATAAACTAATATCACGGCCTATCGATAGAGTCACGTATTCATGAATCCAAATAAACCGTAAACCGTAAATTTTCCGAAACTTTGAGAAACTTTATTCATTCTTTTCTCAATGACATCCGAAACGAATTTTCCCTTCACACAGACCGTTGTTAATTGTTCGACAATTGAAATAACACGTGGCTAAATCATTATCTATTACAGTCGACTAAGCACAGCTTCCTACTTGGTTTAAGTTATACCATGTGCAGCATTTGATAATACAAAAGCCCAGGTCAAGCGTTAACACGTTGGAAATCACCCGTAGCGATTCGTCGACAGTATTGCAACAATGGCGACAGTTCTAGTTCTATCTAGAACAATTGAACATCATCCCGGCCGTGACCCAGTACTTGTTCTATCTGCTTTATGACACTCCACGTCGATTTTCCCCGGGTTTCGTACGTTTCCTTCGATAAATACATATGTACAGATAGGCCAACGAAACGGTCACGTGTCGGCCGTACGTCACGAGTGGCGCGTGTCCCGAATGTACAATGTTTACTAGGATAGAACGTGGTGGTACATCGTATTTGCTGCGTGACTTATATACATCGCGAATCTCTGGAGTAATTTATCGTGTGTCTGTTTGCTCACCGTTCCTGACCACTGGCATACTGAATACCACTCGTACACCAATGGAAAATACGAAAAACAAAAAAAGAGAAAACAATGAGAATCAAATCATCGTTGAGTGTCAAATCAAATTGACGTTTCATGTTTTATGTGGGAAATGGTGATGGGATTATTTTTATCAGGAATTAACAGAGAAAAAGTGCAGATTTTTTTTTAGGTATTTCTGGGGTTTTTTATGAAGATGGATTTAATTTTCAATATTTTTTTAAAAATTCTCTTCATTGTTGGGCTTTTCCATTTCATTTTTATTAAACAAAAATTCCTGCAATTCTTTCTTTTATTATTATATCCTCATTAATTAAATAGCATTGTGAAAAAGTGAGAATAATAGTACAAGTTTGTTAAGAGAAATTGCTTTTTGATAGGCAGTGCTGCATACAGCGTTTTAAAAAATTCGTACAAATGAAATCGAAAAGGATGAAAGACATATTCTTTCTTTTCATCAATTCCCTCCTTTTGTGCTTCATAAAAGCTCATATATTGTATAATGAAACCCTTTCGAACACATGTAAACGTAATTAAAACGACGATCGAGGGAGAAATTCAAGGGAAAAAAGAAACATATACCAATTACAATTAATTCAAAAACTGGGTCACCATTTGTTTCACTATTTTCTCATTTTTTCCAACCACAAAAGCGCGTTTCTCTGAATTTATCGATAAATATTTATTCAATTAAATCCATACATTTCTTTTAATTGAAATATTTACGCTCTTTAGAGCGAGAATATTCGCAAAGAAATCTCATGAGCTTCAATTAAATTACGATATCCCAAAATACGTGCAAATAAATATCTGCACCCATACACTCTCCATAAATCTTTTCCCATGTGTTCCTGTACTCTTCGAGTGTGAAAAAAAAAACGTTGGAATATTCGATTTAGTAAAATTTATAGGAAACATTTTGGGGAAAACGGATCTGCCGTGAAATTCTGCAATTCTTAAGAGATGCCATTGGTTACCTTTCCCTCCCCCCTCCCCCCCAATACTAACGTGTGTTTCGTAAATGGTCTGAGAGAGTCGCATTCGTGATAAATGGTAATGGTATACGTCAGGAGGCTGAGAATAGCGATAAACACGAAGGAGAGAAGTCGAACAGAGCCAAAGGCGAATTCAAGTTGGAAATACCGGGATAGCTGTGAGTGTTGTTATACCTGTGTCAAAGTTAAGGGAGAGGCAGAATATATAGGTGCACATGGACGTGTTCGAGAGAGTCCGTTACAGGGGTGGAAAATACATTACACATGTGAAAAGGAAAAGCCATAGAATTGCCAGGGATGACGTGTGTATGTGAGATTGAACTTTTGGTGAACGAGTTCTCATGAGAAATTGTAATAAAATTCATTTATTTTGAATAAGTTCCACCTGTGTCCTCTGCCCTTTTAGAGAGAAACTATTGAATTTTGAGGAATCTATAAAAAAAACGTACTTTAGTCCACGAAATTCTCTCAAAAAAAGGTCATTCCAGTGATATCAACAGAATAAATCAGGAGTAAAGTCATAAAATGCGACGAGTCGATTTATTCTCAGATCCTTTCACGATTATCTTTCAAATTGATAGCTTCACGAAAAATTCTCGAGAAACCTTTCTTTCCAGATTGAAATGATTTTCTGCAGAATTCTATTAAACTTTGTAAACTAAATGATTTCTTTTGATTTTCAGTTCTCCGGGATGAATTTCGGGTTCAGCCTCAAAATACCCGAGTTGCCGCAGGCGAGACAGCACTGCTCGAGTGTGGTCCACCAAGAGGTCATCCAGAGCCAACGCTGCAGTGGAAGAAGAATGGAAATGTAATAGACTTTGAATCTACGAAGAGGTGAGTTCGAATTTATTAAAAAAAAAAAAACTCACTAATTGACAAGTTGCACAAAATATTAATGTAGATAAATGAACTGCACTCTGAAATACATTTCATACAAAGTACCTATAAAGTGAGTAAGAATGGATGTAAGGGCGTTGAATAATTTCGCGCGATTAATTTTCGTGTCCTTTCTTACACTACGAAATGGAATTTATACCAAGGACCTTTACAGAGAGTATATATCCTTCGCTAACGTTAGCCTTAGGGCCAATAAGAGCGAGAGAAATGCCTCACCTTTTCTTCTCTCGGATAGTTGGGAGAGGGAGATGGGGGAATAGGTACACCGTGGAAAAGGAACGGTTACCAATGGTAATAATCCGAAGACACAAGGACCCGTAATCTACCGCGCATTTGCATGAGAATGGCGCTAAAGGATGTCCCCCATAATTCTTACAGCGTTATCTACAGTCTGACCGTGCCGCGGATGAGACGAACTCGTTATTTAGATTCTCCCGCGGGTAGATGTACGAAACTTATTATTTCTCCTTCCTTCTTCTTTTTTTTTTAGTCTCCTTAATTCTCCGTTTCGCTCGCCATCTTCTTCTTTAATTCTCATTATTTCTTTTTGCTTCTCTCATCTCATCGAGATTTCACGGCGCCAGAAGTTGAAGATTAGCCTTAATATATGTTTGATTGAGAAGAGAAATTATTGAAGAATTATCTCTATCAATGTTAATTTATTGAATTATTTATTTCTCCGGGATTTTGTGTTTTAATGAGAAAATTGAGGAAATCATAATGTTGACTTTAACTTAACGAGCTCCACTTTTTTCACTGCTTCACTTGAATAATTAAAATGACTCGGCCATTTCATTTACCTTTTATCTACATAAAATGGAGGTTGACTGACCATGTTTACTTGACACACATATGCTGGTCTTCTCTGTGGCATTTTAGCACTGGGATTCACTTCTGGAGTGGGTTTTCATGGATAATTAGAATACTGGATAAACCAGATTGAAATCTTCCATTCTATTTAATTCTAATTTATTTCAAGTGAATGACAGAGGAGAATGCAGAATGCTCCTTTCTTCAATTGATAGTCCTGAATAATTCGATTATTAATGAGCTATAAAAATAGATTGTGATAGTTGGAATACGTAGAGTGATGGGAGGCAATAAATTTCTGAGACTGATAGAAATTAAATCTGACGGGAACGGTTACAGTCGCTCTCTTCCTCTCCTCCATCGAGGAAGTGAATACAGCCGGGATTTTGGCTCTGTCAGTAGCGAATTAATTGATACTATAAATTAAAGGACACAATCGAGAAGCCATCGATTTTACCGCGATGTTGTGTCGAGGCTTGGTGTCACGGATACTACACGCTATTCAACATATAGCAATAGTAACAACTAGCCATGGTATTTCCGTTGAATTTCCAAACGCAGAGCGGCTTAATTGCGATTTGGTTTGGCTTGTATTGTGTATGGGATAGGTATTGTATTCTAGAGATAGAACAGACACTAGATACTCTGTTTCATCGTTGAACACTCAAACACTTGTCAATAAATATTCCAAGTTAAATCATCAAGCAATCAGGTATTCTAGTCATTGAGTGATTGAGTGAGGAAATGGATTACTCAAAAATCACGAAAATTCAATAATTCTATCTTTTTTTTAATTCACAGAATAACACTCGTCGATGGTGGTAATCTCGTGATATCCGATGTTAAACAAACTGATCAAGGAAAATATCAGTGTGTTGCACACAATATGGTTGGTGACAAGGAATCAGCAGTTGCAACATTAACAGTACATGTTAAACCATCATTCATCGCAACACCAGAGAATCAAACGGTTTTAGTTGATTCAACAGCACAATTTGCATGTCGTGTCAGTGGTGATCCACCGCCAGAAATTTTGTGGCGCAGACACGATGGAAAAATGCCAATTGGACGTGCCCATATACTTAATGACAAAAGTTTGAAAATTGAACGTGTTACACCACAGGATGCTGGTACATATATTTGTGATGCTGAGAATGGAGTTGGTGCTATTTCTGCTAGTGCAACACTCACAGTACACTGTAAGTATCATTATCAAATTTTTTTTAGAAGAATAAATTAATTTCTTTGTCTTACGTAAATGAATCGTTGAGAGAATAATGGAAATACTTGAAATCATTTATTCTTTTGTGTCTTATGTTCGCTGGAGAGTTGTTTATTAATTATTCCACGGTGTCTCAAGTGCCTTTCAATTATGATCCGTAAGAGGATCAGGCTCTCCACTAGTCGAGACACACCGCAATTTCCCCAGAGAATGTGAAATTACCATTTAATTGAACTCCACTTGACAAACATTAAGTAGGATCTAATTTATTTTCACTTGTTTGCCTCAACAGCACGTCCAGTATTCACTGATTTTCCAAAGGACGAGATTGTTAGTACTGGCTCTGATGTCTCATTCGCGTGTTCAGCACGTGGTGCACCGAAACCATCGATATTTTGGTCCAGAGAGGGCTCACAGGAGCTCATGTTTCCTGGTAATGTTTATCAAGGACGATATGCAATTCATGAGGACGGCAGTATGCACATCAAGGAAGTTAATAAGAAGGATGAGGGTCATTATGTTTGCAGTGCTATCAGTCTGGCTGGTGCTAGCACAGCCACTATATTCCTTCAGGTGCGTAAAATCCATGATAATTCACGAATTACTTTAATATCTCCTAAATGAACAAATTTTTAAATATTCCTTAAACATTCCAGGTGACTCCAGTAGAGGAAGTGCCGCCGCCAATAATCGAGCTTGGTCCAGCGAATCAAACTCTGCCAGTAAAAACCACTGGCTACTTGCCCTGCCGTGCAGTCGGTACCCCGACTCCACGAGTTCAGTGGCACAAGGATGGTGTGCTCATATCGCTATCCAACCGCATAACGATGTCCAGCAATGGCACCCTCATAATCGACGATCTGCAGGCTGCTGATGCCGGCCTCTACACGTGCATCGCTTCTTCAGAATCCGGAAATACTTCCTGGTCAGCAACCCTGAGCATCAGCGCATCAACAACTCTGCACAAGACCCCAGACATGTCTGCACTGCCACAGAATCCAAGTAAACCAAGAATAGTGAACATAACAAGTACCTCAGTGACATTGACATGGAGTCCAGGGCATGAAGGCAAGAGTAAAATAATCGGTTACAACGTTGAATACTTCAGCAGCAATTTGAACACAGGCTGGGTCGTTGCAGCTGCTGGGGTGACTGATGATACTTACACAGTCACTGATTTGAAATCAGACACAAAATACGTTTTTCTCGTACGCGCTGAGAACAGTCATGGCCTATCTTTACCAGGACCATTGTCCGACGTTGCACACACGACAAGCCAGAATCAATACTCTGTTCCCCAAATTGAATTAATTCGGGCCAGAGACAGATTGAACAGTGATATACTCCACTTGAAAGAAGTACAACCCCAGAGCAGCACGAGCGTAAAAATAATTTGGGACATCCTTGGTGCTGCTGATCTCGTTGAAGGCCTGTACATACGTTACCGTGAGATATCGGAGAAGCCAGAGTACCAAATGGTGACTGTGATGAACGCTGGCGCAACAAGTTACGTTCTGACTGGTCTGAACAAGTACACAATGTACGAATTTTTTCTCGTGCCATTCTATAAGACTATTGAGGGTAGACCGAGCAACGTTAAGCTAGCGACAACCCTAGAAGACGTGCCATCAGGAGCACCAGAGAATGTCCACGTTGGAATGATCAACATGACGTCTGCATTCGTCAGATGGGAACCACCAGCGAAGAATGAGCAGAATGGAGAATTGATTGGATACAGGATTCAGATAAAGAGCAACAGCAGCAACAAAGTCCTCGGGCAAATGTCTCTGAATGCTTCAACGACATCGGTCATTATCAATAGTTTAACAACCGGTGGACTCTACACGGCGAGAGTAGCAGGATCGACGAGAGCCGGCCTCGGTCCTTTCTCAAGTCCAACTATCCTAAATATGGATCCAGGACAGCTGACTCAGTTACCACCAAAGACCGATCCAAGTCACGGAGGAATGTCGATAGTATCAGAGACCTGGTTCCTCATCCTGATGATAACTATGGTATTCACTGTAGTTGCTGGACTTGCTGGAGTTCTCTATGTTCGCAGACGACAGGCATTGAACAAACAATTGGGACATCTTGACGTACCAGTCGGCACTGCCAGCGATATCTGCCAATTGAATAAAGATACTCTGTGGCTCGAGCGTGGCTGGCGCCCAACGAATACTCTCCAGGGGTCAAACGACAAGGATTGCGAGACCAAGCTCCTCAACAACCAGCAGATGCTAGCACCCGGAATCGTCAGCATGGCCGGATCGGAGTATGCGGAAGTCAACCTAACAACCTTTTACAATGCCCGGAAGCCACTGCAAGCTCCACCAGAGCCTTACGCAACAACAACTCTCTGCGTTGGCAACAGAAGCCCCGACTCCATGGACGGTAGCGGACAAAAGTCAAACTCAAGTGACTCCTGCGTCAAACCAGATTATTCAAACCTCGACTCGAACCAAGATCACAATCAGTCGACCCTATCACCGAGCAGTGACAACGCCAGCAGTGTCTACACTGACGACAACGACATCCAGCGACGACCACAGTACAGAATACCAACCAACGACAATCAGCAGAACCAAACCGGTATGCCGAACTGGTGTGACATGCTACCACCACCACCAGAGCATCCACCACCAACTGGCACAACGATATCCAGCAGAATGCAGCAACAATTAGCAGCATTCAGTCCACATCTCGGCAAAAGAAACGTACAAAACGATTTAGATAGCACAAATTCATGCAATTCACAGAGTCCACCGACTCCACCAATAAGAATTGGTAATAATTTTACATCATCCTCATCACCCACACCATGGAATGGTGTTGTCAATTCATTGCAGCATGATAATCATGTCGTACCACAAGGAAGATACACGACATTACCACCGCAAACAAATCCACCACCAGTACCATCATTTCCACAAGGTTTCAATCATTATGATTACAAAAATCAAGAGAATGAGTACGAGAGTGGCTCGGTTATTTACGGACATCAGAATGGTGTAAATGATGATTACAGAACCACCAAGTCACACGATCCTGGTTACAGTCATCCAAATTTACCAAATCACTCGCACAGTGAGGATGTTTATCGTCACAACGATGAATTGTTTAGAAATGATAATATTTATCAGCCTGAAAATGAAGAGTGGGATAGAAAATCTTGTGATTCTAATACGCATTCTGAATTGTGCTGTTCTTGTTCAGAATCAAGCTGTCTCTATGCTGATACAATGGATTATAATAATCAATTTGGCAGTGGCTGTGGGCATAATAGAAATAATTCGAGAAATAGGAATAATAGGAGTCCAAGGAGGAGGGGTAATCGTACATCATCACCGACTTATAGCAGCGACAGTAATTACTCGTGTATTCCAAAAAGGCAGTGTGGTCCAGCTAATTCACAGGAAAGGCTCAGGCATAATCGTAGTAAAGGTAATTGTCAACTATTTTTATGATTGAAAATCATTAATTTGAAAGATTCTATTTTTACAGTAAATTAATTCTGTTTACAGACAAAGTGCCAAGTTTTCCACGAAGTGGATACAATCAGCATAACTCATCGGCATCAAATACAATGAGTAGTTCCGGTAGTCAAAGATACAACAAGCTCAATAGTTTATTCAATCCAAATGGTCCAACTGAGACAACACGACTTAGCGATCATCGTGACAGCTAAGCAATATGGAGTATTCGACTCAATCAACACTATCCTATTTTCAAAGAATACAAATGACATACTATATGTTTTTCTAACGAATTAAATAATCGAAAAGGCCCTCAGAGCTCTAAATCCCCAAATGAGGGAAAAGTCGAGGGGAAAAATTGAGAAATAAAATCTGAGGGAAGTGAAACTCGATTGTAAAACAATTCACTTCATAAATGCCATTTATATCTTGCAAATCGAAATAATGTACGAAAGAAGAAATTTAAAAGAAACGTGGCATTTATTTTTAAAACTAGCCTGTATATTTCTCCATCGTCACGACAAATAACCGACATTATTTTCGATATAACGTTCCTAACTCTTAAGAGGATTTAAACAAGAAAAAAAGAAACAACACATGTTATTCGATATGAAATAATCGTGCAGTGTCTCTTCCAAATGAATAATAAAAAAAAAAAAAATAATTAACAAATTACTTAACGATAGTGTTTAAACGCATAAATGATGAGAAATAATGGGGAGTAAGGTGCATAATCCATATCAAGTGGTTTCTTTTATTTCTTTCTTTTTTCCCATTGATTTTTCATTTTGTATACATTGTACAAAGTTAATTATTGGAATTAGTCACTAGCTATTAATTTACAGTTAATATTAAAGTGCTAATTGAGTAAGAGAAGTTGAAATGACGTAGACTAAGTTATGAAGGGGAAAATTATGAAAACATTTGTATAAGCCACACTGCGTTTAATATACTTCGACAAATAAGTGAGAATGTGATTTAATGCGTTTGATGATTCAATCGCTGCTTATTAATGTTTTTAAAAATGGGGAAATTGTGAGGAGAAATGATTTTATGAAGCTTCCAGATAAGAGCCAGGAGTGTAGGTCAATGAAGGAGGAGACATCTCATTTGTATTTTTATTTTTTTCGTGGGTTTATGAAAATCCGAAACCTTGAATATCTCTTTGAAAAATGGAAAACAAAGGTTCTCACAAAATTTCTCTATTTCCATTATTTTTCGAGATATTTTCCGAGAAAATGGAAAATTCGAAATGGAAGCAAAATTTTCAGTTTATAATGTTTGTCTGACCTCCAGTTATAAAATCTACTTATTCTCATATAAAAATGTAGATAAATCCTTGTGAATACAGATTAATAAGATGTATTAATTATAATATGGAATAATTAGGTATTAGTGTAGTGATATTGATTATAAATATATAAATAATATGATACTTGTAAATTTTTTTTTCGATTTTGGTGAACGTGGAAAATGAAGTTTTTGGGTAAGACAAATTAGATAATCCCACGATGCCATGTATTCGCTCAAATTAAGTGTAATTAGTTCATATATTATTAGAGAGAAAAAAAAAACAAGTGAAACTGTCCCAGAAAATGTTTTACTCAATTCTGTAGTGAAGTGGAGGAGTGAAAAAAATTATTATTTATTCTTCTGCGAATATTTTCGGAGCGAATATGAATTTTTCACTTATTCTCCTTCACCACTGAATTAATTAACTGAAATTTTTTTCAATCAATACAGTTGAGTCGAGTATTGTTATTTGGCAATAATTTTAACATCTTTTAACTGAATAAAATCACTGCCACACTTCCGAGGCTAGTTACGTAAATATTCCGGCTATAATTAAGACTTTTTTGATATTATCAATATTTTTTGCCAAATTGGGAAAAAAAAAAATACTCGACACATTGTACTCACTAAATCCATGAAATAAAATATGAATTGATATTTCTTTTTCAATCGATTTGAGAGAAGAAAAAATGTTAATTTGTTATTGAAAAATGTACTGTGCTAATGGTCTGTACTTTAGAATTAATGTTTTACGAGACGAGTGTGAATGAAATTAAAATTTCATGAATTTGCATGAGCAAATGAAACGCCGAACTATTTTGCCAATTGATGAGATAAGAATGTATTATTTTTATATAATTGAAAAAAAAAGGTAATCTCACTGTGATTGACAAAATAGCTCGTTTAGTTTTGTAAAATAGAATGTTTTAATACAAGATAATTCAGTGGTAAATTGATGAAATGCAATTGATTTTCCATTATTCAGTGAATATCTCGGAGATCATTTATCGGACAAGAATTCACAAGAAAATTCTTCCTCAAGAGAATGAAATTCTCTAAAATTGTCACCGAAATATTCACCGAATTAACGTTTCACCACTCAACCGCTGAATTTATGTTCAAATGAAGCCTTTGTCTAGTTGGACAGTTGAAGATTAACGAGGAAAAAGAAAATAATTAACGCGATAAATAAACGTACTAATTAATCTACATAATTACGAGTATAAAACTGTAATTTTAGTGAAAAAAAAAGAATTCGGCTAATTGTATTACTCGTAGATAAAAAAAAATCCTGACAACAGATATTTCCTTCGGTGAATTAAATAAATTGAGGACGAAAAAAAAGAAGAAGTTTTAGACTTGGCAGCTAAGTAGCTACAGCCACGTTATTCATATCATTATAACGTAATCATGACAACGTTTAGCATTGATCTATAATGAAAAAAAATGCATCTAAAAAGAACACGAAGACTGGGTTGTATTTAATTGCGTTGCCGGATTAGCTCGGAAGTGTATACTAAAGTCTGAGATGAGTGTTATCATATATTATATTATTTAACGAAAGGAAAAAATAATAATTAGAATAATAATGAACATTTTCTCCTATCCCTTCCCTCCTTTGTAAATATTGTGGAGTAAATGGCGAAAGGTAAATGTTTTATATAGGATTATAATTTATTTATTATGAAAGAAATAAAATATTGAAGAAAAAAAAAATTAAATTAAACATAGTGCGATTGAAATTTAATAATGGAATGACGAAGAAACACTGTGAAATCAATTAATTAAGGGAATGAGCATAATAAACCATTGACGAGGAAAATCATGGGAAATGTACGAATACATATACACAAACACAGAAACACACACAACTGTAGATAATTTATAACAAACGCTATTGTCAAGTACTATGTGTACATATTTATATGTTGATGTATACATATTTTTTTTTGTATACATATGCGTATATATATCATTGCATATTACACTAATAAACGATAAATAAAGAGTAATGTTAAAAATTTAAAGTAATCGTTGTTAATGATTTTCTTCTTATTATTACAATCATAATCTAAATTTGAATCAGCGCTTGTTAAAGCGCGGAAAATGCCTTGAATGCTATTATATCGACAAAATGAGTGAAAATTGGGGAACAGTCAGTTCTGCTTCTTTGCAAGAGCTCATAATGCAGTTTCCTGCATTGCCTATGGCTCTTCCGTATGATAAGAAAATTCACGTCGGTCATTTATTATCGAATGATCGTTGAATATAAGATCTAATACCTTGAGAGTGAATTAATAAATTAAACATCGGTAATTCATCTATCATAGAGATTTCCGTTCTTCACATCTGCTGAATTGATCACAGTTATCACAAAGAGGTGGCGTCACCACAATTAATTCTATTCCTGTATTTTATTCCCGATTTTTATAAGACTTCATACATTTTTTAAAAATCATCCCTCCGCATATGAAACCAATCTCTCTACACTCCACTCAATAAATTCCCACTGAACTCATTTGCGTTGGCCCAGTGGATGCAATGGTCTGATAGAGTGACGAACCTCCCCCTGTAATGTAGAATTCATGTCAAAGAGATGATACCCTCTATATCGTGGTTTTCTGCCCGTGTGTCATCGTTTGATCCTCACATTTCCACTCTGTCACCCCTGCACAAAACATTTTCCATCTCGAATATCGTTTTTTTTTTCTTTTAGTGTCAAATATATCAACGAATTCCCTCAATTCCGCACTAATGATAGAATTACGGTTTGCGCATCAGAATAAATAAGAAAAGAAATTTAATCGTACAGAAACACTTTCTTCAATGCCGATATCGATATTCCTTGAATACTCATTTGCTCAGTTCCTCCGAAGATTCAGAGGCGGAGTGGAATGGAACACAAGGGGCGGGAGGACCAGAAAAATAAGTAAAAAGAATAATTGTATTTGAGTTTCATCATTGCGCCGGACTACTCCGCTTCAAATTGCTCTCTCTCTATCTACCCTCTCGCCACCCGTTTGTTTCCACACAAACTCGATTGACCCGAGTCTCGCCACAAAGCGGGTTGAATTCAACTGTGCAATACCCTCAATCCTCCGCCTCCTCCGCGTTCCATTATAGACAGAGGGGCTCGGGGGAGACTGGGTGGACAACTGTACGGATGTGGGTGGCGTTTCATGAAGCAGCGGGCAAAGTGAACTGCTACGACCAAACTTGAAACTACCGTGCAATGACACTCAAACCTCGGTATCCATTCCTGTCTCTCTCGTCTAACGGGATTACTTTCAAAAACAATTTTTTCAGGCCTTTTTCGATGGAAAAGGGGATTCGAGGGCTCAACTGCATTTGATGTTCGCATTTTCTGGGGAAAAATTCAGGTAGAAAGATCCTGTTAATGTAACGAGTCAATACTTACATGTAAAACGAAATTATTGAATTTTCACTTTTTTTAAGATATCTGGTAAACTAAGCGAGATAGAGGAATTTTCATAGAAACTTTTTTTGTGGAAAATTTCAAGAGCTTCAAAAAAGGTCTCTACAAAAATTTCTCTATCTCGCTTAGTTTCCGAGATATTTAATGTTTTAAACAAAATCGATTTGTCTAAAATATTCACATTCGTCTAATTACTCGAATTTCTGATAATTTCTTCAATCTGTAATTTTAAAAATTGCAGAAGGTGAACAAAATGAATCGACATCCCTCATTTTTCGCTCTCTGTACACTCTCCTCGGATGTAAATCGTGACTGATTCTATCTGCTCCGTCGTATCTTCCTCGCTTCACATAACACCAACGTGCCCTCGACTACACGTTGACGATAGTAGTGAGAGTGCGAGGAAATACTCACGTTCGTACCAGAGGGTAGGAATATAGTGGAGTGAGAGGCATGAGATTCCTCTTGTGTCGGTGCTCTCGAGTTTCCAGAGAGCGAAAGAGGGAGGATTTGAGGGCAATGGTTGGCTGCGGTCCTTGTTCACTCTTCCGCCTATCTTTGGCAAGCACAGTGGCTCACAGCGCACGTTAAGAGCACACTTGGGTGAATAGAGTGAGATGCAGTCGACGCTTTTCGATGTAGTGGTTGAAGGGGTTGCTGATAGTCATGAGCAGAGCCCGAAACTTTTCTCCGCTCAAAGTATCGAAGAAGCCGTAACTGACGCTGTAATAATGCCAGTAAACAACGAGTGATGGGTGCCCAATTGAGTCAAAGTAAAATATCCATTATTGACATAATTTTATAAAAAAAAACCTCTCCTAACACTCTCAATAAAAAACAAAAAAAAAATCTCATCTGACTTTGGAATTGTCGACAACGAGTACATGTACAGAGTAGTGAGAATGAATGAGAAAAAGTTGGAGATTTAGCGTGACTTGAAGAGAGAAAGATAGGACGAGGTGTAATATAAAGAAGAAAGGGAAAGAGCAGAAAGCGTTTGCCGCGAGAAACGTCGGTGTAATATATTCTACGTCGTCGTTGCTCTTAGCTCGTTCTACTTGAACGGGGTTGATGAGTGTCGAGAGACGGGTGGGTAAAAGGGGAGGCTGGTTAAGAAGAGGATGGAAGAAAAGAGGAGAAGAGTGAGTGGTGGTGAGAGGATGGTTTGGCTCGCGTGGGTCGTTGGCAAGGCTATGGCTCTTGGGAGCTAGAGCGGTAACGGTGAGTACCGACCCACCGGACCCGAGCTGCTCCATTTCCGTCCGTGTGGTACCCGATCTCACCCTCTTAACATCAATTCCCTTACTTCCCATTTCTCCTCAACCGAGCTCTCTACACCACGGATATTATAGCCTCCGTTCTATATGAAACGACGAAGCTTTCTCTATCTCCTCGATTCGAAGTATTTTTACATCATTTACATTTGTTTTTAATCATTCGGATTTTCTCGAAAATCATTAGAAAGAAGGGAAAACTTTTAATCCTCGAGAAAGGAAGAAAAAATCCTCCGATATTCATGCAAACCCACGAGACCCTCATTTATATCCCCAGCAAGTGATCCAGGCGTCCAGAGAAAAGACCACTGCCAAAGTCGTCCCTAGATATATTTCAGAGATTCGCCTGGAGGGTTAAGACGCCGAGAGACCAGTTCCAGTGGAGAGAAAGCCATTGTACGGAAGGAGCGATCAGATGAGGCGGGAGAGAGTGGAAATCCAAAGGGACGGAAAAGTACGGTTAGACAGAGTAGATTCGTCCTTCGAAAACCTTGGTGAAAGCCGAGGGGTTAGAGTGATTGCCAACACGGCTCGAGGTTACGAGGAACAACCACGGATATCGTGTGTCGTCCCCTCTTGCTTTTCATCCCTCTTTGATGGTTAAATGGGTGGAGGGAGAAAGAGGAGACGATTCAGTCGTACTCAATGGCTTGGGAAAGGAGAGACCATCACGATTGAGTCGTAGTTGTATTGGTGGGGTTTACGCTCCAACTTATACTCGACTAGTTCGTGTGTGCTATATCGGAAACGTCCAGCTCTCCATCCACCCACATTTTTCCCTCTTATTTCGATCGTTCTTGCCTCCTGCGATTTCGAACCGTGCTTACTTTCACGTTCGGGTTTCTGGAGGGGGTGGAGGGAGAAAGGGAAATAAAATATAGAGGGATTGTTGATAAAAATGGAGGGAAAAGAAGCACATGGACGAGTTTTACTCGGTTTTTATCAGCTCCTCTTTGTTAATTCTATCAACAAATGTATGTTTCAGGATCGTCAATCAAATTGTTCGGTTTAACGACTTCTTCCTCTTCATTCTGCAGGACATCATCAACACTGCAAATGGATTGTACTCCTCTGAAATCCGGTTGTGATCGAGGAGACTCTGTGTATGGAAAGGAAGTTGATGATTCTGCCGCCGCAATTTCCTGGGGGCTTTTCTGATAAACGCCCTATCACCATTTTCCACTTCACTCTGAAGTCGCTGATGTTGTGAGTGCTTTCCTCTGCTGCACAGGCTCTCTGATACAGTGCTGCAGTTTGTGGAGGAACTTTAGTTATTTGCTTTCGAGAGAACATTTTTAGGTCTGTGGAATAGACGTCTATTGAAATAGTTTCCAACATATTTTCGGGGAAAATATTTTATTTTTAAAAAGAAGAGAAATTGTGGCTTGACTGTTTTAATCAAGACGTATTTCATATTTTCTTCAATTTCTTGGATTTATCAGTTTTTTTTCACTATTTTCTAGATGAGTGGAATATTTCGCTTTTTATTGTTCCACGAGTTGTAAATGGGCGAGAGGCTGGACTCTTTAATGGCTGGATTCTTTTTATTCCGAGCGAGCTTAGTGGCTGTAATGCCACGTCGAATTAAAGTCCGAGAGAGAGGCAAAATGGCCGTAGCAGCATTCTGACGGAACCAACCCGGCGACAAATTCTTTTTCCTGTTCAGCAGGGAACAGAGAGGAAAAAAAGAGGAGACGAATAAAAGGTCCTTTTTCCGCTAGCCCAGGTTGAGTGACGTAATCGCCGGCAAAGCCTCAAAGGCACGGCATGATTAAAACTCAGCCCCTTTGGCGAGAATCAACCTCCACGTTTTATTTCTCCTTTATTTTTCCTTAGCTATTCACTTTTTCTCGTCTTTTCTCATTGATCTCGGTTAAATTTCGTGAGTGAAGATCTTGTTTTTTGCAGACTTTTGTGTCATTCATTCTTTCAACAACAAAAATTTCACATTATTGGCTCAATGAAAAGAGAATTTTCATGTGTTTGTTTTTCTCTCTTATTTAAACAGAAAACCGCAATTTTCTTGCAGAACATATTATTTTCATCCAAGTCTCACAAATTTTCATTCCACCGTTGAACCAGGGTTCGAAATTTTCTCTTTGTTCTATTAAACCCAACTTCAAATTTATCTGCGATAAAACGAAAGATTAGATATAGTCAGCATGTGTTCATTTTTTGTTCCACCAGTTGTATCATATCTTTTTTTTATATTGTAGACTTTTCTAGGGTTAAAATAATAGAACAATAAGTGGAATTGTGTAAAAACTTTCAAAAAAATCTCATTTTTACTATCATTGTCTTTTAAAAAAAAAATTGTTCTCTAGTTTTTTCTTTTTCAAACTTTTTTTTCATACCTCGACTACACACAAAGGATTCACAATATACACAGAAAAAGGATAAATGGGAGAAGGTCGCTTACCGTGATCGTTGAGAAATCCCAATGGGTTATAATGAAATGTACATATATGGAGCTTGGCAGGTGTATATATACGTAATAACTGGCGCGTGTAAAGTGGTGTGCCTATAGATATAACCTAGGTGTCGTCAATGCGTGGTGTCATACGAAGGGTTTCATTTACCACCCCCTCAATCCACCTCTCCACTTTACGAGTCTATGTGGAGTTTACCCCATTCCCACTTTTCTCCGTATCTGAGGCCCACCCCCTCTTTTGAGGTAAATCGCTGGAGAGAGAAAATAGGGGAATAGAATGAGGGAAAATGACTCTCCCTCCTCACCCAGTCCCTAGGACATCCACCATGGAGTGTACTTTATTCGTAGCCTGTGGCGCTGCCGCACTTCAGATGAGCCTATTTTCCGGCCCGTTGCGGCCATCCCAATGGGGATACATAGGCATATACACATACATATGTGATAAAGGAATAAATGGAGAACGACGTTGCCTCTCTTTGGTAACATTTGGTTGGAGAAAAAAAGGAAATCTTCATCCGCACAAGTTTTTTTTCATGGAAAAAAAGAGGAAAATATCAGATAAATTTCAGTGGAAAGAATGGACATTTTTTGATTTTAAAAAATTGATAATTTCTTGATAATTCTAATAAACCACTCGACTTGTTCAGTGAATCTCTCTCATTTCACGTCTCCATCATTGATCCCATTCAATACAATCATTTGCTTTCAGTCCTCACCCTTTGATTTATGATTCTCCATAAATGTTCCAACGAATACCATAAAATGATTTATCTTGAATGAAAAATAATGATAATAATTCTCCGAAATAATGAATGCCTCATGGCTCTGGAATATTAATCCCAACGCATCATTCGGAAAATAAAAGTACAGCGTAATTACCATCATAGTGACGTGGCAGTGAGTATTACGGTGAGAGTACACACACGGCTGTTACCACTCCCACGTAAAACACGATTTCCGAACTGTCATTAATGGCACACCACGTACCCCATTGAGGATTTACAGGGATAGCATAATGTCACTCGTAATCTGGAATATTTCATAAATATGTTTTTTTTTTTTCGTGTACGCGAGAATAGTCTGAATTTTAAAACCACTTTCTCTCTCTCTATTTCACTCGAAAAATTGTCATTCTAACTCTCTTGAAATGTTTGTTTACTCGATTCCCATTGATCAAAAACCTGAAGGATTAAGTCGGTATTTGCTACCAGTGGTATTAACAAACCCACTGGTATATCGTATGGATTAATTCATCAAATCCGGATGAATTTTTGTTTGTTCAACGACTTTGTACTGAAAAATTTATCATTTTCATGATTAAAAATAATTAAAATAGTTGAAAAAATCCGAAAATTTTATGATAAAAAAAAAAAGAATAAAATGATTGAATTATTTAAATATTATGAAAAATTCCAGAGAATTAACGAAATTAACATTTTTTCGTATTTTTATAGTGCACAGTATTTTTTTTAAATACTCAAAAAGTCATAAACATTTATATGAAAATAAACGTAGCGAGTGCCATATGCCTGTGTTTGGCAGGAGAGAAATGAAAATCACCCTCGTTACTGTGGATTCTCTGTGTTTGCGAAGAGATTAGACCAGTCCGGTCGTATTATACCTCCGCACTGTATTCAGAAGACTCCAAGCCTTCGACATGGCACACCCCTGTTGAAATTAAAGCTCACCCCCTCTTTGTCCATTTTCCCCATTTCCGAGTAAATAAGTCAAGGACTAGATGAATGAAGTACTCGTCCGTAGTGAAAGATGATCGAGCTTGTGGGAGGGTGAAAGGGGTGGCTAAAATAGGAGCACGTAATCGGGGCTCGAACGGATACATCACGTTAAGTATATTCTCTCCATTTATTTGACATTTTAGCTGTTGAGAAAGAGGAGGTTAGAATTAAGTGAAAAAAAAAACAGTTTTAGGGAGGACAGTGAAGCATCGATTCAAGCATCTTCCCAAACTCTTTGACCATTACATCCATAAATTAAACATCAGAGAAAATATTCACAAAAGCTTGATTATGTGCCTCTGTTTTTTTTTTCAATGAAATATTCTTATTTTTCAAGGAATAAGAAAGAAAACGGACAAATTTCGTTTGGCTTTCTCTTCCAATTCCGAAGGAAGACGTCATCGGGTCGGCTTTTACGTTGTCCAAGACACAGGGAAATATTATAGAAGCACCGCGTGCAGTGGAACAAAGCGGATGCAGCCACCCCATCTTTTCTCCTCCCCTCTCTCGCCGTTAAAGCCCCATGGTATACAACGAAAGCCCCGAGAGACCGATGGCGCGGGTGGGAACGATGAAACGAGTATGCCAGACGGCTGGTGTGCTACTGCTGCTTGTGGCAAGTGGATAGGATGGGCGTGGGTGGGAGAAAAAGAGCCCTGGAGGCAACGGGACGGAAACTAGTGGAGCCTGCTGCCACCGTTAACGGCGTGAGCCAAGCGCCAGTTACCATCTAACGGGTGCTCCTTAATTCTTTCATTTTTCCTTGTAACTTTAATTGTAAATGTTTTTCCTTAAAAAAACAATATTCTTCGTTTTGTAAAATCGTTATTTTCAGGCGGAATTCAATCGGAATTCAATTATTCTTCACTTCTTGTTTAATAAAATAGATATCTTTATGTTAATTCTTGATGAATTCAACGAAATAGGAATTATGACGTGTCTTAACTTGAAGTAAAAAAATCTCCGTAACTTTTACGTTTTAAGATTCTCCTTTCCACAGATTTCCACTTCGCTGAGACTTCTCTACGTTTATGTCTCTTTAAAAAAATCTGTGCAAAGAAGAGTTACTCAGTAGAAAAACGTTTTTTTTCATGAAACTCAGTTTCTTCTATATTCACCAAAAATATTAAGAATCCAAGAATTACGTGAGAGCTGTAATTAACCAGAATTTTACATGAAATTTTTCATAATATTAATAATTAATGATTTCATAATTGAAGGGAAATATAGAAAAAAAGTAATTATAGGAAATTCAAGGTCATACGATGAACGAGTTAATTGACACATTCAACCCGATAATATAGCGAAGTTTAATTCTCCCACATGTCCACTGATTCTCATCTACATCCCCTGTATATTGTCTCTCTGTGGCCTGAAAATGAATTATCGCTCATTTACATTTTTAGTGGCATGACCCCCGTTCTTCTTGCCGCAAAAGCTCTCTCCACATTTTATTCGTTATTCTCTCTCCCCTTCTTCTACAATTTCACCTGGTAACTGCACAGAAGCGAAAAAAGTGAAGAAATCTTCATAATTTTTTCAAAATCATTTGCTTAAAATGAACAGAAATAATTAAATTAATTTTTGGGAATTCTTTTGCTTTTTCAATTACAGTCTTTGAATTTCCGTAAAAGTATCCAATTTACCCGATTTTTTTTCTGTATCACTGGGGTGTCGAGCTAGCCTCTTTAATCTCAGTAATCGAGCACCCTACTGGGTATCGCCTATTCATTAACAACGTAAACGCCAAGTGACAGCTGGCGTTGCGTCGAGTCGCCCTGTCCTTTTTCATTCTCTCTCTTTATCATTCACCATCCCTTGACCCAGCACAGAGGGTTGGAATACTTTGCGCCGTTGCGATTCGTGACGCGACCCTTCTGTCGGCAACGCCACTGGCCTCTTTAACGCTTTCTCCCCTTGCCTCTCCCTTTAACATCGGGCGAATGGTATATATCGCCCCTCGACAATTCCACCACCCCACATGATCGTTTTGTTATCACGAAATATTGCGTGGATCGACGGATGACAAGTGCATGCCTGTTTATGGAGGCTTGCTCAATGTTTCCATTAATTTCGAATTTTTTTTTCTTTGATCTTTTTGTGAGGAAATTCAATGAAGTGACGAAAATAGGAATTTTTTTACATGAATTATTGATGTAATTAACGGTAAATAAAATGCATCGACAATTTACAATGTTATTACAGAATCAACAAAAATGTTAGTAAACTCCTGTACTTGTAACGGATATTTTTGCACTAATTACTTTGGTTATCCATGCGGTTGTGTTTTTGATCAGTCAAAGGGTCATTTCACGTGTTGTTTGAAACACAGGCTGCATAAATTGACTCGCTTTGCGGCTTGAAATTGGTGTTCTCAACTAAACCAGTTGCAACACTTTGGCCAACTTCTGGGGAGGAAAATGGAGAACTTTTCTTGAATTTTATATTTTTAAAAATAGAGGAAAAAATCCGGAATCTCCGTTTTTTTCATCACAAAAAAATGCATTAAATAGAATTATTAATTATAAAAAAGAGAAAAAAACGACGAGTTCAATGGCTTTCCCACCGTCGGGAAGTGGAAAAGCGTTAGTCGAGAGTCAGAGTGCCGACGGCATTGGACGTCGCGTCGTCACGTTAACGACGGCCACCGATTGTCCCAACGACATCGAAATACCCCATCCTCCTTCCTCCTTCCCCTTCCCGGAAGAGCAGACGACGACGAAGCCTCGGCGTCGCCTTATTGCCACGATAAATATAAAGCCTATCCTGAACAAGAGAGATATACACCCGAAACGGATTTGCCTCGGTCGTTACGTACGCAAAAGTCTTCTCTTTGGCGTCACTTTTATCTCTGACGAACACAAAACACAGGACAGAATAACACAAACCCGCGCACTTTTTTATTCGTTAAAAAAAAGATCCGTAAGGATACACAAATCAGGAAAAAAAAAGTTGTTTTCTGTTTTTGTTTCTCTCCGCTTTGTTGGGAAACACACGTGTACAAGAGTGCTGATCCGCATTATGTATAAACGACAAGGGTGAATGGAGAAAAAAAGGGCGACGCAGGTGCGCTACACAAAACGCTTACATTTCCACCCCAAGTTACACACTTCCACTTGTCTGTCTGATCGCGTCACACTTGGTATCACGAGCAACACATCCCGCTCTCTGTTACATATGCCGCGTATAATTTGGATAATTGAGAAACTGGGACGAGGAGAAATTTCGTAAATCATTCATCGTGACATTTGTGCTCTCAAACAATTGTAAAATTGGATTTTTATTTATTTACATCATTAAAAAAAGAACGAATCAAACGTTTTGCTACTAAAATTCATCGATTATCATATTTATTAAAAGAAAATAATCAACAAATTATTTAATTGAGGGAATCAATTTGGGGAGTGAACAAATCAGTTTTCACGGCTGCTAAAAAGTAACGAACCGCAAAGGGCGTACGCGCGTGGCAAGAGTTGACGCACGTGTGTAATATATTCTCCCTTCCTCCTATCTCCCCTTTCAACAGTCTTACATACACTCAATTCCCATAAATAGGGTGGGTCTTTGGTCTCATCCCCTCAGCTTGATACTGGAATTAATTTCCTGACGTGTGACGTTTGCACTCGAGGGCCTGTAACCCCCCGGCAAACTTCTTTTTGTGAGTTTCAAGTAGAAAAGTCGCATTTAGTCAGACGTCCCGTTTTTTTTTCCATCTGCCTCATTCAGATGTGGGCTTTAATTGATGCTAGGATGTTCCATGTTTCGGTCAGATGTTACGTGACGAGGAAAGAAAGGAATAAAAGTAAAACGAGAGGAAAAAGAAAGGGAAGAAACGAGACGAGTAGAGTCGACTCGTGGGAGTGTGACACGAATAGTCCCGGGGGTCCTTCTATCCAGTGAAACTGTACGTTGGGGGAGTGGAGAAGTCGTAACGAGTCCCCTGGTCTCACGAATCGTCGCGAGACTACTGGCAACGAGAACGGAGGAATGGACACGGGAGAATGGAGAAAAGGAGTAAGAGAGAAAAAAAAGGGAATAAAAATAGGAAAAAGAAGCATCGAAGAGAGAAATGAGACGGCGAAACGTGGAGAGAGAACGAGTGGGTATATAGGAAAGGAAAAAGAGGGATGGGGAAATACGATCGGCGAACCGCGCGGCGCGTGATAAATAACCGAGCGCTTGGCTCTTTCTTTCTCTCTCTCTCTCTCTCATACCCACTACAAACTCCATCTATAGCACACCCTCTCTACATTGGTAGCAATGGTGCTGCTGCTGCTCGTGCTCCCTCATCGCGTCTCTCGGTCTAACCGTGGCCACCCGCTGCCACGACTTTGCACTACTGGTTCATTCAAAATATAACAATTTATTATTTTTTAAAAGAAAATTCTTGCAAACACAAAGCATCCTCTTTGTTAATCCCATCTTCTTAAAATTAAATTAATGCATCATTTGAATTTTTTACAATTGCAAAAATTATATATTTTAATTTCTTTTTGGCGAAAAAAAGAGGGGAATTTGTTTATAATTATTAAATAGGAGAAAAGGAGATATTTGATAGTATTTTTCTGTGAAAAAAAAAATGAATAAATGTAACAAAATGGAAATGGTTTATTTTGAATGAACCAGTATCGAAAACTCGTGGGTATATTCCGTGTGCGGCTCGGTCGAGCGAGAGCGTGGCGTGGCGCGGCGCGGCACCATTTATCGCTCGCCCTCGAGCTCCCGAAGCGCGCGCGGCTCGGTGAAGAGCATCACAGAGAGAGAGAGAAAGAGTAAAAGTGGATGGGTGGTATGAGAGGGTGGTTCGGGATATACTGAGCCTCACGAGAGCGAGTGAGATAGTTGTGCATGAATGTGTGAGTACTTGTATCTCGAATGGTGCAAGCTAGGGACGAGGCTATTACGCGAGAGCACATGGACACCCAAAGCCGTGGAAGTGAGAGAGAATATTCAAAAGAAGGGGGAACACACAGAGTGTTGAGTCTACCTTTATTTCTCTTTTTCCCTATCGCTCTTTATATATCTGTATACATGTTTCTCCAGAACGACAACGATTTCGAAGCGGTTCGTGCTTCCAGGATCAACGAAAAGCTTCGCTAACGCCAGTTCAGATAAAGCCGGGGGCCTAGCGATGCATGTGAGGCAAAAAAAAATATTTATGGGAAAAAATAAAGGATCGAGAAAAAACACTAGCACTTCCATTCTGGAAACTGGTGATAAATTTTTTTTCTTTCATTAAACGATCGAGTTTATTCTCTACAATTCCATCACATTCTCCTCGGTCCTCAGTAACCTCAACGATGGAGCGGCAAATTTAGCTGGATGCCTCCGAAATGTCTCAACGGAACTTGTGGAGTATCTTGAGGAATCCTTTCACTGGCTGGTCTAAGTTGGATACTTGAAAAGTTGCCTGGGATCTGAGGCGACACTGCCAAACTAGAGAACTCTTACTGTAGTTTAAGCGGCGAAAGGTGGGAGGGGTATTGGGTGGGGATTTCGCAAGGCCAACCATCTTCCACGTGGCAAAACATAGAATTTTGACCTCGAATGCTCGTCAGTCTATTGTGTGGATGAGGCTGGTGGAAGAGAATACATAGTTTGGAGATTATTATTAGTGAATTTTCGGTAAATGGTGTTTTTTTTTCACTAATATCGTTTCATCCGAGTATATAATACGTAACGATGCTCATGTTTACCCGGGGTACATGAACATAACGGAAATACATAAGGGAAGAGTTTAATGTATTCAGTCGATACGGCCGAGTGAAATAGTGTGACACTGGTTAGTAGGAATTTTTGGACGTATAACGTGTCTCTGTGTAGATGCCAGCGATCTGAGTGAGCCTGGTTTAGGCTTGGCAGACGAGCATAGACGTGGCCAACGAGGCTAATTCAATGGACGTACAGTGTGCGCCCGCGTTTTGCGTAATTAATGGACGAGAACTCGGTTGTATTCCCTCTCCCACATAGTCTATCGCTCTCTCCCACCTCTCCCGGTATACATGCAGACTGAACGAGACTAACGGCAGTGCCGCAAACCACTCGTCAATGTGACAAAAAACGTACTTCCAGTCGAAAAAAAATCACAGTTCACAAAAATTTCGATTACGCTTATTTTATAAACTATTTTTTATAGAGAACTATATGAATTAAGGAGTGAGGCTCGGCCATCTGGTTGACATACGTGTGTTTACGTCTCTTTTTTTTGGGCAGAATCTTCACTGAACCAAAGCTGTGTGAATTGATTCGCCCGAGGTTTCATCCAGCTCACCAATTCGCATTGGCGCATTTCCAGTGGAGGAAATCACCTGCATTCCCAAAAAAACTTTCATCTCAACGTGGATACTTCCGGATCAAATCTTCATTCAATTTTAGGAGTAGTGGTGTTATCCTAAAAAATAAGAAAATTCAATTATTTTCAAGTAATATTTTTAAAGATTAGAAATAATAATGAAGATATATCTCACCCGTTAGAATAGACTCACACGACCAATAAACGATGCAGGCTAAATTCCTGGGGCACATCGTTACGTCGTACTTTAATACATACAGCTATGAAGAGAAGGCGCACGTGCGTGTACATTAGACTCATCGTCTATATTCGACGAAGAGCATGTGATCCAAAATGGGAAAGAGAAAGAACAAGAGAGCTGGGGGGAAATAAGAGGCGGAGGAACGAAATAGCAGAGATTCGCATAAACGTGAACACACGCGGCGCACCGACGCTCCGAGAATCGAGTAGTACCATCATTTCATGTCTCTCTCTATCTCTATACATATATCTGTCTCTGTTGTTCGCCTTTATGCTTCTGGCAGTCGTCTCTTCAGCCTCGCTTCCCCTGTGACTATCGGCGCGTTGCGGCGCTCTCGATATTCCGATGAGAAGAGATAGCACGTTCGCCATGTAAATATGTACCTTCACCCGGTTCCCAACGGTTCTATTTTTTTTTTTTTTTCGCATTTATTTGTGTGTTTCATTTTTTTCCCCCAGGTATATTCTCTCGACATGAATATTTTACAGGGAATATTTTCGGAGCTGGAATATTCATGTAATTTTGGAAAATTATGGTTCAATATTTAAAAATAAAATGGGTTTTCATGAGAATCGTGTACTGGACGTGTGAATTTTCGGGAGAATCGAATTTTGGGAAAAAGAGAATTCTTTTTATTCAATTCTCTCGAAGAATTCAACAATAGGCGAATTCTGAGGTTTTCCACACACGAAAAAATTCATGTTTTTTCTAGACCTCTACCATCGGCATTGCCGCAAGCTCTCAAGGGATGGTTATTAATAACGATGGCATAAACTCTCTCTGGATTGAGGCCCCACGGGAATGATACCCCTTGGTAAGAGCGTAAATATTCTTTTGTTTCTTTCCTCCATTCTACTTTTCTTCTCCACCATCCAGCGAGTTTCTTACTCTTTTTTCCGTCTTTTTAACCCTCAGACATGCCTCTCGTCTCACAAACGAAAAAGCTCCATGCTCATCCCGATCTTCGAACGGAAAGAGCTTTGATAGGGCGACGAGTTGGGAGGGTATACGATTTCAAGAGCGAGTCTCCTTTTCCTCTGGACGCTTATCGACAGACCTCTCTTTTACGTCATCATTCCTTGGTGGAGTCTCGTGAGATCGATATCGTCGACAGCAACTAACGCTTCATCATCGAAATTCCTATCTGAGACTATGGTGAAGAAATTCATGAATTATATAAATTTGTTCTTGTTACAGATTCATCATTTCTGAGATTAGCTCGAGAAATGGAAGAGAGATTAATTGCATTTGGTAGTCATTGTTGAATTATTTCTGAGAAACATTAAAAAATGATTTTCCCGGAATTTCCATCGCATTCTCAAGTATTCCAAATATTCCTTCCTGCAGTTAAAAATGAATGAAGAAAATTTGGAAAAATTAAGAATTTATTAATGGTTACGGTTAATTGGAGAAAGCCTTTGAGGATCAAGAAAATCGTAGAATATCGAATGAGACCGAAGATAATTAATTCGTCTGGGCAGAGAAAAGTGAAGGAGGAGGATGAGTCTGAAATATATATCCATGAAAGACTCTATGGAACTTTGGGGATGCTTCAATTTATTACGAAGAACGACCGAATCGTTCAAAAAGGGTAGACCGATGCGGATAGAGTAAACGAGATGGTAAAGGGGGAAAAAAAGAAGGTTAGCGATATCTCGTTGCTTTCTTTAACGAGGAACTGAGAGTAATTGGAAAAGCCGTTGCTCTTCTCTCGAGGAGCCCCGGATGGTTGCTGCGTTAGCAATTAATTGAATGAACAGTGAGATGTTTGATAGTAAGCCCAAAATTTCGACACTAGATATGTGATCAAGTAGAATTACTGAGAGACAATTTTAAAGAAGAACTTTCGTAATTATTACAAATGAAAGAAAAGAACATGAAATAATACATAGAAAATTAGTACTGAAAAAAATATTAAGAAAATTGGAATTCTTATCCTGAAAAATCTGTCTCCTGTAAAAAATACGAAATAAAAATCATCTTGCTATTCATTGATTATGCTAATAATTACTTATTTAGTAGAAATTCATTGAATTACCATGTATGATCCTGCACCGGACGCTTGGGATGAAGACTGCGTTCTCTCATGACTCCTGAGGATAAATAAATTAAAAAAATTGTATAAAATTCCTGTTTTGAACTGAATAAAATATATAAAAGTAATAATAGACTCACAGGTCAATGTTCATGTCATCCAACTGTGTTTGAACTTTCTGAGAGACAGTGTGGAAACTTTCGGAGGGTGTGGTGGTTTCAGCAGGCGTTGAGGCCTTCGGAGCTTTCCGTGTTCTTGTCTCGGACGCTCTGTAGATTTAAGTCAATTTTTTTAATTTCTACAATTACTGAAAATTATTATTCTACTACTCACGGTGTTTGCTTCAATGTTTTCTTTTTCTTCTTACTTCCACTACTTTCATTCTTATCTTGATCCATCAGTTCACTGTTGTTATCGAAAATAATATTTAAAAAATTAATATTACAAAGAAAGAATACTTTTCAAAGTAAAAATTGAATAATTTACCTTGTGGAATCATACTTAGTGCTGGGATCATACTCAGTGCTAGCATCCGACCAGTCTCGCTCTGTCTCTTCTGTAACTATTAAAAATCAATCACAACTCTCCGAGAAAGAAGGACAAAATGCACAAAAATTTCATTTTAAATATTGTCAATTGACTGATTACCTCTCGGTTCTGAGCGTGTCCTTTTTCCAGGATCCTCAGTCGCATTCCAGCTGCCACTGCCTAAACTCTGTCGATATCTCATCAATGGTCCCCATTCGCTGCCTTGCGACGACCAATGAATTGGTAATTTTCGATCCACGAATTCCAATCTGTAATGAAATTCAATTTCAATACCCGAAATTACACTCCGAGAATCTGAATACTTTCAACAAAGTAGAGTAATACTTACACTCTATTTTTATATCCCGTAACCAATTTAGAGGAAAACTCAACAAGTACGTCAAAGTAAAGAAGTTTCGTTGGGATTCCATTGGAATCTTTGCTAGCCGTAGCAATGAAGTTGATTCCACCCAGATGTATTATGGAAATTCCCTCCCCCCTCTGAGTATCCAATCCAAAAAATAATCGATAACTTTTGGCCAATTCTTTGACACTCTTCATATCATCATACCCTATGTTTCCATTTTTTTCCTCGAATATTTCATTAAAAAGTTGGATCAAGCTCAGGTGCATAGCGAGTGCCCAAGTGTTTCTATTGAGTTCTCTAACTCGGGTCAGCGTCATTTTTATGATATCCCCATAAACATCATAATACTTGGCGTAATTTTTGAAAATATCAACAGTTAATTCCACTGGAAGAACATTCTCCATGATGAGTCGACAGAAAGCCATTAAGAAGTGTCTCCTTTTATCGTGATATTCTGAATTATCAGGATTTTCCTCAATGAACACATGATCCTGAAGGAACTTCCTGAGCATGTCCCAAAGCTCGGGATCGGGCTCGTAAACAGTCTCATATATCAATGGATTTGGGTCGATTCCCCGTAAATTTTGGAAGATGATCAGAAGATCAGTAATGATCGAGTACGCCTTTTCACGAATAATATGAAGATGATTGTTGTCTTCAGCATCAAGACAGTATTTCAAAGTATTCATGAAATTCTCCAAATTTTCGTTCAGACTTGCAGCAATTGCTTCACCTCTTTCACCGGCATCACTGAGTGCGTGTTTCCCCCAAATCAGTGAAAAATAACAAGCCTCGAGAGAGTATACAATATCTTCAGATGAAAAATTTGTTGATTGATCCATACCACTTTTCACAACTTCCCATAGCAAGTCCCAGAGATTGTATCTATTTAAATTATGATTGGCGTAAAAAACCGCGATTTTCCTCAACGAAATAACGACTTTATCAAGAGCCTCTTGATCAGTCGTTTCACCACTTGTAGTCAGCGTTGTATAATCATCACGAGCACGTCTGAAGCGTTGATTCAGTGAATCAATGATTATATCTCTTGCTGCCTGACACTGTGCTCTTCCTGGGAAAAGTTGATCGCAGAAATACTGCAATGTGCTCGATGAATTGTGGATAACTTTTTCATCGCTTGTATCATCAACAATTTCCTTGATTTCGTCCAGCAAAAATTGAAGCCTCTCGTAATCCTGCACGAAGAGACTCAGCGAGAAGTTCTGAGGAATCGTTAGAAGCATTCCTAACAGATCGGAATTGTCACGATACTTTTGTAGAAGCGGTGGAAGTGTTCGCATGAAGTGTGTCGTGAGTTTCCTCTTGGCTACGGCAATTCGTTTTTGATCTTTCTCAGAGAGAGCCTTTTTCTTTCGCCCATGTGGTGGCTGTCCAGTTGCTGTCTGCTTGATACAGCTCAACATGAGTTCCATCAGAGACATTTGTTGGTTCACAGGAAAATCTTCTTCCTCTGGTCCAAGTTCTTCTAGCAGTAGATCAGTCATGCATCCCCAGTCTTGCATCATCTCGTTATCGATCAATGCATCAACGAGATAATCCGCATGATCCGGCAACTCTGCATCCATGAAAAGTCGCACAAAGTCTCTGATAATTTTCGTATTTAATGATCTCTTTTTACCACGTGCTGTTCTCAAAATAGGTGCTCCATCCTCCGGAGACATAATTTCTATGAAAAAGTGACCAGCTGAAACGGCCAATGATCTGTCCTCTGCAAAGAGTAACTCGTAAATATCATCAAATTCTAGATCTGTGAGCAAATCTCGATGATTTCCGTGGATTATTGTGATTAATTTAATACACTCAACGGCAACCTTGATATCCTTGTCGAGTGCCATAGCGAGCATACGATCTTTAAAATTTTCATTAAAAGCCACGAGCGATGCGTTCAATTGCTCTGATGAGTAGAGTGATTGAAGCATCTTCAATGACTTCAATCTCATGGCAGCGACATTATCAAAAAGACTGAAACCAATGGGATCAAGATATTTGTCAATAAGAAACAGTTTTGGAAGTTTATGAGCCCACATTCCGTATTCTTCTATACACATTGATCTTATATCGGGAATAGTGTCTTTGGATCTGCAGCAAAATACTGACTCCAAGAAACTAGACATTGTGCTGTAAATTTCCGTCAACTTTGCCTTCAGTTCATCATGATTCAGCCTCAGAGTCCTGATGACATCTGTTTCTTTTGAATTAGCTGCATTCAACTGACCTTCAATTTTATGAAATTTGGGACTGAGTGCTAGAACGACTTCTATTAACGCTGTCACGATCTTCAGAGCTGCTAGAGTAGCTGTATGACGGAGAACACGAAGTTTAGAGACTGATAAATCCGTTATAAGGTCCTGCAAGGTCTGCAGCAAGTAATCATCGTGGAGAATTGAATTCCCACATTTGCGAATGATCATCTCAATGAAATTCACGAAGTTATGAGGAAATTCTCTCCTTCTTGCATTCGTTCCTATCAGTGGACAATTTTCGATGTTGTCATCAGAATCTGCGATGATTTTATCAGCCACTTCCTTTATCTCCATGGACCGCAACATTTCGGGAGTTATTTTACTCTCATTGCCACTGGAATTCACGAGAAATTCCAGTAGGAGAGCAACTGCTTCTTCACGATTTTCTTTGTACTTCTCGATCCAATCACTGGCAATGGCACTCAATTCAGCTTCTTCCTTCATCATGTTGAAGAGCCTGCCTCTGTTCTCAGGATTATGGGCGTGCTGTGATTTTCTTGAACGTCTACTACCATTGCCACGGTTCCTAGGTACTGGTGATGGGGAACGCTCTGTGTCTTCACCAGATTCTGAAGACTCTCGATAATTTTTCCGATTCTGTGTTGTCTGTGATCGAGATGCACGAGCTCGAGTAGCTGGTACTGTCGCCGGTTGCTTGAAGACAGAATCGTCCGTTGTAGAATTCCCAGACTTTCGCTGCTTTGGATCTGGAGACATTACCACAGTGGACACCTGCGAGAGGTTCTCATTACTGAAAAAAAATAATAAAAAAACATAGGAGTGCTGGAGGTACTTTTATGATTCTTCAATGGATGAGAGAATTAACTTCGAAATTATCCTGGGAATTTTTTTTTTCAAGTATTTATGAAGGTTTTCTGCAATAATCATGTTACTTAACAGAGAGAACATATAAATATTTTGTGAAATAAATTGGCTGCAGGATTTCAATTTGTGAATGCAAATTCTTATTCCCTGTGACCTACTTGGATGCATCTGATTCTTCATGTTGATCATCAATCTCCATACTGTTGCTTCTGCGTCGAGACATGGGGTTTGTGGTTCACTGTAATATTTACAGTGAATCAGTTGAAATCCTGAGAAAAATAATTCATGAAATCAACAAAACGTTCTGAATAAAGATTCATTTGCTTTTTGAGAAAAAAATTATTCCAATGAAAAAGAGTAATTCTATTTAATCAAAGAAAGGCTCATTCCTTTCTTCGATTAAATGGAATTACTCAATCACTTAATTGTACTCAAATTTTTGATTCTTTGGAACATTCTTAATAACATTAATTAATTTTTCAATTACCTATCTGCGTCTTATGCAAAATTTTGATTCTAACAATTAAACCGTTAGAGTTGAGCGTGAGGTTAGGTTAGATTGTCGCCGCGTCCAATTGAATCGCCAATCCCGCCTTAAGGATTCAAAAATCCAACGATCTGTGAATATTTGAATTCATTCAAAGAAAGAAACGGCGAAATGAATATTTTTGTCTGGAAAATAAGAAAATGACGCTGCTGTCTTAAACACGAATATGCATCAAGATTTGACTGAAACTGCACGAACCAATTTCCCATATTTCATCACCAGTCTGCAAGTGTTATTGAGAAGTGAGGGAAAATTCTTGGTAATCTATCCGCGAACTCCCCATAAAATCGTCAATATACTCTGAATACCTCATAACACATGGAAATACAGAAACTCTACAATTTCCACGTTTACACACTGAATCCTGTGATGATACGTAAAATTTTGATGCGACTCGGAGGCTCCGTGCAGCTGTTGGTGATTCTGATGGGCTATTTTCATGTGTCATCTCGATAATTGCCGAATATCATACAGACCTGACGAAATTGATACTCAAAGACATTCTAAACAAATTGAATAATCCCAAAATAATAAAACTAATAGTCATGCACTTTCTTCAATGTCCTAAAACGATGAATCAATTATACATATAGCTGATAGTCTACGCGCTAAAACCAGACGCTATCACATATACATCACTTTGGAAAAGGGGTTACAGCTGTGGAACTTCTGCTCCATTTGCCACGACCACGCGAGTCATCCGAAAATTTGTTCTCCCCACTCACCCTTTCGCTACATATCGCCGGAAGCTCACCACTATATGCCCTATGATGCTCATCCCTCAACTCCCCATTACACACCCCTCTTTATCTTTCCACGCGACCCTTCAATTTACACGCTACAATTGTTTCATTCCCCTTCAGCGAATTCACCGTGTCGTTTGATTCTCATCGCTTGTTAATTTTTTTAAAATCCTCAAAAACCGAAAGAAGTCGTAGATAAATAAATAAAGGGCACCGAATTCATTGTTAAAATTCACCATAAGCAAGAAGCGAGAGAAAGAGAGAATAAAAGATAAAAAAATGTAGAAATTTCTCTTCTATTTCTTTTCTCTGTATTCTGTTCCCTTTTTTTTAAAACGTTCTCACTCTGCCGCAGGAGTCCTCACGCGCAGGGTTTCATGCTCGTCGGGATAAGGGTTAACGAGGGCGACGCGACCGTTTCGATGCTAACGGCGAGAGCGTATATATACGGGCAAGTGAGATGGGGGAAGGATGATGGAGAGAAGAAGTACAGAGGAAGCATGAGAGAGAGAGAGAGAGAGAGAGGATTGGAAAGGGTAGGTTTGACGCCGAGCGACACATCGGTGGGTCCCTGGTGGCGTCGTTACGAGGGCGCCACGTTTAGAGCGTCGACGTTGACTCTCTCCCCCTGCCACCCACAGTCCTCGTTTACTACTGCCTGTGTGGGTGGTATGGTGGTGCGGTGCGAAGAAGAGCCGTACAGCCATAACCGTGGTAGTGAGAGAGAGAGATTGTTGTGGATGGAGAGACGGAGGTGGTAGGTAATCACCCGGCGGCTCGCGTTATAGCGTCGTTACGCCGCAGCGCCGCTATCGCCTCCGACTCCCTCATTCCACCCCTTTTCCAAAGCTTTCCTCTGCCTCCTGCAGACCTCCCCCTTCCGGCCGCACTCAACGGGTGCTTTTTCCCTCATGGAAGCCACGTTCTCATACCATCCACTAGTATTTCTACTTCTCCGTACGACAGAAACTCAAATTCCCCGAAGCCAGTGTGCGACGTGAGCGCCTCTTTCATGCTTACGGCGTATGTATGAACAGGCTACGGGTATTCCCCGTATAATCTCACACTTATATTCTAGTGTATGCTTCTTTTGTTTCGTCTCGTTTTTTTTTTTACTTGCCGTTCGAATACTCTGGAATTTTTTCCCCCTGTCATTGTTATATTCGACTGTTCTTTCGATTGGCACCTGAAAACAACTGCAGTTTAATTATTTCACGTGGAACTCCATCAATTTATTGAGCTCCTTCTTTTTTCACCATTTTTATTTCATTTCCTCTTTCTTTCTTTGTAGGTTTTTTGTTTGTGCTAGACTGTGCCATCGATGACCAGGCAGTGAACATTGCTCATCATGCCGTGGGCTATATGGATGTGTGTGCCGACCGACCGCTCGTTTCCGTGCTCACCACGTTTATTGGCAACGTAGAGTACTGCACCGCACGAATCGAAAATGGTTAGAGACCACGCGAGTGTACAAACCTAACGCAGTATATATGTATTTACTACATAATCCGGTATATACGGATGTATGTGGATGTGTTTCTCTGTCCTCGTTTTATCGTTGGCATCCGTCGCTTACTGAATCCTGTCGCGTGAGACATCGTGAGCATGATTTTTCCCTTTTTAGGAGATGGAGATAAAAAGAGAGGGACTTTTTTGCGGTACTGGTGAGGCAGAGGGTTTAGAAGAGGACGCGGGAAAAAGAAGCGAGAGGGGGAGAATGGCGAAGGCCAAAATACTCTCGGGGAAACGGTTATGCGGGATTTTGTATAATGGTTATACGGGTGGACGGCAATGGCGCGGATGCGACACAGGTGCTACCAACGACGTGGCGATTTTCACGATGTGACCACGTCCCTTGAGCCTTCACTGAACATCTACATAAAGTTTGAAATAAAAGGAAACGTATATGCGCGCTAGTTGCATCTATAAATGGAGAAAAAAATTGTGTTTTTTTTTTCGTGCTATCGAAAGAGGGAAATTCTCGGATGCATTATATACATATATATATGATGGTTTTGGTTGGATCGATTCACTGTTATTTCGAATTTTCAATGAATTATGAGGATAGTGCATTCAAGTGACGTTTCATCACTTGAATAACTGTTCGATGAAAGTATTCACGCGTCTTCAGTTGACAGGTTCAGATATCATTGTCAACAGACATCATTCCTTCTCTATTGTTTCATTTACATGAAAGAATCGATATAAGAAAAGAAATTCTTCAACTCTGCCCCAGATGACTTTTATTTATACCCCAGAATAATTAATTATCACGTGAAAAACTCTTTTTTTATAAAAATAATCTCCCATCAGTTTTCTCACCACAGTTGTTACATTATTCAGAATCCCCTGTAATCCATTCCTAAATCCCCGCAGTATGGCAAACATTAATGATTAAATTCTTAAGAGTATTAAGAATCCGGGAAAATCCGCGAAAAAACTGAGAGGCAAAGTGGACGTTCTCTCAGATAAAGAAAAACTCAAAGTTTCCCAATCCACCGATTATCCTAGTTACTTCTCCCCCTTTCGTGCACCCTCACCAATACCAGGGCATATTGATATGTAAATAAACCGCGAGACAGTTGAGCACAAAAATGCCGGTACGTCATCATCGGCTCGTCCAGATAGAAGAGTTGTCGGTGGATTGAGGCAGGAGGCATATAGCCAAGTGTAGTGGAACGAGACGAGAAGTGCGGCTGGATGAAAATGGTTGAGAGGGGGTGGTAGTATTGGAGCCCAACTCTAGGCAGTGGTTAGGGGCGCTAGCAGGTTAACGAGCGGCTCGCGGGGTGTTCGAGGTACAAACCCCGTAGTGCCTCGGTGGCGGCAGTACTGAGCTTACCGAGCGACGAGAAAACGAGGTGGGCAGAGGAGAAGGGGATGGTTGAGGCTTGAGCTGCCAGGGACGAAGGGTGCGGAGTTGGAGGTAGTATGAAACGCTCGACGGCAGCACACTGTAGTCCAACGAAGCGAAGAGCGAGAGAGAGAGAGGAGCACTGGCGAGTAGAGGAGATGAGGTGGGTGGTAAGGGGGGTTGCTGCCGGCAGTATAACAGAGACGGTCGGGCGTGCCGCGGAGCGTGCCACCAAAGGGGATGGGAATTTTCTGTCGGCTGGAGAATTATTGTCGTTAACTCGTAACATTTTGAAAATCATAGAAATTCCGGGGTTTTGGGAATTATTATGAAAATAATTGTTTGGGTATTGTTATTGTTTTTAGAGTATTATCAGAGATAAATTTTTTAATTTCAGTGGATTTTAATGATGAATTTGGAGGTAAAATTTTGTAATGGCTTTGGACAATAGTTTGGCAGTGGAGTATAGGGACATGCCCTGCGGGACACGGCATGGAACGGGGTGGTTGGAACGGGCCCACGGAAACACGGAGAGGGCGGGTACACGCCGGAGCGAGAACGATAGTGCCGAGGCGAAGTGTAGTGCGCAGTTGGTGGTATGGGGGATTTTATGAGAAGAGTAGGATGAGGGAAAAGAGTGGGATGGGGTGAAAAGAGAGAGGGAGATAGAGGATGACTACTGCATGTATATGGCAGTGGGTATGGGCTTCGTACTCTGTGTACCAACGAAGGACTTCTACCGTGGTAAAAAGAGACAGGGTGTATCCATAGTAGAGATGAGAAATTGGTGAGAGTTTGAGGGCGATGGCAGGGTTCTCAGAGAGAGTATTGGGTATCCTGTACTTTCGAACTAGATGAGGACACGGAGGGGCTTGGGCTTGAGTGACTGAGTACCCGACGGTCCGCAGTCTCTTTGCTTTTCCATCCTCACTTTCATCCCAACCCATGCCCTTACTATATAGCCTATTCCACCCTCCTTTGTTTCATCCTTTGCTGATGGTGCGTAACATCCCAGAGGTCCAAGTTTTACATTTTTTTTCTTCTATCATGTATGTGTCGTGTAGGTTGCTAATATATGCGATATGATAAACTTTTCATCCTATTTCGGAATAATATCGAAAATATTTGAATATCATGTGCAGACGGGAATGAGAGAGCCGAATTAGGAATATTAACTTGTTTCTGTTTTTCTATATGAGTAAGCATATTTGTTGCAGCACGGAACATCGTGCTGTGATGTGTCATGGGCTATTATTATATAAATGAAGATACGCGACCACACGCAAGCATTGTTAATGGGTCACGATAGGAATTTAAGTTATTAGGTCACTAATCAAGAGGATGTGCTTTCCTATTTCAGTCATTGATATTCTGTGCCTAATATTGTAAATGACGAGTGCAGCAGTGTTATTCGAAGAAAACACCGATATCGCAGGAATGAGCCAATGGCAGCTCTCAATAGTGATATAGCACTGCCGAGACATTGTAAAGAAATGCGAGAGTTTGTCCTTGTCGAAGCATTTACGAAAAGAAACTAAGCTTTGCGTAGAAAAAGTTGTGGCCATTTTATTCTTGTAATAAGACGAATGCATTCAATTCTATAGAATATCTCGAAATCTAAGAGAAGTAGACGAATTTTTCGAGCAGTGCAGTCTCTCCTCAACAATAAAAAATTCTCAAATGAAATCACTGATGCAAATAAAGTCAGATAGCGAAAAGTCGAAGAAATACTTAAAAAATAAGAAGCAATAAAAAAGTTAAGGAGCATTGCATGTTGATTTTGTGATAATCGGGTTTTCTCAGCTCGTCTTCGCACGTTGTGACAACGATCTCCTCACACTCATTCTCAAGAGAGCCATTCGCGAGTTTAGGTGTAATCGCAACGTGTAGGTATAAAGTGGATGCCGTCGCGAGGGTAACGGTTATGCCTCCTACTACCCTATTCACACGTTTCCCCTACCGTCGTTTCTCCTATCTCTTAACCCTCCTTATCGCACCTAGAGACAGAGATATAAGAAGGGGATGGGAGAATATCGCACTTTACGATTCACCTCATATAAGAGGGTGTCGATCGGCATTTACCACGTTCATGTAAAAACCGGAATTTCTTTTATTTATTCTCTGCTCCACTACTTTATTCCTCCCAATGGGTGAAAGAAAATAAAATATTTCGTGGATAAAGAATCTCTCCCTTATTGTCTCCAATGGGCATCCATGACACTCACACAATTGCATGTGTACGAGATAGCATCTCCGCGTTTTATCGACGAATCACAAAATCACCGGACAGTCACGTTCGTCCCCTCGACAAACGATGAAGAGTACTGTAACACGTACCTTCCCTCTATTTTTTCCTGCACTTTTCCTCATCGTGAACCGAGGAAAAGAAAAGAAAATCCCCCGAGATATTTCGACAGACTGAGAGACAAGGAGATAGAGGAAGAAAAAAAAGAGACATGAAAAAAGAGTGGGATAAGGACGGAATGGAGTGTGAGAATCCGTTGGGAAAGCGCTCCGCGAATATACTCATCGATGAGAAAGGTAAGGATGAATGAGAGGCTAGAAAAAAAAAAGCATAAAATGTAAAAAGAAGCGAAACAAAGAGGAAAGACACGCGGGATCACGTGCCACACGGCTGAGTGGGCCCTGACGGCTCTCGGGTTTTTCTCCTTCTTTTTACCTAGATGTGCTGGAGGGTAAATGTCAACCCTGGATCGATAACTCTTGATGGTAGCTCTCTTGTACCAAAACCATCACGATCATTCACCTCTGAAAAAAAAAGAAAGAATAATCACAAAGTGCCATGGAAAATGTAAAAATAAGAGGAAATAAAAAGCGGATAAAAATCGACAATCATAAATTTATCCTCCACAGGGCACGCAATAATATTTGCACTGGCCACGTACGGGGGATAACGTTGGGGGCGTTGCACAGTGGGACGCGTTCACTATGTATAATTTACAGGACGGTGTGGGTTGAGTGCACATGCGACGAACGATGAAACGAACACACGCGAGGACTATGTGTTATACCCATGATTTTCCTTTATCTCCCTACCACTCACTGTGTATAGTTACATATATGCAGTCGATAACGATAACACCCTTGATGGTGTGTGCCCACGCGTGCCTTGCATTATGCACGCGCGTGCTGTTGACAATGTGACCTGTATGACCAGCTTATAACTGTGTGTACGGCTGCATGCTCCGGGGTATACTGACCCCTTCCTCTCGCACCGAGTCAACTACTGGGACCTTGTACGTACAGCTTAATCAAGTTGTTCCGAGGCAATCGACAGATATTCAATGAAGTCTCTGAGGTGAAGACTGTACTATAGACAATAGATTCTATCAATTTTTTTTGTTTTAATACTTATTTAACGTCGCCATCTTTACGTAAATAATTTTTATAGTGATACTTGTGTCATTCGGCAGAGACTGGGATTCGAACTCGGAGCTTTGAGTTGACAATCCGAAACCTCATTCATTTCAAACTAATTTCATGTTTTTTTTTTTCAAGTAAACAAGTCTACCAATAAATTCCTTAATTTATCAAACTCCTTCTTTCTTTGTTTTTTTGTCTCCTCCGTCAATTTCGAGGGAAGAAATTTCAGGGTATGATGCAATGGGATTAAGACACGTCGATAACATGAGAGATCGATGAACGATCCGTGGGTCGTCGATTTCACAGTCTCATGGGGATTGAAAAGCACCGCAGAGTGAGAGAGGACGAAGAGATAGAGGATAACGGATAAGGAGTGCGAAGAACAGAGGAGAATAGGGAGGTTGAGGAGGATCTCCGGGATATCGGACGAGGGAGGGTAATAGAGCGGTACAACGAGCAGACGCCTCACAATTTGGCTAATGGTCTTCCGCCTGGGTTTCTTCGCCTCCTCGGATGTAGCCTGCTTATTCTGGGACGCGTCAAATTCACCCTTCTGGCATCGTTTCGTCTGCCAAAAACCGACGCTCTGTGTCTGCTAAATGCATGTGCTTTCGTGTCGATAAAATTCATCGTTTTTGGTCTATTTTTTTCGTAAAGATGAGAGCAATTGATCATTCGAACATTTCCGCAGTTTTCATTTCTCTGAAATGTCTTCTGATTATATAAAACGAGATATATCACGTTACAGGTTATGTTTCATGAGGCGTGATGATGATTGGCTGATGGCGCACAACAGGACCCAATGAAATTAGCGGCTGTACTGACGTTTTTGTCCCTCTGTTGAGCGCTAATCCAGTTACTCCTCATTTTTCCATCAACTGATACCTGTTGACATTTTTTCAAATGCGAATGCAGAGTCTATATTTAGAAAATGTGAAAACGAATAGCTCCATTTTGAATACAATTCTCAAATCGTTAATGAATTGAATCGAGCACTCTCCGAAACTCCTGCGTGTGAATTTGAATTGGTCTCTCCCTTTACCAAATCACAATATTGAATTTCCATTCATAGAAACCACTGAATAATCGAAATATCCGAATTGGAACTAATTCCATTGATGAAAATGAAAAAAGTCAATGAGTGATTCCATTACGTAATCACTATGAAGATCCACAATTATCAAATTTTTTGAGGTAAAAAATAAGTTATTCACGAAATAGATTATCCAGAGTTTCGATAAAATAATAATCTTCATCACTTCTCATGATTGTAATTTCTCCGCTTTCGTAAGCATAAGACACGTTACATTTAAAATGGAGAGTGACTAACAAGAGAGAATGGGTTGGGGGGTAGGTTGCAATTATCCCGCGGCGTCGTTAATTGCGATCGCGATGCCGTAGAGTCCCTAGAGCACGATTGGACGAGCTCCGAGAGAGCCGTCGCCACCAGCCGCTGCTCAATCCCCCTATTTCCATCGCTCCACTCTGCTCTCATCCTTCTCCAGAGTTTTCCAACTTTTCCTGTTACTACCATAATTACGAAAAATGAAACAAAGTAGGGGAAAAAATGGGGATTATTAAGACTAAACAAATGCGTTTTTATTGATGTTTAATATCCAAGTTCTCATTAGATTTTTTGGAAATGGAGAAATTGTGAAATGTAAATGTGAATTAGAGACGTTTTTTGAAACAAATTACGTCTGACTATCGATTTTAGTCACTACTAATTAATATCATTGTCAATTATTCAGTCGAATGAAAATTTTGTGATAGTCTTCTTTCAAATTCAAATTATCTACTGTTCTATTCAATGAATATTGAGAATTGAAGAATACTGCATGATTTCGATTCTTCCTTTCTGATAGAATTTCATTAGTAATGAACGAAAAATTTAAAGAATCATATTTTTAATTGAATTATTACAAAAGCATTAATTCAATTGATTCATCGATTCTTTGAATAATTCACGAGACATTAACCAATGTTTACGAAGCAGAGAGATCGTCCGAGAATTGATTAAGCGATCCCACGGTGCAGCGTCCAACGTGAAAGTAATGACTGTCCATTTCCGATTGGTAAAATCCAATACAACTTATTAGAGTTTCATTCAGACGAACATAGAAAGTTGCTTCATGATGTGACACCGATGACCTAAAGAAGAATAAACCAAAGCACATGAAAACACTGATAATTTGTGTCGCTAAACTTGTACCAATACAGAATTATACAAACTTTTTGATTGATTATGCTTCTGAATTCATTGAAATTTAGGAACAGATTACTGATCAGATTGTATAGGTAATTCCAGTGATACATTAGCGGTCTAGGTATTCCGATCATACACGAATTAAGGTATTAGTAAAAATGATTAATGATTCTGTAACGAATGCACGAGAATAGTCATCCTGGGAAGAAGGATTCATTGTGCACTTTCATTTTGTACAAAAAACTCATTTTATCTGCACTATTAGACAATTCATTCAATCCAGTCTCATCATTCTTTTCTCCCCAAGAAGAGAGAATAAAAAAATAACGATGCATGAATATGAAAATAAAGAGAAATATTTACAATTCTTCATGCACTCTAATTTATTCAATAGTTCAAAAGCCAAGATGCAGCTCGTCATATTGCAGCAGAGGACAAGGTTACGGAGAAAGAAGTGAGGACGAAAACCTCGTTGCAGCCAGCAATTTCCTCCCGTTCTTCCCTTCTTTTTTCTTAATTTCTTTTTCTTTTATCTTCGCCCCACGGCCGTCGGCATCGTTGAGGACGAGGCTCACAGAGGAGTAAGAATAAAACGAGAAAAGAGAACAAAGTGGAGGAGAAAAAATAAAAGGATAGAAATTGAGAAAAAGAAAACTGGTATAAGGCGTTCTCATCGTAGTGATTCGGGGCGGACGTCGCGGAAAAGAGTCGGAGAAAAGAAATAGCGTAGGAAGTAGAACGTGAGCTGGCGACGCCTCTATATAGCGTGTCGATCTAATTTGAAGCCTCGCTGGCGCTCGACTCTCTTTCTCTATCCCCGGGCTTCTCCCTCGTACATTTGCCACTGGATCGACTCAGACACCTACGTGTACTCTTCATTTCTCTCTTTCCAGAGGGAAATAACAAGTGTACATCCATCTCCATTCACATCAGCAGAATCATCAATTTTTTCGCGTCTTTTGAATAAATATGAAAATTCGGAGAATTAGAAAACAGCTTTCACTGGAAATGGGCTTTTTTCAAAGAATTTTTCTTGTACTAATATGAACGAAAAAAAGAGGAAAAAGTTCAGTGTATGGCATGAGGGTATAGAACACGTAAAAGAAGGCTCGGTCGTGTTTGCCGGCTCGTAGCTTATACCCGAGACTACTGGCTTCCTCTCTCTCTTTCTCTTCATTTTTCTTGTTTTTCACCACTACCTCGTTTTTTTTCCTCCTTTTTAACCTACACTTTTATTTTTTTCTCTCTTACCTCACCTCAGCTTTTTCTCCAGAAACTCACGACTTCTCCTTTTTTTCCCGTTCTTTTTACTCCTCTTTTCGCTCACCTCTTGCTCTTTCTTTTTCCCCTCTTCTTTTTTATCCCCTTTTTTTTTCGCGTGCGCTCTCAGTTTTTGCCGCACCGTTCCACTCGTTCTCGCTCGCCTCTCTCTTCTCCTCCACAGAGTCCCGCCTTTTTAATTCCTTTTTCCTCGAGTCTCAGCCTCACTCGGTAGAGCACATTTTTCTTTTTTTCCATTCGTCCTTTCCTTCTTCATCCTACGTAAACCCGATCCCCTTTTTTTCCACCCTCTCCTCTTGCTCTATTTCTTACCCCTCGGAGTGAGAGAGAAGATTCTTTTTTTTTGCCTGTTTGTTACTCGCTCGCTTTGTACCGTATACCTTTTCTTCCTCCTTTTTTCCAGCCTCACCTTACTTTTTTTCCTCCCACACCCTCATGGATCTTGTTCATCTTCCTCGATGCCTAGGCTCCGTATACGTCGTCTCGGTTTCCTCATTATTCTCTAACGATCCAACGTTGGTCATGCTCTCCCTTTCTAACTCACTGTTTATTCCAAAAAGTCGATTTGCGATCGGGCTTCACTTGTTGACCCACTTCCTTAGATTTTTTTCCTCTCGAGAGAATTGTTTTCGTTTTTATCCGGAACATTTAGAAAAAAAATTCGGTTATTAATATGAGGAAATGGGAATGATTTCTCTTGGATTTTAGTAAAGGGGAGAATTCTTCAAATTGTTCATTTTTCGAATTCTCTTCATTGTTTGCATTAAAGTCGTCGGGATTTCAATGGGAAATAATCCTCCCTGCATGATCATGGACATGATGAATGAGGGAAATGTATTCTTTTCATTCTTAGGCAACGAAACTCTTGAGATTTAATGTTTTTGAGGGATGAAAGCTATTCATTGCTTCCAATTTCTCATGCACACTAATTAATGTCGATTTGAATAAAATAAATATTTTAAAAATATAGTTACTAAAAGCAATGATTCAATGAATTGAGTGCATTGAACTTTATGAATGAATCATCGAAGGAATCATTGATTTCTCGTAGATATTCTCATTAACGATTTTCCATTTCCTTCATTATATAAACATAAATCAATCCCTCTGCAAGAGCTCCTAAAAAAACTAAAAAGTACTGAATGAACACAAAAAAAGTGAACTAATTGATTGAATATTGACACACCAGACGAATAAAAATAATTTCTTTAAACACCAATTTCCATTTCGTTACCCTAATCTCATTTCTATCCTCTCAACTATTCAGCTCAACTCGAATTCAATTCCAGTAATGACAAATCGTTACATTACCGAAGAAATAGTTCCATTCAGAACCAGGATAATCCGTATTTCCGTGTATACATCAAGTGCTATTTAACTCGCCCCGAAAACAACTGGAGAAATAACAAAAAAAATTCTAATCCCTCCGTGTTGCCATAAAATTCACATTAAAATTATCCCGACGAAGTTGACGCCAAGTATAAGAGGATCAACAAAGTCAAGAGATGATAGTAGTTGGAAGGTTTTTGGACGTTAGTTAGCGTAGTGAGCCAACTTTATATATACATATATATGCGGTGAACTGGGAGAGTGTCGGAGGCTTTACTTATGCATACACGTGTCCTGTACACCCTCGGGGAAAACTTCCCCGTCCAACAGAGAGAGCGAACAAGCAAGTTGGAAGACTGCACCACTGGGGATGTAAAAGTGGGCGGAGAGGGTGGCCCACTCTGTGTCCAACTCTCATACACACTTATCTCACTCGCTCATTTTATCTTCCTCTCTCTCTCTCTCTCTTTTGCACAGCTATATGGACGTCGTAACTGCACGCTACATCCGGCACTCCCGTTGGTTCGCCCACGTTAAACATTCACCCACTGCGGTCTGCGGCTCCAAGCTGCGAACGGAATTTTAAAAAAGCTCGTGACTTCAACTCATTCCTGCTCTACACATCAAACGAAAACTCAATGAAAAAGATATATGTCGAGATAATTTTTCGTCGTTTATTTTTACACGTTTTTTTTGGTCTCTGTCTTTGATGATTTTATGGATTTTTGGGAGGTGAATTTTGAAAATTTCGAAACAAAATTAAGAGAAACCAAAAGAGTTCCATATCTTAAATTATAATTAACAGATTTTTCTTTAATATTCAATTTTTCTTCTGATTTTTTGGTAATTCAGTAGTGAAGTGGTGAACAAGGTTAAGTCATAGAGGGATACCATATATACTTAACCTTGTTTACCACTTCACTACTGAATTTTCACAAACTCAATATTCATTAAAATTTCGAAACAAAATGAAGAAAAAAAACCAAAAATCTTCATATTTTCTTGGAATTATGATTTTTTATTATTTTCAATTTGATAACTCTGATGTTTCGATTTTGAGACTGGATGATCCCTGATTGAGATGCACGAGTGTGATACATTTCATCGGGGACGATGTCACGTGGGGAAACTTTGTGCTGTCGGGGGTTTATGCGGAATGTGTATATATACAAGGGTAGAATGGGGTTTGTGAGGCGACTGAATGTTTAGCCGTATAATTAACTCATCCCCAGTGGGTTTCATCGTTTAAGGGTATCGCCCAGACTCTCCCGCATACCCCGTCAACCGTCGTGCGCATTTAATGCTCGAATAATTAACTGCTGGCCTTGAGAGTCTTCATCGTGTGAACTCTGAACTTTCTTCCTTCAAAATTTCCCGATTAATGCTCTTTTTTGCGGCAATTAATTTCATTTGAAAAGTCGTAAAAATTAGCAAATTGTTAATTTCACAATTTATTCCTTTCTAAAAAGATCTAGAAAGGTCTGAAGAACAAAAATATATGCATTCACGTCAATCCATGAAATAAAAGGGATGAATAAGGAAATATCCATCGTGCTAACTGTTGCACGATACCTCGTACCTTTCCTGTCACAACTCAAATGCAGAGGGATTTTTCAAGTACATTTCCATCTCTCCGCATTCAGAGTGAACTGAATCATGTAAAATGAGGGGAAAACAAAAAATGGATGAAAATGGGAATAAAATGGAGAAAACTCGTGGGGATCAATTATTTCTGCCTCAAATAATATTCACGATTTTCACAAATTTTTTTATCTTCATTCTCCTTTTTATTCTGAATTTTACAAAAAAAAATTGAATTTTCAAAAAATTCCAATGAATTTACAGTTTTTTTTAAAATTGTAGTAGAAAGATATGAACGTATTTTTTTTTCATCCTCAAGTGCCGATTATTTATTCGTATTGGAGCATGAGTAAATATTTTTTTGTTCTCGTACGCGACAGCCCGAGCAATGGCCACGAGACTCAGACTCCCATAAATGGAAAAATAAAACTAGATTGGCCTGCGAGTGACGTTCGATTTTTTATAACTTCGACTTTTTCCTTCCAATGAATTTAAAAAAAAAAGTCTATCATATTCCCCCTTTTTTCCTCCATTTTCCAAATTTATATTTCAACACGTTCCTTTTAACTCCTCTTTCATTTTTCGCGAGAAGCAGCGAACAGTTTTATCCTTTCACTCCGTTCCGAAGCGGCTGACGATGAATTTTGAAAGAGATGGCTCGGAGACGCGGTATAACTGACGAAATAATTTAATGCAGTTGTCCGGAGACGGTCACGTCTACTACCATAGCAACATGGTGGTCCTCGGCACAGAGAAACGAAGTACGGTTATCCCTGGTCCTTAGGCATCTTTATATAATTGAGTGGCCTTTAAAATTTCAGGCTCTCCTGAACACCTCAAATATTACTCCCTTTTTTATTCATTTATTTTAATATTTAATTTTGTTTTTTTATTGGGTAAAAGAGTTTTCTTAATAATTTAATTGCATAAATAATTATATTATTAAATTTAAATTTGTGATTAATTTACATTAATTTTAGGGGAGTTTTCTTCATCCGATTTTGAGGTTCAAAGGATGATAATATTCAAAGCAAGAATAACGACCTCAACGTTGCTTTAATAATCAGTGAATATTAAATGATAAAGAGAACATTATAATGATGATAGAAACAAAGACAGAAAGACGTCAAACCTCAATGTTGAGTTAATAATTAGTAACGTAAATTGTTGATGAGGCCATTTAAAATCTTCTTTGATCCTTCATATAATTAATTCCAGGAAACATAATTTTATTAAATATAAAACATTTGCACTTGGAATTGATTATTATTTAAAATTATCAACAAAACAAAAATCAGTAGAGAGAAAAAAATTATAGAATTTTGAGGGTGGACACCTGTCTTATAAATTTTAACCATACAATTGAGAATATCTATGGAAAAAAGTGGGGGCAGATGAGGCGAGTCCGAAGTTGGTTTCCCCGGAAAATAGGAGAGGGGGTAGGTTGGCTGTGGGGCGCATTAATCATCCCCGGCACGCCATGGCCACTCGGCTACGTTCCAAACCGCCGTTACTCCCGCGTCAGTGGTGCTCAATCATCCGTGGCATGTCGCGAGGGAGAGTGCGACCGACCCCGAACACCCTTTCCTTTTTCCTCCCACATCGTACGATCCTGTGTCCCTTTTCGTTTTCCCTCCCTCGCCCCTCGATTCAATCTCCCGCCTCTTTACACATACAAACATCACGTAAATCTTGGCGACTGCAGAAATCACAAAAAAGAGGAGCACGACTGTGTTAGTCGGGGAATTATTATGTAGGGAAAGGTGGGGTAAAATGGGCACATCTCTTCTCGTATTTTAAATCAGAAAAATTAAGGGAAATATTGATGATAGAATTTTTCTGATTATTTCATTGGAAATCTGAGGAATTTTTACACAAATCGACTTTATTTCATCGTTAGTCTTTTAACGATATCTCGGAAACTAGAAGAGATAGAGAATTTTTTGTAGATACCTTTTTTGTAGAAACTTTCAAGAGCTACAAAAAAGGTTTCTTTGAAAATTTCTCTATCTCTCTTAGTTTCCGAGATATCTTCAAAAAACTGGTGATTCCGTAATATCTATTCCATTTTTTTTTTGGAATTCTTCAAAAATTCAGGTTTTTGTGGTTTTTTTAAAGGAGTTTACCTTTCAAAATCTTTGAAAATATTAACTAGAGGTCTTACTAACCATAATAACAGTCTCGTCTAAAATTTTGAGAGTTAAGTGGGCAATTCAAGTTCCTCAGAACACGAGTACTTTCTCTTTGAACTGTCTCATCCCTTTGATGAAAGTTTTTCACTAGTTTCAGTTGCAGATGTTAACTCGTAAAAGTCTAACGCATGGAAGAATTAGTTCGTGTGTTTCAGTCAACTAATTCTGAGTGTACTCTTCCTCTTCCGAGCTTCACTTCATCATTGGCCAAAAATTCAAAGGAATATTGGAAAAATCAATAGATTTTATTCAGATCTGCATATTATAGTAAATAAAAATCGATTAAAAACAGAAAAAAAAATCATAATTAATTCTTTTTATTCTCTAAAATAAAAATGAAAGAATTTAATAAAAATATTGATAAATAGTTTTATGATTCTTTTTAAAGAAATTTCCGCAACATTAAACAAATCCATAAATTATAAGGTTTCAAAGAGGATGTTGATGCCTGATGAAGAAAGGAGAATAAAAAATAGGAGAAAAATGGAGCGGGGGGAAATTCCACCCCCCTCTGCAATTATCAGCTATTCCAGTCCAAGTGCCCTGACGAAGGCTTAATCTCCGGCAGTAGTTTCATTCTTCCGTATCTCCTGGAACAAAAAGAATCGAATGGAAGAAAACAGGGAAAAAGGGAAAAAAGGGGTGAAAAGACGCCTTCGTCAGACACAGTAGAATGAGGGGAAAGAAAAGGAATACAGCATCATGAAAAATATTTCTCTCTCGAATGTTTAATTACAGAGAAGGTGGATATATGACTTTTTTATATTTACCTTAGTGAAATTATGAAATAGAAGAATTTTATGGGAAAAAGGATTTTCATGATTTTTCAACAATTCTCTAGAATTTGTGTAATTATAATTTTTAGGGAATATTGAATCATTTATTTGAAAAATTTACAATAATTGAAGAACTCTTTGCAACATAAATTATTGAAATTCCTGTTTTTTTTTTTTATAAATTAGAGGAAATTCGATGAAAATTAAAAATAACAAAACGAAATGCAGAGTTTTCATTATTTGGAAATTGGAAATATCGTGAATTTAAATTATTTTGTTTTATCATGAAAATACATGATTTTTAAATTTATTTTGTTGAAAACATCATTGTTTCCATTGAAGGACTAAAAAAATTATACAGAAATGGGAGTTTCATTTTATTAAATTCTATTCTTCAATATTCCATGAAAATAAAATGATCATTTATCCCCTATAAATGGAAAAACTCGAGTAAAAATAAGACGGTGAGAGAAATTTGACCCAATTTGTAATGGGAAATGTCAAAAATGCACCAAAATTCTCAGACTAACGGAGCAATTAACACTCATTGCAAAATTCATAAAATTTGAGTGGATTATCAAAGATTTACATATAATGATATTAACAGAAACCAAAATTGGTGCTCATACATTAACAAATTTAATAACTCGAAAACGAAGTGAAGTAATATTACAGAATATGAGCTTTGCTGTCACCTCTACGAAATGAATTTCCCCAGAAAAATGAAGAATAAAGTGTCTTCTTATAACCCAGTGAAATTTCTCTTACGAATTTAATAATAAACTCAGAAGAAAATGATTTCTAAAAAAAGAAATCCAGTCTATCCCAAACGTCCCATGTTACCCCTTTTCTCCCACATTCCTCAAAATTTCTTACATCACAAAAACGTTTCACTCCATTACATTAAATCCCCTTAAATTAACCCATTTCTCCATCTTTTCCACTCCATTTCCCCTCCCCAAACCCCCCAAATCGAACGTCTTCCCATTAACAAAGCCTCCATTGAAAAATCCCCAAACAAAACCGAGGCTTACCCACACTCTCCCCATTTTTTCACAATTTCCGAATCGTTTAACCGCAGCTACATCCATATTCCCATTCCCCATACGCAAAATACCCCCGTCCCACCCCTGAGGCTCGTAGCTCCATGACGGTCTCGTTTGCCACGCGTTTCGTATATATGTACCTCATTCCCCTTCACACGTATCCCTAAATCCTCGACGCATACACAGCAGTGAGAATCGTGGAGTGAGCCCGCACGTGAGCTCAACGCGCAAATCCACCCCATCCTCCCTCAAGCCTTCTCCACCTCTCACTAGCCATATATACCTACATATATAACCCTCTATATGTGCACAAGAGAGAGAAAGAGAGAGAGGGGTTTGAAGTTGCGAGGAGGGTGGGCGAGGGGGAGTGGTGGCGGTAACGCGATAAACGGATTAACGGCGAGCTCGAACCCGACTCCCCAAGAGTTTCGTGGATAGTGGGGCAGAGAGAGAGTTTACGAACGACGTGGATGTCACGGCATCGCACGTTGCCCGACATTCAAAGCCCCCCAGCCACCCCCGCACTTTTCCTCCTCCAACTATTCTACTCTTTTTCTCCTTTTTTCAACCCTCATACTCGACTCCGCGTGATCCGAGTGTCTCTTTTTCTTTTTTTTTTCTTTCTTTTTGTTCTCCTTCGGGTGGACTTTTTTTGCCCCTTTCGTCTCCACTGGCCGCGTCGAAGCATCCGCTTTTATGGGCACGCCGTCACCTCGTCTCACATCCGCTTTTCTCGACGGAGCTTCCCGTTTGAGTTCAGAACCTTCTTTTTTTTACTATTCTTTGTACTTTTTCCTCGGATTCCATTGTTCCTTGGGGTCTTTTTTGTGGGGCTGGAAGGAAGTTTCGGAGGAAGATGGGATTTTTTTCGTTTGCTTTGAGGGGATGAAAGTATTTTTTAGATGTCTTCATTCGAGAATTCTGAGGATTTAATTATTCAGGTTATGGGCGATTGAGGATCTCTCGGGGGGAGGATTTTTTATGGGTTTTCTTTCTGTGAATTCATGAATTTTTGGTATAAATTCAAATATTCTATGGATTATTTGTTCTAAATACGAGTAATCCACATAATTATCTTGAATGTGTCCTCTTATTTTTAATTTAGAAGATAAATTGAAGGAAATAATTGAAAGTAATTATACACCTTCATTATTCAGTATTAAACCTTTAATTTCTTTTCCCAATTGAAAATAATTGAGAATAATATGTATATTTTGTGATTTTTCTATAAATTCCTGAAAACTCATCAATAATATATAAAAAATATGGATTTAACAGAATACTTCAATAAATTTCTACAAAAGTACTTCAGAATCCACTGAAGATAAAATTCTTTTTACGATGGCCTTCTCCATAGATCCGCACGTTTTCCCCAAAAATTCCTCTATCTCACCCACATCTCAAAATATCCCCCGCAAACCCACTCCAAATAAATACAGATTTAACCAGCGTCAGAGTTTCACGAGAGTTTATCTCATTTCTCCACTTCGCACTGCCTCAAAAACAGAATTAAAGTAAGCGATAAATAATGATAAAGATGGGTGATAAAATGTGAATTACTCTCGGCCGTATCGAGTGCCTCAATGCAGTTTCAACAATTCCGAAGATATATTACGTTCTAAGCCACATAAAAAAAAACTAAAAAAAAATAAAAAATAAAAATGTAAAAAGTGCCAAAGGGCGAGAGAAGAGTACTTCTTCTCTTGCAGCACGAAATTGCCGTCGTGAATCGATAGCACTCCAGTCGCCATGGTTTTCCCTCAAAGCCCACCCACCCCAAAACCACTATCTATATACATTCAACTTCATCTCTCTCTTTCTCATCTCTCGGTTCAAATGATAAAAACACCTTGGACTTATCCTTGAACCCCGGGTGTTTGGTGAGAAGAGAAGCCTGATCTGCGTCTGACTTCAATGAGGGTCTCACCACTGGCATTACTCGGATATAAGGGGGAACTGTGTCTGAGAATACAGCCATACGGTGAAAGACAGAGATGAGGCGCGTCAATGTACGGTTTCCTTTACATGGCGAAAATACTCGAAGCCCTCCGCACAATTGGATGAGTCGTGAAACCATTTTTTCCTCTCTCTCACTCTTTTTTTATTCGATAAATTCGATTTTCGAGGGATGGAAATACATTTTCATTCGAAAAAAGAAAGAAGTAGAGGGAAAACTTCATTTTTTTGGGTTCACGCTTCATTTTCTCCCCGAGTAATGTATCTGAAAGTTGAAGTTTTCATTACCATGAGGAATTAATTTATCTTCACCCCTTTTTTTTCGAGTTTGTTCAACTGCGAGATTAACAGTTCCATTAAAAAGCTCAAGTACTCCAATTAGCAGGTGTAAAACTGTCTAAAAGCTCTCAGAAGCATTTGTTCTCTTCAACAAAATAATATTCGACACGTATTTGTTTTTGTACATGAAAAATTCGTTTAAAGAAAATAGATAGATAGATTCATACGATAATTTCCTTATATATCATCGTTAGAATGCGAAATAATGCGACAAATTGTTCAGTTCCTTCATTTTAACACCTTACATTATCTACCGTTCATGTACACTTCCTTCCACAATTATTGAGTAGTCCATTCTCTGATTTACGAGCATGATTACTATCTCAACTACTTTCTCACTTAACAGCCAACTTATTTATACCTACAACGTGTGAAGTCTGTCGAGGAGAAAAAAAATTAGCATTTCTAATGGGCTTCACTTATAAATATTCTGATTAAAAGAAGCATGAAACAAATCACGCCAAGAAAATCCACATAATTATCAAAGAAACGAGTAAAATAAGGCACCCATGTCTGCCTCAACAAACCAAAATAACTCTTCAATGTCACAAAAACCCAGTGTGTATTTGTCCCCATACCAATTGACATTTCCTCTCTCTCTCCAAAAAAATAAAGTTCAATATCCACTGCGCAAAGCCCACCTCTCCAGCCAATTTCTCCTCAACAAATATCCTCCCAATAAAATCCTTGCAATCACAGATTCCGAAGATTCCAAATAAACAAAATAGAATGAAAAAAAAAAGAAAATGAACAACAAGAGCATTGGAGGGCCATATATACCATCCTTATACACGCGTCATGGTTTCCCACGCGCTCTACATGGCCTCAGTGTAATCCCAGGTTCAGAATGGATGGGACTCACACATTGGAGCCTTCACATGCACGAGAACCCATTCGTGTTTATCCGTGTTACTCCATGTGTATGCGTGCGGCTCGTTATCGCGAGATCTCTTCGTCCTCTCTCTCTTCCGCAGGCGTAAACACATACAGACAGTGTTTTGAATTCAGCGAGTGGGACAACGATAGTACAAACACAAAGAGAAAGAGAGGAAAAAGTGAATTGCAAAGCGGCGTTCGCTTCTCTACACGCGTCTGTATAATTCCCCTCTCGCTCTGAATTGCCCTGAGGCAGAATTGTCGTGCCGAGTTTGTGCACACAGAGAGAGAGAGAGAGAGGGAGACTAACACATTGGAATATATACTCCTCGGGGCCACTCATTCCACTTTACACACATGTATATATGGTGCTCGAGTCAACGCGTCACGCGAGGGCCATTAAAGGCGCGCGGGAGTCACCGGAGGCAGTTTTACTCCCCTCCTCACTCCCTCACTCTGTCTCCCTCATTTTTGCCCCCTCACGGCCCCTCGCAATATCATTATATTTTCCCCTCGGCGCGACGTCACGCCCTCGCGATTCTCGCGTATGTATTACGCCTTTTTTTTTTTTTCATGTTTCTTTCGTTTTTTTTCGTCGACTTCTCTCTCTCTCTCGCACTTGTTCAGGCGTTTTTACCGCCTGTTATGGCACAGATCTACGATAACTAAACGATAGTTAGAGGGCAAGCTTTTTTTTTACATGTGATCTCTTTTTTATTAGATATTTCGTGGTGTTCTGTTGTTTTGGTTGGAAATTGACTCGGTGAATTTTCGTGTGTGTGTTTTTGAAGCGTTGATGGTTTTGAATTGGGAGGGAAACATTAGAGGATTTTTTTGACACCCTTTCATTGTTTTTTCAATTAAAAAAAAAACCTGATCCATTTTGCCCTAAAGTATCTCGTATTTATCAGAGAAAAATATATATTTTTTCATCAATATTTGAGTTTTTTGTTTATATTTATCGAAATTTCGGATATTGTTTGGTGAAAAGAGGTAATATGATTTTACAGTTCCTATTTGATGCTGAATACTCTTTTGTATGGATAAATACACTTGATATTGTACAATGTATTAATTTTCATTGAAAAATATTTGAAAATAACAAAAAACCTCAAGAGGCACTGTTACACCTGCTGTTAAACCAATTCCCTTCAATTAAAATATAAAAAGAGGAATGAAATTATTATTTTTTTCATTCAAATATTTCCGCATAAAAAAAAAAGAAGAAATTAATAACCACAACCACGAAAATAAGAAATCCTCAAATTTTTCCACATCGTTCTTCCTTTTCTTCCACTTTTTCCTCTCTTTTTCGTTCTCTGCAGAATACCCTGACAGTTTTCACAAAGTCTTTTGAGGGTATCCTTCGGGTAACGTGAGACTTGCCCGTTGGCGCCGTATTGGGATGAAAAAAGGAGCATCACGTTGTAAGAGAAGAAATAGAAGATGGTAGAACGAGTGGAGGAGGGAGAAGAAGAAGTGAAAAAGAGAAAAGAAATAAAAGGAAAAAGGAGTGAGAAAAGAAGCTGGATTACATAGGGGTTGAGCGTTGAAGAGAGAGACGGAGGCTGGCAGCAAGGAGCTCCTGGAATCGAGACTCCTTCCGTTTCCGGATGGAGCTGAGCGTTTGCTGAGGTGGATGGAACGTATACCAATTCCTCTCTTCTATATATACAGATATATATGTATAAAGGTAAGACTGGTTGGTGAAACCAGGCAACGTGCACAGAGCCATGCCAGGACTGGTTTACGTCCTCGTTATACCTCAGGCCAGACGATCCGTGCCTGAGAAGAGCCAACGAGCTGAGATGCAACCCACCAAGCTTATGTACCACCCTTCTGGCATTTGCTCTGAGGCCAACCGCTGGACTATATGAGGCGTCAAACATATACATAAACTTAACTTTTTCGTCCTCTTATTTTGACCTTTTCTGCTTATATAATTACGATAAAGAATTTTATTTTAAATTCATACGTTTTAAATAATTCATTGTCTACAATCCAAGTCTCACAAAATCATCAACATCAATACACACAATTAACGAAAATAATAATAATTATAGAGCAAAAAGAAAAACACGTAGAATAGGCTCGATAAGATAATTCCATGGCTCCTATAACGTCGTTATAACCCACGACAACCGCACACAATGACCAGGGGGCATGTTCGGTTGTGCGAATTACGCGAATAATAATATATACAAAACGCCCATGCAACACGAGTAACTGGGAGAAAGAGACGAGCACGAGAGATAGACAGGAGGGGGAGGTATATAGAGCAGTATGGAATACTGGGCTCATTGGTCTCGTCGCATAATTAATGGGGGCATAAACCCCGCTTGACGTTTGTATGCAAATGCCTACAGTAATGCCAACCACCCTCGCCTCTTTCCCTCCCCCTCCACTCCCCTTTTTCGCACTAACAGAGGCTCTTCATCCCTCTCTTTTATAATATTCATCCGTTCTCCTTTATCCCACGGTAATTTATCTGACGCTCAAATCATCTTTCTCTTTCTTCTCATACATTTTTTAATTTTTTTTGTTCCCATCTCTCTCTCTCTCTCTTTTTCACCGTGTGCTGCCCTCACTCAAGCCTCACACGTACTAAACACACAGACAATGTGGCGACTACTCCAGTCTCCGTTTCTCTTATCTATCTTCTCTCGGTTACAACCAGTATATATAGATATTCTCCATTTATCCATTCGCCCGATTTATGCTGATATTATAGGATACATAGTTCGGTATGTGCAGGCGTAAAACATGCACATACCAGTCATGCTAATGTAAAGGGAACAAAAAAAAGGGATAACTTCGGGGGAAAAGAAGAGAGTTGGAAAAATCACTCGCTCTAGTTTTCAAAAGTGAATTGGAAAGACGAGAGTCTAGAATGCATTTGAATCCACTCGTACTACTTATTTTTTCTCACTGTCCAGTGAAAAAGGCATTTATACCCAGACATATTTGAATTCTTTAAAAGATGAAATTCATCAAAAAATCATTATTCAAGCGATTTTCCATCAATATCTCTCTTAATAACTGTTCCCCAACCGCATGATTGTTCCATCCAAACAATGTATAATTAACTCGCATTCACCTCCCACAATTCAGTCCACCCAAACCAATTTAACCACGAAAATGGGGAAAAAAATCGAGTATTAATCACTCACGAAAAATCCAAGTGTAAATAAACTACAAAAATTCTAAAACCCGGAAAATCTAGAATCCGAGATTTTCCTGTATAAAAAAAGGCCGAAAGAAAGGAAAAAAGTCGGTTAAAAAAAAAGAGTCATGTGAATAACGGTCACGAGGAGATTGGGGAGGAGGCGTGCCATTTGCAGCCACGACTCTCACACTCATCGTCCGTACATACGCCATATATGCTCTTGATGGGTATAGCCCGTATATATGTATTAATGTTAGGTGGTACATAGGGAGAAATGCCGCGCGGGTAGGTTTATATGTACAGTATATATAATCGAAACGGCAGATAGAGCGTTCGCGTTTCGACACGAGCCAGGCAGGCAGTCAGCCAAGCAGCCTATCGAGCTCTCTCTCTCTCTCTCGTGCTTTGGCCAGAGCCAGTCCGCCGGGGTCATTATGACTGCCAGGCTAACGCCAACGGGCTATGCATCATTAATGGTCCTCGTGCCACCGCCAGTCTCCTATTTCTCTCCTCTTCTTTCCCTCTTTCATTCTCTATACTCATTACTTCACCTCGATTCTCAAACTATATTCTCACACCCCCTCATTCAAACTGACTACTCTTCTCCGCACTCTAAAATCCCATTTTCATAATTTTGTTCTCCCAACAATTTTCATGTTTCTTCATTTCTGTTTATTTATTTTAATTTTTCCACACTTTCTTTTTTTTTTTGCACAGTGACGGCTGGGCAAATCGTTATGCTAATTCAATTTGTTGATTTTTTTTTGAGAAAAAGGTGCATGACTTATGAGATTTTTATTGGCTTTAATTATTTCAATATTTATATAATTTTAATTGAATTATTCGTGAAATCATTGACTCATTGCAGCTTCTTAAATATTGAAAATACCCATAAATTTTAAACCAGTACACAACTATCTTAACAGGTGCTTAATACCCAACTATAATCGTTGAAACTTTAATAACATTTCATGATTGTAACCAACTTATTTTTTATCACTCATTTAAGACTCCTCCAATATTCCCAGTATTATAACATTACCTCGTATAAAGTCTCCACATAAACCTACATTTCCCCTGAATCCACCGCTTCTCCATCCCCGTATTTTTTGCATGAAATTTCCGAAGGATCAATGACGCAATGCTTCTCGAGGCCGCGTTAATAACTAAAAAAAAGCCTTAAAAGAAAAAAAAACGAATGAACCAGTCTCGCCGGCATCGAATCCAATTGACCGTATATTCCGGCACGCACAGATGCGTATGAGATAACTGTACGAGGAGCGAACAAGAATAAAGAATAATAAAGACCGAGAGAGTTGAAATTGTCGGCACCGGAGGCAAAATCAGAAGCCCGCTGTAACACAGCTATATTCCACTGTACATATACGTGTTTTATATGGGCATGTATATGTAGCGGCTTACTCAGGCGCCAATGATTACCCACGTAACCAGTGGCCAGGGTTGCCGTTGAAGAGCTTCGCCGCAGTGCCGATAGTTTGAAGCCAGCATGAAGTGGAAATGGTTCTGAGCTCATGGGAGAGGAGAGGACGAGGTTGAGGGAGAGGATAAAAGCCCTGGGTTTAGGGATATAGAGTCGGGAGGCGACATCTACACGAAGAACGTTAATGAGCCTCTTCGCATAGTGTCGGATAATGTCTATCCGGTGTTGCCACACACTAACTCTATCTCTCTCTCTCTCTCTTGCTTGTTGTCCTCGTCTTATTTTGCCAGGAACACAGGTAGAGAATGTATGTGTGGAGAGAGAAACAGTAGCTAACAGAAGCGAGATAGACACTACGGGGAGTTGACACATGCGTGTGTGTGTGTATGTATGTGTGTGTGTGTATACAGTGGAGAACGTGCCGACGGTAACTGGCAAGGCCACCAGCCTGCTCTATCCTACAAACACGGTGGCAAAAAAAAATCATAAATAACAGTCTGTGTGTGTGTGTGTGTGTATTGTCGAAGTTTGGTACACACTTTGGCAGAGTTTGTTTTTGAAAAAAATTATTCAGCATCGATCACATAATGGTGTAGAATTTAAGGGCGAGGGAAAGAGGATAAAAGCACAAAGAAAGAGGTAAATAGGGGACAGTGTCCTTGTCGCCCACACACGACGATTTGTACTTCCCACGATTAGTGGGTGATAAATATATGTGTATTTGCATTTCGTAGGTTCGCGAGAATTCACGCGCTGTGGCCTATGTCGTCGTGTGAGGACTATATATAACTAGCCGCAGTGGGAGCATTATTCTTGGCTTGACAGTAGTGGGGGATGAGGTTGCCTATTGTTTGGGGGTTTTAAAAAATGTAGATGATTGAGGTGATAAAATATACTGCAAAAGGAATGAACTCTAATTTTCTCATTAAAAAACGTGAAATTTATGAGGTTAATTTTTATATTATTTTGTAGATGTGAAATTTAGAAAAATGAAAATGGCTGCTTCTCACGTTTGCTCATTTCTTGGGATTGGATGATTTTTGGGTGAAAAAGAACACCCGTTGGATAACCAGAAATGGAGGGATACACGAGGAGGTACTAGGTACGGCACATTCCGGAATGGCGCACGGTACTGGGTATATATCTATCCCAATCCGTCGGACAGAGCCCAGAGTGGTAGTGGTTCTCGTGGGAGACCTCACTCCTTCACCCAAGCGAATCCCCGAAAGAGCAGAACGGCTTGCTGTATGTATATATATGCTCATGTGCATATAGATATAGTTGGGAACGAGTTTTAGACAAGCCTACGCCGTGTGCGACGTGTACCAAAAGTTTTGGATCATAAATCAAGCCTTCTCGTGGTCGCGTCACGTTTATACGCCCGCGATCGCCATAAATGTGAGGGCACTGAGGGAGGGGGAACACAAACCCGGCGACTCGCCGACACGCAGAGACTCATGAGCTTTTCGAGGATATTTAGAATGCATCGTGGAGAATCTAAATTTGATGAGATTTTGTTGAAATAAATAATTAAACTTGAAATTCAATGAATCACTGGTTTTTTTTAGAGATAATGCTAATTGTTTTATTTGGAAAACAATAAACGTTTTGTTTAAATATTTAATGTGATAATGAACTCGTACAGAGACAAAGTCAAAGACCCCGAACAGTGGCTTATTAAGTAGGCAGACTTTGTTATGGCAATCTAAACAGCGCTGTATGATTAGCAAGTAGACGGTTGACCGCTTTAGTACGGCACAGCTTTTTGTACTGAACTAAATGCATTTCTAACTGTATGAACACATGAGAATTGTTTGATAATCGAGGCTCATGGTGATTCATTATTTACAGTAATGAGAAATCATTTTTATTTAACATTCAAGTGAAGATACTGAAATCATGAAAAAAAGGAAAAAAAGAGAAATACGGATTTCATTCGTTTCTATACAAAGTGGGTCGAAAAAATGAAGAAGAAATAAAAGAAATTTATGTGAAATCGAAAGATCCTAGAGACAGCCTCAAGGGTTTTCCTTGAAATAAAAGTGGAAATCAAAGAATATATATCAAGAGGATAGTTTCACACAAGTATGATTTCAAAATGCAACGGAAGCGTTGAATTCCCAATTCACCTCAAAACCACGGCGATCTCTTCCAATAATTTTCTCCCTCCTTCATCTTCAGGAGAATGAAACTTTTCGAATTTTCGATGTGAGGACGTGAGAAGGAATGCGAGGAAGCTCGCCGGTTAAATTCATTACCCCCTTGAAAACTGAGGAAGGTGAGACTGAGAGAAGAAACAAGCCAATGCGTCACGTGAGAAGACCACGAAAATTAGTACATACCAGTCTCCCTCGATTATTCAAATTGCCACTTTGTAATTTTCGGTGAATCCAAACTCCACCTCACTGGAAGCCTAAATTCAGTCTCTAAAATTCACCTTCTGTATAATTTATAGACAATCCGTAAAGCTATATCTACCTCAGAAACATTCTCAAAGCCAAATAAAGATAAAGTACGAGCCAGAAAAAAAACAGCGGAGAGGCAAACAAAAAAAAAAAAAAGAAGTTCATTCTGCATTCAACGTACGTAGAGCCACGGAACCCACCCACGAGAGGAGGCCAACGCGACACATACACACAAGGACGCGGCGCGTCAAACGAAGCGCCGGCGTGCACACAAGAGTAGAAAAAAAAAAGAAGAGGAGAGCCAGTTGAGGGGGAATAAAAAAGAAACGAGTGGGTAGAGTACCGAAGGGGTCAGACGCGGGGATCGGCTGGTTTGCGTGGGTAGCGAGAGACACACACAGCGGGTGGAAGGCGAATAGCACTTGGCCGCGCGTGCCGACGGGTATTCCTTCCTCTCCTTCTTCCCCTCCACCCCGGCTTATCCCTAGTCACCTTCTGCGTACAACTACGCTGGAGGCCTTCATGGCCCCAGCACCGATGCTCTCAGCTCATCCAAAAACGCCTCTGCATCGTCTCACACATCCTAAATACCGTGCGATACTAATTTTGGCTGATACTGGAAGCCTCACCGAAACTATAAAGCCACAGGTCAAAAGAAACATGAGATAACAAAGTAGATGCTTTGTAATTTAACCTTGAAGAATGCAAATTCACGAGATATCGATGAGTGCATTGGAATTTTAAAAAAATATGCTAAAACGATGGCAATTAGCATTCACATCTTCTTGTTTTGGTTTTAATAATTCGTAAATGCGCATTTCTCTCGGGCTACCTCTTTTACCCAGAATTTCCCGAGCGTAATCACCAAGACACACACACATAAAAGACCCCACATTTGCACAACACGGAAGGCGACGCACACGCGTCCATTCTGCCAACGTGCCTTTCAGTTTGCTTCTTCGTTCTTCTTTTTCCTCTCTTTTTCTCTCCTCCATTTCGCGCCGCTTGGTCTTCACAGTTGGGTGTGTGCGGTAGAGATGAGAGGGAGCGAGAGACGAAGAAGAGCGTGCGAAGAGACGGCCAAAGAACGAGCTTGGCCGCAGGCAAGGGCGCGTGAGCGTGAACGCAAGCCTTCCATGATTCTTCTTCTCTTCTTCCCCTCGTCTGTGTGGCGTTCCCTTTGCCGTACTGCTGCCGCCGGTATAAACGTGGCGCGCCCGCCCCGCATCTCCTCCCAACACCCCTATACAACCGCACTCATTCTCTCTCTCTCTAACTCATTTCAGTATACAGTACTACTCTCTCTCCGTGACGTGCTCAACTCCCTCGAAACTCACGTTGTGCTCTGCCTCCCCTCCAACCACCCTCTCTCCACGAAGATTCGATCGCTCGACGCGGTCGCGCGCTCTCTCTGTATCCGTCTCACTTTACCGGTACTCTACCCACTCTCTGCCCCCCCACCTATAACCCGTCGCTCTTCGCTTCTCTATCCCCCTTGGTGTTCAACCGCTCTTCACACCCCACCTACAAGTCCACAACTACTACGGGCGCGCGAGCCGTTTGCTGCCTCACAGTCCGTCATCGGCCTTCGTACGTGTCACTGTGAGAACGTCAACTTACTAACAAAATTATTGCTGTTTTCTCCTGAAGAAAATACGAAGAATACGAGATTCTTTTAAGGACAAAGACACTTCTTCTGTCGAGTTCATTAATGTGAATTTTTTACACTGGTCAATTCAGTTGTTTTGAATGTACGTGGACTGGAAGTGATGTGATTCTTTTTGGACTGAGTGATTTTAATTTTTCTTTTTTAATCTCTTGTTTCGTTTTTGTTCATTCGCATTTGGATTTTTGCGAAGGGAGAAGGGAGTTGAGAGTTCTGGTGGATTTTTTTAATGCAGAATTGTTGAGAAAACTTTTTCGGAGATTGAGTGAAGTGAGAGGATTGAAATATTGGATTGAGAGTGACAAGTGGTTCCGGGGCGCATGTTGAAGCCACGTGGTGTGTCTTGCACGTTATTTCTCCTTCACGTTAATTCAACGTTGTAATAAACATTGAGAATAAGAGATAGAAGTTTTGAGGGAATTCAGTGATTCAAATGAATGCAGGGACAATTGAATGAAATATTTACATGATAAATTAGATATCAGGGGCTTATTTTAATAAAAATTCTGGTGCTTGGACGCGATGCTGAGTGCCTCGGTCTTCATCTATCACATAGCACTGTGGGTGAAAAAGTGTAATTCACGTTTAACAAGGTCCGTGTGGACCTACTAAAGGATGACCGCGCGTTTACACTCACTTAGGCACCAAGAGAAAAAAAATCCTGTTAACGCTAATCGTCAGAGTAATCAGCAACAGCAGCATCATCAAGTGACACAACAGGGACCGAGTCCGGCCCCTAGTCCCAGTCCAAGTCCAAGCCCGAGCCCAAAACATTCGGACGGACGTCGAGTAAGTTTATTAAAAAAATCAAATAATATTTTCAATAAAACTCAAACATAACTCGTCAAAGTCATTCATTTAATACAATAAAACCCGAAAAAAAAAAAATCCTAAAACCTTTTATTTTTTCAAATCAATCGAGTGCGGTTAACCAGAAGCAATTAAAATCTCTCGGGGAAATGGTTTTGTCACGTCAGTCGTGTTGATGATTTCCCAGCAACTAGATGGCAAATAGAATAATACCACCGAGCACGAATAATTCGTCACGTCACACGAGATACAACGCCCATGATTTTTTCGCGCTTCTGCACTTTGCCCACGTCACTCCACCAATTTCATACAGATCGTCCCCCGATTTGTCTTGAACGATAATTTTCCCCTCCAAGTCTAACTCTAATCCCCTGCCACTCGACCCTGCTCTTTATGTGTCTTGAAGAGAAACCGCATGTTGCGAGGCACGTGCCATTCTCTCCCTCTTCCTCCCTATCATCCACACACACTCCCTTCTCTTTTGTCTTCCATTACCCCTGCGTTTATCCAGTGCCCGAGCACGTGCAACAACTCCCACATCGGTGGACATGGAACAGGGTAAAATAGACACGAGCAGAATGGAGATATAGGTGGTGGAAAAAGGGGCTTTCAAAGCCACAGGGTTAATCTTCCAATAATGATGACAAAACTTTTTGCAACTGGTGCAAAAGTACGTCACATTTTAAAGCACAAAGCTCTATAATTATTTTTACGTTCTTTCTCCCGTTTATTCTATTAAAAAAATGCAGAGCACATAAGTATAAAAAATAGGCTGAAACGTATCAGTGACCGCACGACATCCGGGTTTTTCAATGCGGCACGTGCCTAGTGGGGATTATCTCGGTGGAATCGATACTCTGGAAGGGGGTGGCATAACCAAAACATCGGGCAATGTAAACAATACGCAATTCCTCTTAATTGATCGGTATCTTTGTTTTTTAAGGTTTTTGAAACAATGAAGTGGACATTAATTATTAATTTCAATCGTCAGTTATATTGGAATCGTCTGGAGATTTCAGAATTTTAATATTGAGGTTTAAGAGTCTTCAGACTCTTGACCAATAGGCAAATAGATAGAGGGCGCGATTAATTGGATTTTGGGAGTGACTGGTCTTGTGCGCATGCGCCTTGCGAATAGGTGCTTGATTGATCATGATCTTCAGTACTTCAGATCCGAAAGTAAGACTTATTGTGTGAGAACTGAAGGAAAGTGAAGAATTCCATCACAAATATTCGGAAATAAAATCCGCCAGTCTTATCTTCAATGTCCATTTTAGCCCACCTACATCGACTTACACATGTGCCCAAGTTCTATATGAAAAGTGTTATGTCGTTGTACTATTCGGATGCAAGGTGGGGTAGCATATGCGCGGCTACATCACGCCCACACTTATCGCCGACAACACCTCGGTTCTGTGCTTCCCTATCGCCGTAACACGCCGTGCACTCAAAGTCCAACGATACTCCATGTGCATATACACAAGCGCGTCATAAATTCCTATGTGAAAGGATGGATAAAAGAGAGAGAGAGAGAGACGTAAAGAGCTCGTGACTGAAATTCGGAAGAGTCAATAATGAGAATAAAAACAAGAGAGAGGCCTAGATTTTCACTGTTTCATTCTGCCTCGACTTCTTGACGGACTGAGAGCTTAAGTGATGGTACTTAACTACGGTCTTGACGTGAACCTTAATTATCGTTGGTCGAAGTCTCTGTAAAAGGGTTCTTAATTCCCTCCCCCTTTTGAAGGAAAAAAAAAAACAACATAAAGTCTTTCTTGGAAAGTTTTTGATGAAACCGAAGGTGCCTTTGCCCATAACTCGTTACGTAAAATGAGCAAAATAAATACGTGGAAGGTCGAAACGTGTTCCAGGGATTTCCTCTCTGACAGACAACGACAAATACCATAGCATAAATTTATATTGAGTTTAGTCTTGCATGGTAGTTGTACAATACACGAATGACTCATGCGAACGTGCTTTGAAAATCACAGACTTCTGTTTTTCCGTTATCATACGCAGGAGACTCTGACGAAACACATTATGCTAAAGTGTAGTTCAAAAAATAGGAAATTCATGAAAAAAAAAATGGATTTCGAGAAATTTCATGCATTCTACAAACGTCTCCCGTGTTAAATATTCTGCACTATTATACCAGAACAATGTTACTGTTTATGAAAAGAATTTTCTATTGAAAAAAAAGACGTTTTTTCTATGCCACTGTGACACAATGAAGGAACAATTAGTTCTAAACAAGTGTGGATGGAAAGAGTTGCATTATTTTTTTTTTTCATACGCAGTAGACAAGTGTTAATGCGCCTGACTCGTTTGTTTATCCGGTATAGAGCATTGGTTCCATCTCTTTCTGTCCTGCATCTAAAGTGGCAAGTAGTTACGAGACGATAAATGACCTCGCATCACGCTCCTCCACACGACTCGTTGTAAAAATCTCCTAAACACTGTAAATTAACGAAAAAAAAAGCGTCGAGAAATTCTTCATTATTGCGAGAGGAAGAGTAAATTTTATCAAAAGCTGTCGGATGTATTATATTGGATTTTCTGCGAGTCAGTGTGGCAGTGTTTCAGCTTCAATCTTGTCGAACTCGTGCCCCGGCAAACTGCCAGCACTCGTCCAGGAACTTGAGCGTAAGCGAGAACGCCAAAAGACGACGAAAAAAGAAACATTGTAGATTTAAAAAGAAAAATAAGAGAAAAACATCTCGAGACTGGCACGCTCGACTGCCTCGACTTCGTCTGATCTTGTTTCTCCTATTTCGTTAGAAAGAAAATAAAATAGTTTTTAAAAAACGTCAAGAATAATGTTTTATTTAATTTTCATTATTTTCTTCAGGCAAACAAACCACTGATGGAAAAACGAAGGCGTGCGAGGATAAATCAGTCGCTGGCAGCGCTAAAAGCGCTCATATTAGACAGTGCACGGCTGGAAAACACTAAACATAGTAAACTTGAAAAAGCGGATATCCTGGAGCTCACTGTGCGACATCTGCAACGACAAAGGTCACTTGCACAGCCTGGACTGTCGAGGTACAAGGCTGGATACCAGGACTGCTCTCGGGAGGTAAGAATATGAAAAAAAATAAAATAAATATAAATCTAATCCTACTGACGTCATTTACACAAAAATAGACGATTGAGGAAGACGATTCTAATCACTTAATTTCATCAATTTTTCATGATTTTCACTCGTTCAAGAGCAAATCGAGGTTTGAGTGTGGTTAAATGATTGCTGGCTTTGTTTGATGAAACACCGAAGTAGGGATTGAAGATATAAAAAGTCGGAAAAAGAAGCCACGGATAAAATAAAAGAGAGAACGATTTTCTTGGACATGGACCGATAAAACAGACGCGACATGCTCTGAAAAATGCCGAGTACGCCATCGTAAAATGTCGCGTGCGGCTTGTCACTGACGTACACATACCCACAAATACGTTGACGTACGACACGTATATTCAGCCATATACCGTGTAAAATAAACGAGAGAGTTGGAGGGATGATAGTAATAAAAGCCAGCCCTTGCAAAATGGCTGTGATCGTAAAGCTTATGAACCTTTTGCACACTGTTTTTCCTTTTATTTCTACGACTCCTATTTTTTGTTCTCTCAGGATTTTTTCCTGGTGGAAAAATTCATGGATTCTGTGGATTATTGAAGTTTTATTGGAAAGGTAGGAAAATTTCCGCTCGAAAACTCCGTAGCAGTCTCTTTATTGTTTTATTACTTCTCCAAATCGTGGACAAAGTCAGAATCATTAATTAAATCACCGGAATACCTGAAAAATTTGATTAACATTGTTCGTTTAATAAAGCAATGAATAAATTCCCCCTGACATGTCATTGACCGGTCATATAATGCTCCAATCATGGTCACGTTACCAACAGAAATATAACGGAGGCGTATCAGATGATGGAAACGTGATCGAGTTAGTATTGGGTTCTCAACAATTATAATTCTCCGTTTAAAATGTGAGAATGAAGGAAACCGAGATGAAATTGTTATTGATTCATGAAAAAATAGTGAAACCAATGAATATATAATTCTGCACAAATTACGATAGTTCATGTCTGAAAGGTGGATATTTTTTTGTGTCAATTGCAGGTCAGCCGCTATCTCGACGCACCAGACATAATAACTGGCAATACAACACCAATGGATCCAGCTGTTAAGCAGCGTTTATTACGTCACTTGGATAGTTGTGTATCAGAATTAGACTTAGACTTGGGCTCAAGGCCAGACAGTGGTATGGGTAGTAGTCCTGGTAGTGTTAATGATCGTATGCAGGGTACAACTAGTCCAAATCCACTGGATCATCATCAGCCAGCAGTGCCGCACTGCAGTACAGCAGCGGTATTGAATCAGGGAATAATTAAAACTGAATTACCAGAAATGGAAACAAGACCAGATAGCAGTACAACAGCCGGCGATGAAAATAATAATAGTAGCAGGCCAACATCAGCATTTAGTCAGGTTAATTCGGTAACACTTGATCCACATAATTCTGGTAATATGTCAGTTGATCAGGCATCAACATCTGGACAAAATCCAAATATGCTGTCAGTTGTGCAGGTTATACCGTCTCGTTTACCAGATGGACAAGTTGTATTTTTATTACCAAGTCACTATGTGCAATTGGCAGCTGCTGCTGCTGCCAATGGCATCAGCATTGGTCCAAATCCACCTACTGCAATATGGGCAGCCACCAATATGTCTCTGCTTAAAGCAACTGATAAACTTGTTAAGAGGCCACATGATGAATTGCAACAAGAATGGACAACGGACGGTGCTAAACCACCAAAAAGCCCGAGAATCGAACAAACTGAACAACCACTCGATTTTACATCGAAGAAATTAAAGGCAAGAGTCGAACATCAAGTTGGACAGACTGAAACAACAATAATTAGTGATGAAAGACCTCCTAGTCATAATGGTAGTGACAGTGTAATAACTGTTACATCACCAATTGGACAACAACCTGTCAAAGATGAAGAGGGCATGTGGAGGCCGTGGTAAAAAAAAAAGAAAAATACATCTCCTTTTAAACTCTTTTTGCGGTGGTTGATTATCATGGAGAAAAATGAATGATTCTCTTCTTTGTAAGTGTATGTACATTATTAATATTTAATTACTAGTGATTATCTATGAATATAAGGGAAATGAAAAATACGCCATAATGTATATAGTTGTGCTACCGAAGAATACAAAGAATTATTGCTATTTACCGAGAATATAGATTTATTTTGATGTTATCTAGGTATATATGTTGCATCAGTGATGCTAATGAATGATTTGAGTGATAGAGAAAAATTGTTTTAAGGTAAAAAGATTATATTATAGATCAGCGCCAATGATCGTGTGATTGTGTTGTGTAGATATAATTATAAAAATTATTGTGAAAATGATTTTAAAAATGAGAAAGAATTTTAAAACATGAGAGATAACATAATGTATAAATATAAAGTCACAATCTTCTTACTGAACACTCGAATGGTTATTGATGCCAAAAGTTTTCATTTTTTCCTTTTTTTTTGAAAGAAATCTGAATGAATAAAATCCCATATTCGATGTACTTAGTTACGCAGTCAATATAAGAGTAAATATATTGAACCGTGGAACAAACATTTTGTGTTTTATTTTCACCTGATTTATTATTTTTATATTGAGAAAGACAGACTATCTCATGATGAAGAAAAATGAAAAAATTCTATTTTTCGTGCACAATTGCAGTAAACAATTTACCCAAACTCCATTTGGTACAGGTAATTTCGTTTTCAACTGCAATAATCATTAAGCAACATTGTAATTTTGCCTACCGATATTTTTCATTCTCCTTTACCCATGTCCTCATTAGAAGTCTATATGGAGGGATCTTCCTGCACACTTGCAACGACGGATTAAAAGAAACAGGTAGGTGTGAATTGGTGTCATTAGTGCTGGTAATTCTTTTATATTTCTACCTTCGGTCTCTTTACTTTTTAAGGCGACCCATTGGCTTTGTCGAGTCTGCTAATTGAGGCGTAGAATTAGCATACACACGTACACCCCCGTAACGCCATTTGAGACTATCATCCAACGTTCTTGGTGAGAGGTATTAAAATCTCGTTACCCACCGCTTATACGAGTTTCTTCGTTTTATTCATCCGTTTATTTTTTTTTTCGTGGACAATTTGTGCCTTTCTATGGTAAAGTCACGTAATCGAGAATGCTCCCACGGGAAACGGCAATCTTTTCAAGGATCCTGAAAATTATTTGACTTTTGCGAAATCAAAAAAATCCCTGAATAATGTAAATTCCCCCCTAAATGTGTTATAGATACAAACTTGAATGCAATAATTATTGAGTTGAGTTGCATATTGAGGCGCAAATCAATGTGTATCACTTTGAGTGACTCCCGAGGCTATGTTCCGACTTTCACCTGGTATAATCAGTTCAAATTGGCGCTCACTTAGGTGGCTGTTCCCAAGGCGCTCTGTGATCTTGGAGGCACTAATCAGATTCCTTCATTGGCACTCCCCAATACGACAATTATCCCATCTTGCGCAGGTGCAACTCAATAAAATGATACTCAACTTACTTTTAAATAGATTCTTGTTATCCTCTCACACCACTGGCATTAAAAACTCTTCCCATCGTTATCCTCATCTCCTCTTAATTTTATCCCTCCCTACTGCCATCCTCTCTCATCAACTGCCTCGTGACTGTTCCTCTGGGGCAAACCGCGGATTTTCAATTCCACCGGGCAATTAATTAAGTGATTCCCCTAAGTAACTCGGGGAAAACATGCCTGGACGAAAGTTTATTATCGTTCAAGAGAGGGGGGGTACATTAAGTGGCAATTCTCAATTAGTACAACTGTAATTTTCAACGAAAACATGTAGTCTTTCGTTTATGTATTATTTTTACTCTCTCTTCTATTATTATTATTTATTAATTGGCAAGAAGTGAAAAGTAGAAAATACCGATGATTACATTAAATGAAAATCTCTTTTCATTTGCTCAAAATTCCCATTAAAAAAATTGTGGAAATCCTCTTTGTTCCCAAAGCAACAGATCCAACAATCTCCCATTGCCATATTGTGAAACTAGAACTGCACGTATCCCTATCGCCAAAAAAAGAGTATAAAAAGACCTGAATATTAAAGAGAGATGATTTGAGGCAGAAAGCGCCCTGGAGCCGATTCAGAATGGCCCTATCAATTTTCACCGGCCTCTAATTTGCCGGTGGATATAAAGGCTCATCCCCCCACCCTCAGTTCCACCAATTCAGAGCCAACACCGCAACGAGACTACCTGCCTTTACGAGCCTATCAAAAACACATCCACATTATATTCGTCAGTCGAGAGGAAAAAAAAAACAATTCAATTTAATTTCACCATTTCCTCTCCTTTTTACAACATAATAATAATAACAGGTGAATTTAAAAAAAAGGAGAAACTAATAAGACTAGAATTATTGGAGTATGTGGACACGCGAGGGGCAAACCCAAATCTATGGAATGTCGAATCAACGATCCAGAGAATCCATCCAGAGCCAAGGCTCCAATTCCAGTGGCCTACCGAATCCTCTAACCGGATCGTCTCCAGTAATTCACGCTCATCAAACGATTAAATATTGCCCCATTCCGTAATTTTGCTCGGCTACATTTTGGCTTTGATCAGACACATATACACACTCCAGTCACGTGTGGACTTCCACTCGTCTTTAATTCAACGAAATTGGAATAAAATTATGGAAGAAAAAGAGATGAGAATCGTCTCAATGAGATTCTGATTAAGGATAGAGGGAGAGATGGTACTTGAGGGGAAAAAGAAAGTATTAAATTCGTACGAGAGATTAATAACATTCACATTAATTTAATGGTAGAAAGAAAAATTGAAATTTGTGCAGCTGCATGGTGAGCTCCAAGTGCACAGTCAATGAGAAATAATGTGGGGATAATAAGAACGACTATGGGGTCTCTCGGATCATTACCGAAAGAATAAAAAGAAAAATGATAATTTCTTCTTTTTTTAATCCCTTTTACCCTCTGCACTTGATGCTCGAATCTTCCTTTTTTTTTCCCTTTAAATGTATTTTATTTTTCGAGAACTCCCGCATTGCGTTTCTCCTCATCCATTAACCTTCCACAAGAGCGAGCCATTGAACGTGATATCTCTGACTCTTGGCCTTTTTCTCCTCTCGCTCCATCTCCCCTACCACCCATGATTCGATCCTTCATTCAGGCGAAGACCCAAGGCATCCATCACTCCCCGATACTCGAAAACTCCCGCCAGTATCTTTCCACTTGGCTTCAGAATTCAAAGGAAGTGCAGGGAAAAAAAAGCGAGGGAGAAAGCCGAGAAGAAGAAGTGAAATAATTCAAGTGGTAATGGCCGTGCACAGTCAGACGCCAATGGAGGTGCAAAGACACAGAGTTACCCTTCACTTCCTACAGCAAAAGTGGAGTGAGTCGACCCTTTTTCATTCCACCCCTCCATTTCTCTACTCTTCCATTTCATCCCCCTTTTGCTTCTCCTCCTCCTCCTCCCTCCGGTGCCCTCAGAGCTTGCAATGCTTTTATAGCAGTTAACCACCTGTTACACCGACTCGCGTACAACTTTTTCGTTATTTTTCTTGTTTTCTCCCTCATACCCCTTCATCCAGTCCCCCCCCCACTACCTTTTGCTTTATTTTCTTTCTGTAGTTTTTTTGTCCCTCTCTTTTAAAACGAAACACGCGACCCCACCTCCACCTGACTCTCTTCGTCCACCTACTTGAAATGCTTTGTGATAAAAAGAGTTTGTTCAAGGTGGATAGAAATTGAGGACTTCTTATTTACTTGTTTTTAGGTGTTTCTCGAGATGTCTGATGCTCGTTCCATGCCCTCGAGTATGGTAATGAGAGGGAGAGAGAAAGTTATATAATTATTTAATGAATTGATACTACAATTAAATGATTCGATTTTTCACATTTTCTCTTCAATGAATTTTATTATAATTCATTCAGTAAATGAATAATGCATAAATATTTATCAAATAAATCCACTCAACTCTCACTTCATCTTAAATGATCTCAGAAGACTCTTCTCATCATGATTCTTCATCGACAATTCTTCATTATCCCCAGAATTTACCATCTTATCTTCACTTGCTACCAAAGATGGTAAAACACCATCAATTCCACCATGAAAACTCTTCAAACTTTCCGATGAATCTCCGTTGTTGTAAAAAACCTGGACATCATTGACCTTCACATCATCTCTCTTCACATTGTTACTCAGCCATGTTTTTATTTGGAAATTTTTTATCTCCCCAAGATGCTTCTGGTAGTCATACATGGCACGTAACCACTCTGACATAGTCACATCTCGTTTCAACCTATTTCCACTGGTCGATGCATCACGACGTGTTCTCTTGGTTCTACGATGACTGCCAATTAATTCTGGTTTTATTTTCCTTTTGGAATTTTCAATGGGCAATTGACGTCCACAGATTGCCATTGATTTCTTCTTGTTCCCATGGATTAATTGATTTCTCTCGGTTCGCCTTTTTGAACGATCAAGAAGATCAACTTTGGGTTTTGCTGTTGTTGATGCTTTTGTCGTATCAATTGAGAATAGACTCTTGGGAAATGGTGTGCTTCGATAAATCGGTGGTTCTGTCAAAGGAATCATTAATTCAACTCTGTTTGGTGCTTTCTGACCTCTCAAATTGTCATCTCCAAGCTTCATCATCTTCAGAGGGAAAAATACATTGGGAGAAGATTTTAAATCATGGATCAGGTGTCTCTCCAGTTTCGTCTCCAGTGTCTTCACTTTTGATGTAATTTCGTCGATTCTCTTCTCCATCTCGTTCACTTCTGCATTCACAGGTACTTCGAGGCAGTCACATTTATTTTGGGCAGAAGTACTTGCGTTTAGGGTGATGTTGGGGGCTTCAAGATCATCAGGATCTATCAGGAGGATGTGACCTTCTGGATGATCTGTTATGTGGATGTTAATTGTTGATCCATCGCTGGTGTTTGTGTCAAAGTGCTCTGGAATCTCTTCACCGAAGACTGGGACAATGAGGCAGAGGATCCAACACAAATGTGCTGGAAATTAAATGGAAATTAAATAAATATCTCTCGATAGGTTTAGAGAAAATGTTGGGAAATTTTTAATAGAAGAATCTGAAGGCAAAATTTTATTCCTCAACGCAGAGGAATCTAGAATGCGAGAATGTGGCTGAGATTCAATTTCATTGTGGCATCACCTTTGAAAAATGAAAAAATGCAGAGAATGCGATCTCAATGCAACATTTATTCAGCTCGTTTTAGCACTTCACTGTTGTATTTACACAACGCCTTCGTACTTCAGATTTAGTATTCAGCGAGAATCCGGGAGAATATAGATCTCAACGAAACTTCGCGGAATAACATTTTTCAAATGTTTTTTTCGAAATTACGGAGGAATCCTCGAGAAAATTCACGACAGAAAATATGTTTTTACTATTTATTCCGTAAATTTCTTTTTTTTTGAGAATATTTCTGTTTATTTTGAGTTCTTGATCAATTTTTTAAAGCAATTTTCATCAAAAATTGATTTGAATGAAAAATTTGTATTTCTCACTAACCTATTGGTTCACGAATCAGCAAAAATTGGGTTTACATCGAAAAAAAAAAAATGATTTTCAAAAGATTTTAAAATTTATGGACTAAAATTTCCGAATTTCCAGTCATTAAAATGATTAAATAATCGAAACCAATTCTCATGAATAAAAAAAAATGATGAATTCCCATCAATATTTCCAATATGTCTTTAAAATAAAAATTTTAAAAAAATATTCTGTCGAAAATAGTATTTTTTTTTCCATAGAAAAGAATATCGAAAAATTGTAAATAAAACTGTAAAAGCAAGTCTACTCTCACCTGATGCGCCAGACATCTCCATTCTCAACCAACTGACCAGGAAGAGAAGAAAAAAGCTATGCACCATGAATTTATGAACAATACAGGCACAATGAATGTTTAAAAACACGAGCGATGCAACATCCGACGTGCCTGGAAAAAAATATATCGACTTACACCAAGCATTTTTATTCAGCGTTAACTTCACACAAAACACGACAGTTTACTCATTTAAATAAACAAAAAGAGAATGTTATAAAGGATAAACGAAAAATTAGAGATTCAAAAAAAAAAAAAATAGAAGAAATTATGAGTGACATTGAGATAGGTGAGGAAGTTCTGGAGAACCCAGCAGAGCCATTACCGGATGTCTCGACGGTTGCAGAAGCAGGTCAACCAGTAGAGCCGGAAGTTGGTCCAACTGTGGATGAGGAAGCTCGTGAAATGACTTTTACACCCAACGACGACACTTATCCTCACCACATAAAATTCTTACTAAATCCAGACAGATACTCGTGGACTGCAGAAAGTTAAACATAATATTTTTCCACAATTTCATTGTCCAAAGTGAGTTTACACAATTTTTCTTATATTTATTTTCATCCACAATAAAGATAGTGACGATAAGGAGAAGGAGAATAAATTCACGCAAACGTTCTTCAAGTTTATGAAGAACCTATCGGACAAACGTTTCGTGGAGATTATTAATATGGAAGTCGATCATGAGGACAAATCAGTCATATTTTATCGGCCATCTACTGAGTTCATTCTGCCTGATTTTATCCCGAGTATTCTGTAGATTTCGTGAAGTGGAAGAAGTGGAGGCAGTGGAGACTTTCAACAATGGGAACACCATCTTTTGGATGAATCATGGAGTGGTTTGTTGGAGGCTCTGAACTTTTTCTGCTGTCAGCAAAACTGGGAGCTTCTGCTCCTTTTACAAAGGTTTGAAACTCAATTCGTCAAGTGATAAAAGGATTCCTAACTTTTCTACTCACCATACCTAAAATAGCAGTATCCAATGAGTTAATGAGAACTCATTGCCAAGGAACATTCGATATCATTTTCTGGCAAAGAAGAACGCTTCATGAGAGTTCTGCTGGATGATATTACCACCACCTGACAGAGACGAATTCCTCAATTCTCTCTGAATAATCAAACCTGGCTTCTTCCACTTATTTTTCAAACTGCAAAAAAAAATCAGGGACTCATGCATTACCCATTGAAATCCACTTAAAAATTAATTATAAAATATCTTCCAACTCCAGAAAAACAGAGAAAAAATGAAATAAAACTCCAGGAATTATATTTACTTATGATTATTATTATCGTTTTTATTAAATATTAATTAATATAATATCAAGTACAATATTCTTGTGCATTGAAGTTATCGGTATTTTCTTTTCTTTAAATCTTTGATTTCATACAAAATGTCATGCTTCTTGTTCCAACGTAACAAGTTATGTATTTCCATATTATCGCTTCAATAATCTAATTTATCTTAAAATTCCTTTGGTTTAATTCCTTAATATTCTTGAACTCAAAATCTACCTATGCAGCCTTTGGCTTTGAAATCATTCATTTGAACATTCATACAATTATTATCATTGATTCTTCACAATTTTTTATACCAGAACAAGTAGTGCTCGCCTTCGCTGATCTGAAGATCATCAACACCTGAAATAAAAAATAAATTCCCATTAAAAACTACATTTCCATGAATTTTACTCATTTAATTTTACCTCCAGGTGCAACCAATTGATTTCCCGGTGGTGATGATAATTCTGGTGGTGATGGCAGTCTATAAAGCAGCCAGTAATGATATGACATTGGTTCCTCCTTGTAGCCTGCTAATGTATGAACATAGTGGCCATTTGGCCACTCTGATGCTGTGAACTCAAAGTCTGGCGACATCTTAGCAGCAAGTAGCATAACACTGTAGAATGTCTCATTCTTGGGTGCTGTTACTATCAAATGATAAGTCTCATTTGTACCAACCCATAGGGTGTAAGATACATTAACTAAATGGGGAGTCATGGTCGTTATGGTTGCCTCTGTGCTGATATTATTTTCTCCATTCTGTACTGTACTAGATGGTATGAGATTCTCTCCATGATTCTCTGGTGATGTAACATCTTTAACAGGAAGAGAATTTTTTTTTTGAAAATGAAGATGGCTTGGAAATTGCTGTAAGTGAAAGGAATAATGTTGGATTTAATAATGGAATGATGGAATGAGAAAATAACGACCATGCACTTCGTATATCTCTGTAATGGACAGATAAAGTGGTAATGATTCACTGGAAATGTGAATGGAATTTTCTGTTCAGATTGCAGTGAGGAAGATTTTCATAAGGAATTTTATCTTCTCTCATTCGTGAACTTGCGTTTTCTTATCATTTAAAAAATAAAAATGAAAACTGAATTTTGTTTCATTTAATTCCCTGAAGAGATTATCATTCCCCAAAGAGAAAGAAGAGAAAAGCTCCTTCAACAACGTAACAACTGTTCACCTAATTCCACGAACCTGTTGCCTAAGTAGAATTATCAAATAATATTATGGTTAACTTGAAAATTCAGTTTAAGTAGTTACCGTCAATTGGTGCCAGACGTGGAATAACTACATCACCCCTGCCACAATCCAAAGTTCTAATACTAGCCAGACTTCTTGGTGCTACACCCATAACAGCCTCAGCAGTTGCATGAACATCACCATCAAAAGAACCATCGTTACGTTGTCGAGCCATAAGCCAACTGAGTGCAGCTGATTTATTCCAATTATCAGCAGGCTCATTCTCAATTTCCTCTAGTGCTTGCATTGCTAATGCTGTTGTACGTAAATCACCAAAACTACCATCAAGTCGCTGACGTTGTGCTAATCCCATTGATGGTTTACGTACGAAATGATGGAGATTTCTGTGTCTGTGGTCTTGGACAATACAGCGGAGAGCCAAAACTACCATTGCCACAGTATCTGATTAGAGAGAACGAAAATAATTATGAAAATTTGATTTAAATGAGTCACAAATGTCTTATTAGCATAATTCATATGAAAATTTGACATTTCAGTTAATGAGCAAGCACGTACCGATATTATGATACTGTGCAGCATCTGCAATATCTAATAGCCGTCGAATTTGTCTCTTTCGTACATGAGCCTCAGCACTACAGGCTGCGAGGGTGGTTAATGCAAAATCGTAATCAGTCGGTGGATCCTGTTGTTGAAGTGTACTACCAAAATCGTGTCCATGAAATTGATGCTGCAGTGTACCAATTAAATCATGTCCATGAAACTGCCTCGGGTCCATGCAAAGTGCATTCAACGCCAGTGTGTAACGTGCCAAATTTACTGCTGAAAGACCCACTTCTCGGTGCCTGAGAATATTAAGTAAAATTAATTTACTCATGAAATTATTAAAGAGCAAATTATTGAAATTATTGAAAAGTTCATTTGAATTTAATTTATCAAACAATAACCGAATTTCTATGGATTCAATATTCAATTAGAATTAGCAAAATTCAATACAACTCATTCGTCAATTGAATTCAATTAATTAATTGAAGAAAGCAATAAATATCAACTGTACACATGCTCATGAATAAATTCCAAATTACCTCCACAATAGAAGAACAATCTCAAGTTCCATTTGTTTGGCACTGAGTTGAACTTCGAGTGACGTAGGCGGTGGTAAATTATCGTCATGTGATAGATTTGCTAAACGCAAAGCAAGTAGAACCCTGTGAGTATCATTGCCCCAGCCAGCGTCTCTGTCTCTCTGATTCCAAAGCCACGTGGTGGCACGTTCCAAGATTGCCTCAGCCTCCACCTCCACCGAATTCACCTCCGAGTTACTCCCTGTGGACAGTATAATTTATATTTACTCCATTCTGGATTCAAAAGATAAATTGAGCTACTTTGTTTTATTCATGTGCTGTTGATTTATTTGCCCTTCTTCTCATTCATTCAATTGATGTGATTTTTACCTTCGCCGCAGGCGAGAGCACAGGCCCATGCCAAAAGAAGTACAACCGCAGCCATATTAGCTCTGCCCCACATTTTTCAAAACCTGGAATCATAATATTTATCTTGTGAGATGGGTTTCTGTCGTGTTTAGGGGATTTCAGGGGCTCTGTGTGTGTTTTTTTCACATTTTCCAGGAAATTGAGAGAAATATTTTTTGTTATTCTTTGGAGATTCAGAAGTTTTTAGGGGGAGTTGACGTGAATTATTGGGAATTTATGGAAATGAATTTATTCTGGTTAAAGAGGCATTTAATTCAGTAGAAATTTTGAGACTCCATGATGGGAGAATCCTGTAAAAAAAATAATGTTCACTGCAATAGTTTCTGAGATATTTGCAGAACAATCCAGCAGCACTGGAATAAAATAACTGCAAGAATTCATTGTTAATTCTTCTGTAAATATCTGCAGAACGAGAGAGTTCAGAGGAAAATGTGGAGAGCCCTTACTTTTGAGGAATTTTTATGCTGAATTTTCAACATTTTTAAAGAGTTTATTTTTCAAGGAATAAAATAATGATGAATAAAATAGGAAAGGTTATCACTAAAATTTCTTTTCGAAGACATCACCAATCTTTTTTCTGTTTTACTACTTTTCTACTCAATCTCAATAAAAAAAGAAGTTCATGTTCTATTATTAATAGAAAGAAAAAAGATTTATTGAAGTTGAGATAATTTTTTTCAGCTCAGATTCAGAGAGTTGATTCATGAGAAACGGGGAAACTTTATTCACTCATTTTGCTGCAGACAAAGAGAATTTGAAAAAAGTTATTTCAATTGAATAAAGTATTTTTCTGGGTTACATTCTTTTTTTTCAAGTAAAAAGTTGGAAGATCATCAGTTATAATTCCTCCAAGTTCATTCATTAATTGAAACAATTGATTTTAAATAATTTCCTGAATTTCAGTGTCAATGTCTCAATTCATTAAAACACAAAATTCCGGTCAACTCATCTGTCTCAGTTATTAGTAATGATATTCATAATTAAATATTCAAGAGGAAAACTTTTTCACACCAATCCTGGTGATAAACTTTTCCATTTCAACCCATTAATTCCCATTGTTCTCTTGAATGAATTCCAAATCTACAACTCAATTAGGTGAAAGGAGTTGAATTGTTTTTTTTAGTGAGAAAAATACCTTTCATTGGATTAAAGCATTTCAAACTCATGTAAACAATTATTTTCAAACGTAATTCAGTAGTGAAGTGGTAAACAAGGTTAAGTACACATGGTATCCCTATATAACTTAACCTTGTTTACCACTTCACTCCTGAATTATTGAATTTTTGAGAAAATCAAAAAAAATCATTCCTGCACTTGATTTTCATCAGAAAAAAAACTATCTCCAATATTTTCCTCATTTTTCCACAATTTTTATTATATAAAACATAAAAACGAAGCTTTCCACTTCTCGGCATAAAAATCAAGAAGCCATTAATAAAAATAAACTCTCGATATCCTCGAATGAGGAAATTATGGGGAAATCGAACTGCCCCTAAAGACCAGAAAGTCCCTCAACCTGAAAACTCTCAAATGCCTCAATAAACCTAAAAAAACCATGATTCCACATGAGATTACCAACACAATTTCCCCAAAGCCTCCATCGGTTGCGCCGAGAATCCAAAGTAAAAGGTATGTTATCCGTAATCTCGATCAGACGTGTGTTTAAATGGAGATGCAAAGAGTATAAATGTTGTCGGGGCGCCATTTGATAGCATTTACCGTACAACAATGCACCCTCGTATGTTTATGGTTAAATCCCTGGGATTTTGTCCTGATAAATAGCTCTCGAAGAGTGAAAAGAAGATGCGGGCAAATAGAATCCTAGTGTAGTGGAGAAAAGAGGTACAACATGGTAACTGTGTAATATTGCGTGGGATCGATATAACTCGCCTCCCCCTTTCCACCCTTCTTCACCTCAACGTGCCTCACGTATCCTCAGTCTCCTTAACCATGGTATATAATACATTTTCCAAGTGCATGTACTGCCTCAGAAGGGGCAGATGTGGAGAAAGGCCTCTTTGTTATGCACCCATAGACGCCACTCAGTGTGTCTAGATACATGGGCACGAGGAGGGCTTTCAAGAGGAATACCACCGCTGCCGACGGCTTATATTGTTTAAATCAAAAGTCTATTGCACATTGTTTATCGTGAACGATGATGCACCTGGATCGAAGACATTAAAACGAGAGTGCAGGGGAAAAAGAGGGGTCATTAAGAATTTGAGGAGAAGTCTGCTTTGTAAACAATTTTTTTTTTTTTCATTAAAAAAATTAGAATTTTTGGGGAAAAATAATGAACAGTTTTCTTATGAAATTAAAAAGAAAATCTTTAATTTTTTTTCGCAATTTCTCGTAATTTTTATTGTATTATTGGAGATTTGGGGAGGGGTTGGGCTGATGACAAGTGGGTTTCTTTTTGTATGTGCAGAGGAAACGCCTTTCAAGTACTTTTTATCGCTCGACAATTTATGTTTCGCGGAACGTTCTGAATATTGAGTTTTGTGAGCGACGACGGGTGCTCAATATTCAAGAGTATTTACTTCTCTTTTACGCGGGCTTTCTTCGAGTGAAGAATTTGAGGAAACGTGCGCCATGAAGAGGAGAATTATGGGGGTTTTTTGTAATTGGTGGGGGATTAATGGCGACGGGAGATTAGGTTTTATGGGGTGATCCGGAAAGTGAGAGCGATGGGGAGTTTCCGGGGGGAGGAAAAAATTGAGAGATGAAGAGCTGTGGCAACAAGTTTAATAATGGAATTCCCGGAAATTAAACGAGATAATGCGATTTTTGTTTGAATTATTAAAAGTTTAGATAAAGTATTTATTTAATAAAATGAAATCTCAATTAATAGTTCATTAAATTTCAATATCACGAATCTAATTAATTCCGTTGAAATCCTTCGAGAATTATGAGATAGAAAAAATTCTGTAATTACAGTAGCTTTAATTTTTCTCGACAAAAAGAAAGGGAAATGAAGAATTTCCCATCTTCCCCAGAAATTTTTTCCCTCAAATTACATTCACTCATCTCGCTTTCCTCCTCGAGCCTCCCTCAATAAAAAAAACTGAATAAATTCTCAGGAATACTTCACCCAAAGAATAATTACGAATCTCACCACATTTCTGTTCCTAAATCATTAAATTCGAATGACTCGATGAGTTTCAATTTCCCTCAAATGTAGGACAATTAATAATAATTCTAAAAAAATTCAGTCAACATTGAATGAAACAGAATTTCAATTAATTCACACTCGTGTCTGAATTAATGAAATTTCAAATGTCCAAATGCTTCCACCATTGATGAATAAATTTATCCAATTATTTCCTTTCCATATTCCGAATATCATAATTATTCAAAAAAATCGGAATCAAATAAATCCAAATAAATAATAATAAAAACACACAATAGAATCAAAATTTCAGTTGTATACCAGGAAGGAAGCAGGAATGAGGCAGATAAGTGCATCGATTCATCGTTGGGCGGGAGGGAAAAATATATGAATAAAAAAAAATAAACGGAGGTGAACGTGCGAGTGTGTCGCTCGGGTTAGCAACTACTGCACAGAGGGAGTCGATATAATTCCCATTGTCATACTGTGGTATATGCCAGCAGCCCAATTAACTTTGCATCGATTTGAAGTTAACGACATCAAACGCCTAACAAATTAATTTATCTCATTTAAACATCCTGAGATTCATTTGAATTGTGGATGAAAAATGATTTTCCTCTCTTCTCGTGTCAAATGTAAATAATTACATGAAAAATTGTCACGAGTTTATTTTAACCTTCACACCGTCTGACCAAATCCATAAATATCTACTAGAATTGATTAAAATTAAATATAAAACTCACCTCTGATTTTTCCTATCAAATGAGAGAAATCTTGAATTTTATTCTCCAAGCTGTCCTTCTTTTTTTTCTCCTTTTAATTCTCTTTATTCTCTCTACTCTGTTAAATCGATGATTAAAAAAAACGTTGCTGTTGCCGCGTGACTCCAGACACGAGGGACGACGACGGCGACGTCGACAGGGACGATGTACCGTCGTCAGTGACAAGTGACTCGAACGTCGTAACGCGAATACACACACGATGCGCCTGCCTCGTGAATGCGCAATGCAGACTAAAACCTAGGTAGAGCCTAACTCGGAGGAAAAGGGGTTCGAAGACCTCCCACCCCTATTATTTCGTCTCCCCTCTTGCCCTCCACCTGTCCCCACCAGTGGGTGAAAAAATTCTCCCCCGAGTCGATTGGTTTTTCTTCCCTCCGTGTTTTTCCTCCCATTTTCACTCTTCTTACTACTTTCTGCACTCCCCTCAAGCCCTCCCCCTGAGCTTTCTCCCTACACTTTCCCTTTGAAATATTTCCGGAGTCTCGATTCAACGAGGGGAGACGGAAAAATCCAGAGAACAAAAATTTTCAAATTAACAAAACAAAAATCCCACTTTTTTTTTCACTCATTTTATGATTTTGTTATTTGAGCTTACAAATGTTTCATTAGAGGGAAAAAAATACTCTCATTGTACGAAACAATAAAATTTATCCTTTGTTCTGTGTAATGAGGCTTTTGTCTTTCTTGCATGCTACTATTGCGTGTGGAAATGCTTGCTAATGTAGAATCACTATGAGTCATGGAATACTGAACTTTGTGTGAGGGTTCTCTGACTCAGACGAGCACAGCCCTTAACGAAAAAGCACTTAATTTCATTCTTTTTTTTGTCTCTCGTGTGTTAGTCATAAGATATACCTAAAAGCGTCATTTGAATATTCAAAAAGTACCTCAGAGACTCATCTACATCTAGTATTACAATGGATAATGGAGTGGAGAGGAGGTAAAAACATTGTGACTCATGAGTTATCAGTGGAGACTTTTTTTTTTTTCATCCTTTCTCTTTTCACAATTAAAACGAATGGATTACAGCTGGTGTAATTTCATTGGGTGTGGATGAAAGGAGAGAAAGCTGTTGGAGTCAAAGGAAGCTCATTTGTTTCTACTTACAGGGTGTTCATGTACGAAAGAGTCTTTCGTATGTGTTTTTGCAGATTTGGAGTGGTATTTTAATGATTTTTTCCTCATTCAGAAAAGCCAGAAGCTTGAATCACTTCGGAGTCTTTTGGAGGCTTTGATGAGTTAATCAACAAGGTTTCATCGTTTTTTTAAAATCACCTTCTTTTAATAATAATTTAAATTTGTTTTCGAATACATATCTTCCATCTGTCATTTCGAAACATCTGCATCAATCTTCAAAAGACTATGCTAATAACAATCATAGCACCAATTTCATCTCCAAGAGGCATCATCTGAGATTATTAAAATGGATCCAGCAATTCGGTTAATTAAAATCCCAAAAATACAATTCTAAAATGAAAACTAATATTTCTAATTTCTCCACAGATTTCCAGCAACTAACCTAACATTCTTCCATCGCCTGAAAGACTTTTCATGCATGTACTGGCGAAGTATTTTGGCAATTGCTTGGCCCCTGATTCTCCTCCCCGCAATAATAACCTCTGACCTCAGAGTAAGAAAGCATTTTCATTCTCAATCGTGACCTGAAAAAAATTTGCCCATTGAAACTCCACTATTCTTATTTTCTCATCACTTGAATTCGACAGGAAGTACGATGTGCTGTTGTAATACTAATAATGGCTGTCTATTGGATGACTGAAATTTTACCCCTAGCTATAACATCTCTTTTACCAGTCGTTCTATTTCCAACATTGGGTATATTAGACAGCCGTCAGACGTGTGCCTGCTATATGAATGATACGATAATGGTATTCGTTGGTGGACTTGTGCTAGCTATTGCAATTGAACACTGCAATCTTCATTTGAGAATAGCACTAATTGTCATGAGATTTGTTGGCTGCAGTCACATTAGATTACTTGCTGGTTTGACAGTTGTAACAACACTTTCATCAATGTGGATATCAAACACTGCTGCATGTGCCATGATGATTCCCATCATATTTGCTATTTTGGAGGAACTTGAAAAGGTCTATTTTCTTAATTCAACATTTCTTTTTTTAGTTCTTGAAGGTCTTCTAGAACTAGTTGTTTCAAAGATATCTGCAAAATAAGTGCAAAAAAAATTATTAATCTCCTTCTTCCACTTCAGTACTAAGCCCAAGAAGTTTTCGCGAATGACTAGACAATCTTCGAGTAAATAAAATGAATACTTTTCAACTCCATTAGTTTTCAAACTACACAGTTTACCCTCGACTCCACTATCATCAGACGTGATCGATATCGTCCGAATTAATTGCACTTTCCAAACAGTTGATTCAGACAAGTTTGATCATTAGAAAATCACCTTAATCCGAAATTATGTGATTCTTGATAAAATTTGCGTAGTAATTAACTGCTCAATTTGAAATGAGAAAAATCGAAGGCTTTTTATGAACTATTTTTAATCAAATTCCCTACGTTCTCAGATAATTTGAGGTGTTTGGTAATCAACATTCTCATAGCATGAAATTTCCCATTTATATTCATACTCAATGGACTACATTATTCTCTATGAATGTAACTAATACGCTCTACGTTTTAGGAAGGTTTCAGCAAAGTCTATAACCAGATACCAGCAGACCCAGAGGATCCTGATAGTCTACCGTAAGTGGAGATTGTCGAAGATAATTAATTTTCATTATTTTTAATTGTACAATCAGTTTTCATGGATTATTTCAGTAATTATGAGAGATACGAAAAAAATTATGGAAACCTTTTTTGTAGAGAAAAATGAGAGCTACAAAAAAGGTTTCTACGAAAATTCGTCTATCTCTCTTAGTTTCCGAGATATTCCAAAAAATCTTTGCTTTATTCATGATTATTCAATTTTTTTGCAGATCATTGGAACCAACTGATACAACAAAGGCATATCTCTTCCTCATTGCTTATTGTGCGACATTTGGTGGTACTTCAACGCTCGTTGGTACTGGCACGAATTTAACACTCAAAGGAATTTATGAACAAACATTTCCTGAATCAGAAGGCATCAGTTTTACCCAATGGTCAGCATGGGCTATGCCACCTGCACTTCTGAACGTATTTTTAACTTGGATTTATGTTCAAGTTTTTTATCTTGGATTATTCAGGCCAAATAGTGATGCTGCACGTCGAGCAACAATGGGAACACAGGGAGAGAGCATTGCTAATGAAGTAAAATAATTCATTTAAATTTCATTTAATCTGGAATTAATGGTTTATTCTAATAATTTCGTCGAGAGTAATAAAACGGAATAAATTAACAGAAAAAATCAATAGTAAAAAGGTCGAGTCGTTCTTTTGACAATAATTCAGGAGCAAAGGGGTTTGGGTAAATTTTACACGAGACATTTTTTCCACTGAATTATTTCACCAAAAAATTCAAAGATAAATGAACAAATTTTCTCATTAAAATTTTATATATTCTTCACTCAATGAGAGAATTCCCTTTGAATTTTTATCCTTCCATTACAAAAGCAACGAAATATTCATGAACAATATGAAAATATTGAGGGAAGGACTTTTCTTGAAAGTTATGGAGGAGCAAATTTAATCTTTAGAAACTCCTTTGTTCTCTTCTCCTCCTTAATAAAACTTGTAGTGAATGACTTTGAGTATCACCGAACAGTTCGTCCACAAATTTTACCTGGTAAATTAACCAGAGCTATTGTAGCAATATTGCACAATAGTCTGTGGATTAAAAAGAGAGATTATGAAAGACAGGAAAAAGAAAAAGTTTTGTGAATAAATTTATTCATCGTTGGAGATAATTAATTCAATTTTAATTAGTCTTCAATGTAATTTCTTTGAACAAATGATTATTCTCAGTCTCTTTCATGAACTCCTTGGACTTTTATATTTTTTTACCACTTATTTTCCAGGTGATGAGGGAAAAATACGCTCATCTTGGACCAATGTCGTTTCACGAGTCTGGAGTTGGAGTTTTGTTCTTATTGTGTGTATTTTTGTGGATATTCAGAGCTCCAGGATTCATGCGAGGATGGGCAGATGCTGTTTCATCAATGTAAGATATTTTTCACAGATTTTTAAGAATAAAAAGAGAATTATTTTTTTAATGAAATCGATGAATGGGGAAAAAGGCTTAAATTCTCGAATAATCAAAATCTTTTATCAACTCATCAACAACGCTGCCAGGTAATTGCGGTTCTGACGGTATTAGTGTAAACCTTCAGAAAGCCTGTGGTATGAAGCTCCATGGAACAATCCTCTTTGTTCAATTAAAGCCTGCATTATCAAAGAGCTCTCTCCATCATTATTGAGAGATCTGCGTTGAGCTTTTCGTCAGAACATGAATCGTGGATATGAGTGTAATTTGGTGAAGAAAAAATATTTTTTTAATTACAGGAAAGTAAGGGACTCGACGCCAGTTATACTCACAACAATTCTCCTGTTTTGTTTCCCAAAAAATCTGGGATTCTTGAAGGCATTCAGCAATGATCGTAAGTTCCACAGCAATTATCTATTTCATTATTGCCATTAATCAATCAATTAAAAATTAGTCTCAATTTTTTCCATTTAAATCCAATGAATGCCTCAATTCAATTATGAGTCGTAATTATCAATATTAACTGCAATTAATGAATTCCTAAATTTCGATGAAACGTCCATTGAATAATTTAGACATTTAAAAGTCATAAATCACTTATTGATTTTGAAATAAATGAGAGAGATCAATCGGATATCTTTTGCTATTGTTAATCACTGAAGTGTCTGAAGCAAACAAATGATTATGATATTCCTAAAACCCGAGATATAGCCAAAAATGTGATTTTTTTTTAAATTTCGAAGGTAAAAATCGAATTTTCAAAAAAAATCGAAAAAATTAATTTCGGCACATGTTTTCCGCCTAAAATTTCCTCAGCTTTCCGATGGAATCATCAAAAAAATTCTATCTCCATTATTTCCCTTGATTTCTCGATATATACAATTTCAAAGTGAGCATGTGTCCACCTTACCCCTTGTGATCTTTTTACCCCACCTTCTTCTATCATCTAAAAATGAAAAATTTCATGAATTTCAAAGCATCAGAAAGACCGACAAAGCCATCAGAGAGCTTAATCACGTGGAATGTGATAAACTCAAAGATGCCATGGGGTTTGATGTTCCTGCTGGGTGGAGGTTTTGCGATATCACGCGGAAGCGATCAATCCTGCCTATCAAAACGTATTGGACAGTCAATGACACCTTTACGTACGCTTCCGCCCTTTGTCAGCCTAGTGATAATATGTCTATTCATTGGCACTGTGACAGAGGTCACTTCCAATATTGGAATTGCTAATATTATGCTACCAGTTGTGGCGCAGATGGTGAGGCACCATGAGTAATTTTTCTTCTATCAAAATACTAAATTACAATAAATGTTTATTCAAATTTTCGTGAGGGGATAAGTCAAGTTTATTTGTGACGGATTTCCAGGAAATTTCTGACAACCTCTGACGAATAGGCAAGCTTTTACGATTGCTCCTTCTGTCGATGAAGACAAGAAAATTAAGAAATTTCAGATTTCACAAAAAAAAACACTTATCCCTTCATTTTCATAAGACTTAAAAAAATAATAATAATAATTCACCAACTGTTTTCCTAAACTAGAGTATAGCAATAGAACAACATCCACTTTATCTCATGATACCAGCTACAATGTGTAGTTCCTATGCTTTCCGATTTCCGGTTGGCACACCACCAAATGCAATAATATCAGCTACTGGACGCATTCCAATCAGAAGTATGCTAGTCGGTGGATGTGGACCGTCTATGTACAGTTTCCTAACATTGGTCATTCTATTCCCAACATGGGGCGCCTATGTTTACGATATAGAAGGCTTTCCTGAATGGGCTTCCCATGGTAATAGCACGGGAAATGGTCACTGTGACTAATTTATTATTCTGATGAAATATATATATATATTTTCTCTTAAATTTGTACAATTTTTTCAGCTCATTTTTTTCCATATTTTCTACTGATTTTCTTTTTTTTCCCATGAAGAGCCGACGTCGTATCCTCACAGAGGATAAAAAGTACCTATTCAGAGGTAACACTTGATATTTTTCCTTTTTTTTCACTTGCAGTACAAAATGCGATCTAACATAGAAATAAGATTAACCCAACTTGCCGCAAGAATTCTTTTTACAATATATTCTTCCAATTTTTCATCTATCCTCTCTCCTCTCACCTATTCTATTTCTATTCACCTATTTTCTTTCAAAGTTTCTGAAAGTCAATTCTCCAAGGATTATCACTTAGTTGCACTTGAGTGTTGAAAATATTACGTGGATTGTGATTTAACGCTCGGTGAGTTTGGCTCATTTTTTTTTGGACTCGAGTTTATCTCCTGCTGTTCGAGCCTACGATGACGTAGCATTGTAGATAGTACACCGTTGAAGCTTGCTGTTTTTTTCTTGGCACTACCTTTTGGTGTTACTTCACCTGTGCGACGTACTGGTAAACGTGGTGAAGACATTTCGTCCATAAAATCGAAGTTGTCTTTTTCTTCTGGTCTCGAGGAATCACTGGAAATAATATTGAGATAATTAATTGAAGTGAAAAGTTTTTTGTGGTTCTTCAGATGGATAAGAATGTTTATAAACTTCAGTTTGGAATAATTCAATGATGTGACTTGAAATGGCTCATGTGTTAGAGTCGCATGTTTGGTATCCGAGAGGACCCGAGTTCAAATCTCGGCTCAGGCCAGAGCCTTTTTCTCATGCTTTCGGCCTCTCTCTGCCACCACCTCACCCGCGGACTTTGAGTGGAGGATAAGAGAGAGAGGCATCCCCGGGAACGTTCGGATGATTAAAAGGCTCCTGAGTAGCTTAGTTGGTGCAGAGCACTCGGCCAATAATAAAATATAAAAAAATTTCAGTCACATTTTTGCTTGCATTGATTCAAGAAAATTGACGATAAAATTCCTCAGTAACAAAAGTTCTCCAGGGACACTAGATACATTCCTGGTGATTATGAAAGTTGCTCGTTGGAAATGGGAATTAATTATTTGTTGATGCTTACGAATTTAAGATAGAAAATAGGTGTAAATACCACTCATGAAAAATTGTTTTGTAAATTCTAGAAATGTAGCACTTTTCACTCTAAATGCCTCAGTGTGCAATAAATTCACCTAAATTCAGGAAGATTATGCTCCTGTTGATGATTATTCGTGGGTTCAGGTGATGGTCCTCTTCTTCCTGGACACTTCCACTCCAGCTCCAGACATTGATTATTGCACTCAAGTCCATCAATCATTGCTAGAATGTCTTCAGGCTTCAACGACCATCCTTCCTGCATGGAAAAAAAATGAAGAAAAATACCATAACAAAATAGTGTCTTATTAAAATCCACAAAAATACATTACCTTGGGATCTATCTCATACTTCTCATCGTCCGAGCACTCAATCACCCAATCTTCCTCACCCATCTCCATTTTTTTCAAATTTATAAATAAAGAATAGAAAAAATTAAACTTAAAAACAATGTAGAAAAATCACAAAAATTCCTTTCAGGTTATCCATTATCATACTCGCTACAACAATTCACTGAATAATTATTCAATAATTAAGAATTAATTTTGTAAAAAATTAAATAAACAAATTAATAACTAACATCATTATGCTCTTCTCTGAATTATCATTTGAATTTGTTTTCTATTTTATGTGATGCAAAAAATAAATAACAGAGTTGTATTTACTGGCGTCAGTTCTGATGTGGCCTTTAGGTTAAATGCGCGCGCATCCGTGTGGCGCGCAGGGGAAATAAATTCGAAATATCTCAAAAGGTGATCAACAAATTGTGGAGGAAATTAATCTTATTCGATGAAAGAAGTGGACGACTATTTCCACAAGAAATGTAAACACTTAATTATTGGGTTTATTGTTGACATTTTCGTGATGACGTTTAAGAAGATGAATTGAGGGATCCGATGCAGATAATTCTTGCGAAATTAAAAAAACTATGGAATTCTTGAAAATCAATGAATATGAATTTTTCAAATTATTTGCGATAGTCTTGTAACAATACTTCTGCATCAATATGAAAGACACAATGATCACAAAATTGTGCAAATACTGGGAACATCGAGTTCGTCTCGAATTGATCGTAAAATTCACGTTATTTTATCTCAATCCAAACACGTGTCAGAGTAGAACCGTTGATAATGCTTCATAAACATTAATTTTTCCCTCTTTACAACTACTATTGGTCGCACCTCCGTGACACACCCCCACGTGTTATTTTCTTGTATTTTTATGACCTTACTCAAGGCTGAAAAATACAAATCACTACTGTTTTCATCCTGAATTATTAAGTGGAATGAGATTTTCTGGGATATGAGAGCTTTTGTGGTGAAGAGATAAAACGAGATAAATCAAGTCATTACTCAAAATAACTCAAATAGTATTTTTCCTCCAATTTCCCTATCTCCAAAATTTTATGAATAAAGTGAGTGAAATGAATAAAATAATTTCAATCGTTTTTTTTTTATTCTAAAATATGCATTTTTCGTGAAAATAAAATTTTCCCTCATTCAAGTTTTTTCGAGAGTTTTATTCCCCTGATATCATTAGGTGCACAAAATCGATTCAATCCATGCAGAAGAAAAAAAAACTGCTTGTTTACCAAGGATAACGATCATACGTTTTATCGTCAACTGAATTGTCAACAATAATTACAATTTAAATTGACACACGACAAATACTCCCAGTGTACTCACCCCTTGAAGCTCAGTAATCCCCTCTTCTTCTCGAGTGCACTGAAAAAAGGATAAAAGCACATTTCCAACTTGTTATTTTCTTCACAACACGACATTTCATCATCACGATAACGGCATGTTCCCTGTATTTCCATTAAAAACAAACGGATAACCACTCAATTCGCTGACTCACATTGGGAAGGTGAGAGCTTCCAGGATAATAGTTTTATTCTTTTGTGAATTAGAGGAAGAAGATTGAAGAAAACTACTTTTTAGCATTTCTCTATCGAATATGCATGTGTCTTGGGGGACAATCAAGCAGGCATTACCTAGAGCAAGTGAGTGGAATTTCGATAAATTTTTGAGTCTATGGATCATTGATAAATAATTGAGGACAATTTTTTTTTTTGGAAACTATTAAATTATTATATAAAAGAATAATAAGGCCTCTATTTTTAAACAATTTCATTTTCATTTTTCAAATAAATCCATTTTTGTAGCAGAAGTCAAAAGAGCTTCAAAGCTAATTTCAGAGGAACAATAGTCGTAAAATCTTTTTATAACTCAATTTTTACGTTCTTGGAAAATGAGTGAAGTTTTCAATTAGAGGATTTTATCACTCAGTTATAAACAGTCATATGATAAAAATCGTCCAAGTGTCAGTCACAGTGGAAAATCGGTTCTTCTTTCCTCGTAATAACAGTATATTCTTAATTTAATAATAATAGTAATTACAAATTATTAGTCTCTATTCATCAATCAATTCTGATGGAAGCACTGAAGAAAAATTAATAGTGAAGAGATAAAACTGGATAAGTTTATTCTTCATATTTAATTTTTTTTTTAAAAAAAAAGCTCAAACGAACTAAATAAACCTATTCTCTTTCACCTCTTCACAATCCAATTTCAAGCAATTTCCAAGAAATTAAAGTAAATGAAAACCATCTAATCTCATTTTACCTCTCCTCCACTAATCAATTAATAATTAATATTCAGAAGGATTTTTGGTAAATGGAAAAGAGAGTGATGCCAGTACTAAACAAGAAATAACAATGAACAAACAGACTAAATCAGATATTTACCAAGGGCTCTTTCCAATTTACCATCTCAGTAAAGGATTCGGATTATTACCAGTGAGATTCACTCTTCAAACAACTGGGAAATACTTTGGAAAAATTCAGGTCATCGACATTATCTATGGGTCAGTAATTCCATCAATTCTCCTAATAATGATAATAAATTATCTAATTTCCTATGGAACAGAGTTTGCCTCCTCTTGTTCTTCATTTGTGCTGAAATTTGGGGTCTCTGGAGAGACCTCAGAGACGGATGGGAGCACAGTACACGATTGAAGCATCAGACTGCTATGAATGTTACGATTGGAGATGTCATTGCTGTTGCTCTTTTAGCCTCTGTTGGTGTCCTTGGTGCACCATTCCGGTGGAAGTATATACAGGAAATCATTGCACGTCTGGTTGATGTAAGTTCTTTTTTTTATTCTCTCTCTAATGATTCCTTCCAATAAGAAATACTAAAAAAATATTGAATTTGTTTCAGGCTGATGAACGAGTCGGCTACATCAATCCCCAGAAAATCCGTAGATTCGCCATAATAATAACATCGTGTGCAATAATTTACTTGCTAACGCTCTCTTGTCTCGACATTTACGTATGGGACATGCAGACGAAATTGAAGAGGAAAATGCCTGATAAGGGCCCAATAAATTATTCACCCATATATGTCCTCTACATGCAGGCACTCATGATCGAGATACAATATACAATTGCTACTTACAATCTCAATGAACGTTTCATGAGATTGAATAGAAGTTTAGAGAGTTTATTGAGGACTGGAAGAAATTTTATCAGGAAAGACGTCAGTGTGAGCAATGAATCGAGGGATAATAATAAATTTACGTTCGTGAGGGCTGAGACAGAGGGAAGACCTGGAAGGGTCTTCAGGACTCCGAAGGTTTCTGATTGGCTTGTTGGTGAAGGAGGTGAGTGCAGCAAAATCCTGAAAAAGACAATTCATCTAATTAATCATTTTTTTCTGCTCTTTCACTCGCTCTAGAAATTCGAGAAACTACAGACACAATATCTCACCTAATAAGCGTTCATTCGTCAATGTGTGATATAAATCTTCTTATAAATAAAGCATTCGGTGTACCAATCCTCGTAGTGACAATAACATGTCTCTTCCATTTGATTATCACTCCGTATTTCTTGATGATGGAAGCTAACAGCGACAAAGAAGCATTATTCATCGGTGTACAAGTTGGCTGGTGTGTTTTTCATGTATTCAGGATGCTTATTGTTGTACAGCCATGTTATACAACAACAACTGAATCAAAGAGGACAGCTGTGTTAGTTAGTCAATTGTTGACGTATAATTGGGAGCCAGATGTTCGCAAGCAGCTTGAAATTTTTTCGCTACAACTACTTCACAGACCACTGGATTTTAGTGCCTGTGGATTATTCTCGTTGGACAGGGCTTTGGTCACATCGGTTTGTTTATGATTATTTTCTTAATTATTTAATTAATGGAACAGTCAATGATGCCTTTGATCTTCATTACAGATGGCAGGCGCAGTGACAACTTACCTAGTTATTCTCATTCAATTCCAAAAAGCAGACGACACCAAAGACGCAAGCAATATGATAAAAAATGCAACATCTTTCTTACGAAATGTCTCATTTCACAATTCATCGGGTTTAAAAATAGCATAAAAATTTATAAGATTTAAAGTATTTTATTATTTAAAATAATTAATGAGGAATAAATTAATCTTAGCGAGAAAAAAAAATGAAAGTGAACAAATTTGACAATAACGATTTTTTTTTTCTTCATTTTTTTTTTTTCTTTAATCATATAATCTTTATTTTTTTTTCTCCTTCTCTCATTTTCACTCCGGCGACGTCTCCACGAATTTTTACGGTTTATAATCCAGGTACGTCGAAGAAAAATTAGAAAAAAAAAGTCCCCCTCCACAGCAAAAGAAAAAAAAGAAGAAGAAACTACCCTTTGGTTAGTGATTCGCAGAAATAAAACTGAATTAATTAGTAATACATTATATACACAATTGCGCGATTCGATGACGACAGATACCGAGATTTTTTTTGTTAATCATTAAATTTTCGGCTCAATTATTTTCACTAATAATTTATTATTTCTTCTTTTTTGGTAATTAAATTTTATTCTGAATGATTATTACTACGAATATCTTATTAATTTCAATATTCATGTCATTTTCCCCGCGCATATTTAAAACAAATTGAATTTAAAAAAATCAGCCCACTTCTTTAATCTCCAAATGATAAAACAAAAGTGAGAGGAGAATCGAAACATAAAATATCTTAATAATTCATACCAATATCATTTTTTCCCTAATAATACGGCCACAATATATAAATACAATGAAATCTTGCAAACGTTGAACCGTCAATGTAAATATTAATGTTTATTTTTTTTTTTAAATTATCATTTCTCAATCACTGCATCAGTTCAATCATAAACGTGCCCGGAAACGAGACGTCTATCACAGCCTATCAAATAAATCGCATTATCATTTTTTTCCCCCTTTATATTTCAATGCTAAAAACGATTTACCATTTTTTCACATGAATTTCAAGGTGTATTTACAACCTCGTATACTGATTAAAATCATTCACCATTTATTTTCATGATCAAGTGATAAAACGAGACGAGTCAATTTTCTTATTTCAGTTTCATTGAAATATTTCAAAATCTATTGAAAATAGAGAAAAATATGTAATTGTCTCAAAAATTTCTCCATTTCCCTCAGTTTCTGGAATATTTTTAAAAAAAAACATCGTAAAGTCAAATTTACAGATTTAGTTTCATCACTCAATGTTTAATTCAATAAAATCATTATCTCAAACTAAAAATTTTGATATTTTTAATTCCATAATTCCTTTTATACTCACGATCTCCTCTCATAACCGCAGCCTATACACATCGTCGTACAAATATTATTTAATTCTATATCAATAAATATTAGATCGCTTAACGTTCAGCCTAGCGCATTCAAATTATTTCATTATCAATACGCGCATCATATATATATAATATATATATTTATATACATATATTGATATATATATGTCGTTTACAAATTTATGTATAAATACGACGATTTCTTATTAATGTCTGTTTGCTTTTTTTTTCTTTGTTTCAAACTAGAATTCTGTTAAATTATATTGTTAATGATTTTTTTTCCTTTATTCTTCATTGGATAATCGTCGTCCGTGAGGTCTGCAGTGTCAGGTCCATTTATTTGTTCTTCATATATTTTTCATGGATTTCTCTTTTTTCCTTCTCTAATTAAATGTTTTTTTTTGTCGTTTAATTGACAGCCTGGCTCGTTGCCGGGGACGGTTGTGATTGTTGTTGATTAGCCTGATACGAGGCCTCGGCGCAGCCCTCTTTCGTTACTGGTAATATTTTCGTTCTTGGACATACCAGTGTTTTTTCAGAATTCGACAGGAGCTCTCCTGTTTGATCATTTTCACTTCTGTCATTGTTACGTACTGTGCACTGGCATGAACTCGTGTGATGATGATGAAGACGTGAAAAACAATCACTGCATACACGTACGGGATTGTAGAGTTGTTCGGATGGTAGAGGAGTTGAATTTTCGGAACAGTCTGCACAGAATATTTTTCCACAGCATCTGAAAAATAAATTGAGCATTCAAGGATGTGTTTCATATTTATTATGGATTTTATGATAATAAATGAAGCAAATTGAATTAATAGAAAAGTCTCCTCTCCGTCTGAAACTCAAATGGAATTAAAAAAAGCCTTATGTAACTTCGGACTTCTATTGATTATTGAGATTGTCACGACTGGAAAAAATTGAATCTTCTTAGTCTGCATTATGCAATAAGAATCTCGTTAGCTGAATAATAAAAGTTCTTCTCCACCTGCGGCTCAATCCATTAAAGAGAATCGTAATAAATTCAGGATGGCAGTGTTAAAGCCAGATGAATCGATTCCTTTTGAATTTCGATGTAAAAATTTATTTGGCAATTAATTATTCTCTTCCATTAATCTTTTCATTTTTACGATAATTCGGAAGTTAGTAGTTACCTGCAATGATGCTTTCGACGACCAAGCCAAAACTCTGTATCACAACCCATACACCGACTGACAGCGTGATCTGGCACCCACAAGGTTGGAGCAGGTCCAAGCTCTTCCACAGCCTCCCAGGACATATCAGAAGGTAATGACTCACCTCGATCACCAGCGCTGCCTACAGAATCGGGCAATGACCCCTGAAAAATGAAACAATGAACCAAATTTATTTTTAAAATCTCTCAATTGATTTTTTTCTCATGATCTTCCATAATAAGAACTGTTTTCACCACTCTGTGATTATTCTCAGAGTGAAAAAAAAAAGAATACCATTGAAAATAATTGAATTTACTCACAATGTCATCAATACGATCAGTATCAGCATTATGATTATTACACAGCTGTTTAATCAAAGCCAGTCTCGTTGTGTGTAGCTCCTTCCTCAGTGCCTCCTCTTTGACCTATTTTTTTCCCCAAGTAAGAAAAAAAGGGAAAGAAAAACAAGAAGACAAACATGTAAAAAATCATTCAAAAATCATCGCCCCCTGATTAAATATCACACCTTTCCGACCTTGTGTTCAACGATGATCTGTTGGACACGTAGCTGTATATCACATTGAATGACTGGTAAACCATCAACGTCATCCAGACTATTTGGATTATCAAGGCCAATCTCTTGGTGTGTTGGTGATGCTGGACAAATGCTGCTGGGTGTTCGTGATGTTAGTGGTACACTTGTTTCACTTATTTCGCTTCCCTCTTGATTAGAACGATTGCAGGAACATTGTTTTCCATTTACGCCATTATTTTCGAGCCAGGGCGTTATGTTATCCTGGGACAGTGTCATTTGTGGTCTGAAACAAATTTATTCATTTTTTATAATTCAAGAACATTGGAGGAAATATTGAATAGAGGTTTAAAGTCTGCAATTGCAACTAAAATTCTTACGCGTCTTTTTCTCCGTTGATTGCTGCCAATACCGGTTCACTATTTGGTATCAAAGTATCTGTAGAACTGTCAACCGATGGATTTGTCTGTGACTCAGTTGACAACTGATTTTTATTGTAATTATTTTCACGTAAATCAGTCAATGTTGGTTTTTCCTCGGCTCCACAGATATTGTCATCTGTGTTTTCTTCTTCAGTCTTATCTGATTCGTTCTCGAGAGTTATCGAGTCGAATTTTCTAATTGAAACGTGAAACAAATGATTAAATGGGGGAAATTTTGATGATTATTGTGAGAAAAAAAATGTTTACTTTTCAATTGAAATACTGGGATCGCTCAGTCTGCGGTGTAGATAAGTCACATGATCCTGGGCATGTATTAAATCACCATAGGAACGTGTTTTTGTCATTTGGCCCTGCGGCTCCTCATTTTCACCTGCTTCAATGTCAATTAATGATGCACGTTGTTTATCAGGCTTCGGTGATATCTCCTTCGAGCCCAAGTAAACCTCAGTCCAAAGTACGAGGTCACGTACATTGCAACTTGGCCACAACACCTTAAAAATAAATTTTCCTCAATTATCTTATCATTATAAAACAGCAGAAAAATAATGATACTGATTAAATACCACAATTTGAATAGATAAATAAACTTATTTTGACATGGAATAATGTTGGTGATGAATGAGTGAATGGAATTTTTTTCATTGCCATTAGAAAGCCGGAGAAATTCTTACTTATAAAAATAATGAATCAAATATTATATTCTAAGAAAGAAAATTGTCTACTTTCTTCATGATATTTCAAAAACCATTCCATCCAATTGTTTTTATAAAATTCATCAGAAAATGTGAAACTTATTGATAAATAAGAATTACCTGATTTTTCGAAGGTGAATAAAGATGATTAACGAAAGAGCTTGAATTTAAAAAACGCCAAACTGAGAAAGTACGTTCTCTTATCCTCAGCTGTGTTCTTTCCTGTTTACCATTGCACAAAAATGTGCCGAATAATTGTGAATACGTATGTTGTGCGAGTTTCACCTGAAAATTAATTAAATAAAAATTCACAAAATCATCAACAATTGATAAAATTTAAAAAAAAGTATTTAGAAAAAAAAAAACTTACAATATACGCTGAAGACATTTGAAAACTGCACTGAAATTGCCTGATAAGTTGATGCACACAATCCAACCATTGTAGAAAAACCGGACATCTCTCATTAGTATCCTCACAGCCAACAGTTTGTCCACATCTGTCAGCAAATTTGTGTCCAAAGTCTAACCATTCTCTCTCGCAAAGTATTTGAAAGCCCTCCATAGTACGATAATAAGGATCAAGTAATATCTGTGCTAATGCAACAATTTGTGGTGTACGATCCCATCCATCACTGCAGTGTACAAGTACTGGCCTCCCATCACGTTCAACAGCTGATGCTACTGATACTGCTGCACTCAACAATCCAGACATGTGCTGCAGCCATTTCGTGCCCTCCAGCAGACTCAACCAATTCGGTTGATCAGCGTCAGACGCACACAGCTGTCTAACAGCATGAAAACTCTTGCGTATTGAATGTATATTTGGTAAATTCATGAATTGTATTTCACAACTTGGATAATAATCCGGACACTCGCATCCACCTCCACGTGCTCTGTTAGCGACAGCTGTTGTGTACGATCTTGCATCAATAATAAGTACTTTCTTCGTACTATTATTCGGTAATGGATCATCACCAGGGTCGGAGTAATTAATTGGCGAATCAATTGTTGTGTCGCCACGATCGTACGAGCATGCATCAGACAGGGCCTTCAATAAATCCTCATCCTCTGTACTGCGCCAACCAAACCATCCAACCTCTGGCTGACTACTACGTGCTATAACTCCACCATTCGTTACGTGTCTCCATACGATCGTTGGAATACGACGATAACTACGGAATTTTGCAACTACCTCAAGGGTTTCATCTGTAATGCAGGCTGGTACTAGAAGTAGAGGTGGATATGATGGGCACAAACGATAATCCTTGTTTATTCTACTTATACGCCAGGCTCCATGAAGATTGAATTTTAATCTCTCCACCTGGAATAAATTCAATTATCATTTGTTTATAATTCATTTGGATTACGCTGGGGAAATTGGGGTTATCATCGTAATGGAGGTGAATTTTTGGGAGTTTGAGGATTTCATTGGGAAACATGAAAATTAAAAATTTATCAGTTAATTCAGTTTGTGAGGAGTTTATGTCGAGAATTGCGGAATTAGATTGTTCTTGATTTTGTCCACTGTTGAAACGAGGAATTCGAAAGATTTTAAAAATCTATCAATTTCATCATCATTCCAAATAAATTGTTCTCAGTGTAGACATTGGGGATGAGTCTTGTGTTAGGGGGCTTCATCTCATGACGCAATTTCTAGTTCAAATGGCAATTCATCAATACTCTGGTATTTGGGTTTCGGGGCGTTGAGAGGTTTGATGTTTCATTGTAAAATCGGATTTTTTTCTTTTTCATAGAATTCAAAAGTTACGTGAAAAGAGATAAGTCAATTTTGAAAATAAGATTCTCCATCTCTCAAAAATTTCAAGCTATTTCATAAAACCCAATTTTAGAATTAACTCCTCTCTTACAACTAAATTTCTACATAATTTCTACTGGTGTCAAATTGGTTGATTCAGGTCAGGAAGATATTGATTTTACAATACAGAGAATAAACTTCTGAGGAACATTATCTCTAGAATTTTCTTAATGTTTCAGAAATAGAATAATTGAAATTTATGGTAAAACTCATCATCTCCACAAATGTCGAATTATTACGTATAATTATAATGCAAAAAAATTATCATTATTTACTTCTGAATTGAACGTGGCAATATAAGAACTGTTGTCTTTCCCAAGTCTAGGATAATCTCTTCCCTCTTCCATTGACCAGGCATAATAACCAAAGGCAAAAATATCCTCTATACTCTTCCTAGGATAAGTCACTTTGTGAAGTCGCTCGAACCATTCCAAGCAGTGTTCATTTGTCGAGAATGCACAACTGAAAATTAAAAAAAATTATAATCACCACAAAATTTTCCCCATCTTTTACTTCCGAGATATCCCAGGAAAACGATTGCACAGTTAAATCGACAGAACACTTTTCCTCCAAGGACTACGTTCATGGATTCTGAGAATTCATCGATTCCCCGAGGACACTCGGAAAACTCCGCTGAGAATTGCTATAATGAAAACCATTTCTGCCCGATAGTTCAGGAGAGATAAAACAGTACAACTCGATGTTCATTAAGATTCTATCTTTTTTCAGGCCTTTCTGTTTGCGCCTTTACATTCCTACATATTGTCAAAAGCACAACTTCAAAAAAGCCGCACTCATCTCATTTTATCTCTTCATTCCTTAATTACTGTCTCAATAGAATAATAATCCTAATAATGAAGGTAATTAAGTAGTAAAGAGGTAAAACACGAAAAATTAATTCATTTTGATAGAATATTCTACAAAGAGGTCTTGAAAATAAATAATAAGAGAATAAATTCATTCTGTTTCATCTCTCCACTTCTGAATTTTCTTTTCTATTAATACCTGACAGAACGTGCATCCTTGCAGCCTATATGGAGATAGAATATCTCTTTCACCTCAAGTGTTTCAATAAGACCCAATGGTATATTGTAACATGCCTGACTAGTTTGTAAATAAACTCTGTAATTTGATAATGCCAGAACACCATCAGAAGTACGTCCAAGTGCAACAACAAATTCACCACTCAATGGTGTAAATGGTGTGGTTAATGTTGGATCCTCAGTTTCAAAGTGTCCATGCTTTGGAAATAATTCAGACGCACGTAAGTGACAGATTGATTGAAGGCTCGTGGGTTCTTCGGAGCTCTCCATCACGTCCTGGAAAATAATTATTATTATAAAACAACAATGACTAAACAATTATTATTTTTTTTACTAATATCATTGAACTTGACCTTGACACATTTTCCCATGTAAAGGGCAAATATCGTGTTTTATTGACACGAAAAATTTTCATGAATAAATACCAAAGGTCATGTGTACTATCGAGAGTTTACGGGTAGTGAGCTGGGTACTGTTTTTTTTTTTTCTTAAGGTCGATCTTTTTTTTTCTCGTTAATTTCTTGATTGCGAGGGATTAATTGAGGAGGCAAGTTGGGAGAAGATTTCACGGAGATTTAGAGATTGAGACATTTTCGTGATGACCTTTTTTTGTAGAGGAGTCGAATTACGAGAAAGGTCCTCATGAAAAATTCTGTGTGTCTCTTGGATTTAGAGATATTCTCAGAAAACGAGAAAAGTGAAGTCAGTGTTATTTCTGCATTTTTTTTAAGAGTATTCATTTCTCTCTACAAAAATAGGAATTACGAAAATTTTCCTCAATTCTGAGTGAATTTTTTCCTTTCTATTCACTGCACGTACTCATCCTCATTTTCCATTGTACACGAGTCTCTGACATTGACGGTTAAAGAAATAAAAAAATGATTGTAAACAAAAATGAGTTAAGATTAGAAAGACATCTGCAACTAGATCACCAGCAAGGACACATCTGTTGTGCAGCAAAAAGAAAAGAAAAATAAAAACAGTAGTAGCATCCTATGTACAAGTGAAACTGCTCGTGACAAAAAATTGTGAAACTCCAATTATTTCTACTCATAAACAATAATAACACGAGAGAGGAGAAAAAAACCCAAAGACTGAGTTCAAAGTTCGAGAATTTTATCATTTAATTAAACTGGTAGAATAATGGTTAAAAAAATATTGTAAAAAAAAAATGAAAAAAACGGAAAATGGCAAAGGAGAGGCGAAACGTCGATTCTAAAGGCCGTCCTTCGGTTCTCAAGGAGAAATGCCTGAGTGCAAAAGAGTTGAACGGTCTCACTTCGTAAAGACGAATGTACACGAGCCCACTGAATTGAGGATAAAACAAGGCAAAAAAAAGGGGAAATGAAACATTAAAAAACAGCAAATTCTAACGACGGAAATGGGCAATGTCCGATTGAGCCCATGATTTTCCACAGCTCAAGGGGAATTTGGGACATTTTATCTTCAATCTAGGCTACGTGACAAATCCCATGGACTACATTGTCCCCCATAACGAAAACGTCACCTGAAATTAAAAAAAACCATTAGTATATATCAATAAAAAGAGAGAAACTCACTCTCGTAATCGACGTTGATCAAGCGAACTAAATAAAGAAAATGGAAAAAAAAAAAAAAAAGAGTCTCCTTTTACAGTACTTTTTTGTACACAATTTTACACCTTTGGTACAATGTCAATGGATGCCACAATTGTATCACTCTTCACCATTTCAACTCAACACAAATTTTTTCATCTTCAAATCTAAATAATCCAACAAAAAAAAAAAGGAAGAGAACACCAGAAATTATTTCGCAGACATTTATCCAGCTGTGTTGATTACACACAAGTTTCACACATGTAACACGTAGATTCCACTGACCAGCACAAGTAGTTGAAAACACAAAATTTCATAAACGAGTATTACTCGATCAACGAGACCAGTTTTCATTGCAACGTCGAGACACAACAATTTTTTATTTTTTTTTCGTCATTTTTTTAATGTATATAAAAATCATTTGGACATTTTTATCCCGTCACTGATTTATTTGCCTGAGAAAAAAAGGAATTCTCTTCTCTCGCCTTTTATCGGCAACGATACATTGTAAATGACGTTTCCTCGACTTGAAAAAAAGAGAGAGAGAGAGAGAGAGATAGAGCTCGAGCCCACCCCGTTATCTCCGTATGTTTCTTATCCGTTTCTTTTTTCCTCTTCTCACCAAAGTTACTTTGGACACGGGACAAACGAGCCCGAAGGTATATTCTTTCTTTAATCAAAAAAAAAAAACACACACAAACACAGACGTATATGGCTGTGTCTCACTCTTGATGAGTGCGATGCGATTGAGTTGAGAGAAATAATTGAAAAACGCCTTTTTACCGTGAAAGCTACGAGGGAAAGAGACACACGTACGATAAAAATCGTGTGTGTCTCAATTATTTTTTATATTCCCTGTTCAACGCACCAACCACAAAACGCTTTTTCTTATTTTACGTGTCTATCGATATATGCGTGAGCACTACTGCACATGAGAATACATTTGAGGCGTGTATTCTATCCCTTTTTTTTTATATTTATTTTTATTTCAACTTGTCTCCTTTCTGATACACACATAATACGTAATGTCCGCACGATCGTAACAAGGCAAATGTCCACCCTCGACTTAAAAAAAAAAATTCATGAAAATAGAGAAGCCCTCACTCTTTACATAAACGTGTTTTTTTTCGGTTTAATTCATTGATTTAGGAATTGTCTCACTGGGGAATTGTTAAATCACTTTTATGAGGTTCATTACACTGCTTACTTTGGATTAATTAGATCATGTTATTGTATTTAAATACCCGGGGTTATTTTAACCGTGGATACGGAGATTTGTTGTGGTACTTGGGTGACTTGCGAGTATTACCAAGCTGCGGGGGCCATGCCTCTTTCCGACGCCGGTATTCGATAGTCTTGTGGCAACGGGGAGGAGCCTTGTGGAGAGAGACAGACATTGGCGTTCCGGTGAGTTTTGGGGAAACGATCCGATAGGCGGCGCTGACTGTCTTATCTTGCTTGCTCAGACTCACATGTGCATGAGCACGAGACTTTTGAATCGTAAAAATCGTGTGCGAATTTTCGTGGAACCTTTTTACTGGTGCTTTGGTGGAGAGGGGGTTTATGGTTATTGGGAAGATGAGTCAGGCACAAAGGAGGAGCAGAATTATCTTTGTGATGATTTTGGGGTCTTTTTAGATTTTTCTTTTGTTATAAATCCTTGGGAATTGAAATTTATGAATTTTGCATTTTTATTGGATTAAAAAAAAAATGAAGAATTCAAGAGAATCTCAGTTTATCCCGCACACTCGAATAATTATCTGTCTAAGCACTTGAAGAACATAAATAGAATAAACAAAGAATTGATTGGAAATAAGAATGATTGAGATTGCGATAATTGCGGTTTATCTGTGTTATTTTTTCTCTCATTGACGTAATTCAATTCCTTTTTTTTTTCGTAATTTCCTCAAGTATTTTTTCTGACAATTGACATGCACATATTTTATCCATCATTGATAACATTATTTGTAAACATCGAGGGATGAATGAGTTATCTTTGACTTGATTTTCATTTGCGGAGGGAGATTCAATTAAATGCATCTATTTTATCCGAAATTTAATGCATAAATTCTAAAAAATTAAATAATTCCTGAGATGATGACACTTCTTCTGCCTTTTCCCTCTAGAGATGTCGAGTATCAATCATATGAGGATGATGAAGTTGCATTATCACTAAAGCAATTGAAAGAAGGAAATTCGAGCAATTAAGAGATCAATACAAAGCTTACAATAACAATAATTCATTGATCTATTATAAAAATGGACTTTGGACTTTCCAGTATTTTATCGTCGAGTTTTTCATCATACGTTGTTGTTAATGAAAATTCGCATTTTATCATCATGAAGTTTAGTATTCTGCAATGCAAAACTTCTCTGGGGGCATTGAATGATAAATATATAATGCATTGTTGACGTCTATCGAGGTCGAGGGACTTCACAGTCGATGATATTTGATCTGGGATCAGTTTCACAAAGAATCGACGATTCTTCATTCGAATCATTATCTAATGAAATGCAGATTTGCAAAATCTAATTATAAAAAGTGTCGAGAAAAAACAATCTTCGGAGATTAATGCGTCATTTGTTATTGCTCTAGTCTTCAATGTCAGAGAATTATTTTTTAGTTTTATACTCTTTCATTAATTCATCAAAAAAGGTCTTCTCTATAAATTTACCAAATTATTAGAATTATTTGAAGAATTTATTAAATTCATTCGCTAGTAAAATGGAATTTTCACTAAATAATACTCAAAATTTTCAGCGTAGGAATTTTTCGTCCTTTGTTCAGTATTAAATTTATTAATAATACAAATTAAGAAAATGTACTTAATTAATTTCTGAATTAATGATTGAATTCACTCACGATGAATTGATTTTTTCAAATGGATCTTAATCACACTCATGCATCTGCTTTTATATACAGAAATTAGTCTTTATAACTAAAGAGTGAAGTTTCATGACGAGATGAGTCATTTTTACTGGAACATTTCAAGGAATAATTGAGATGTGAAAATTTTGATCAACAATCTATTAAATTTTTTTGATTGGAAAAGATAAATCAACTTTTGGAGAATTTTCCTTCACTAATGAATAAATAATAATAATAAGTACTATTGAAATATAATTGGCTCCAAAGTAAATTTTTTGTAAAAATCCACAAAAAATCGCTTCATCTCGTTTTACCAATTCACTGAATTTTCTACCCGAAAAAATATGAAATATGAATTTCATTAAATGAAATATTAATAGTAACGGAATTTAAAGTATTGCAATGTTGATTCATGAACACATGATTATAAAAAAAAACAATAAAAGAAATAAGTGAATTAGAATGTGAAAAATTCATGAGATCATAATTGCCTCCAAAAATTAGGATTTTGCTGTAATCTTCGTTCGAATTTTTCACACCATCCTTGCACTGATGATAGTGGTACAAAATTTTCCGTTGGATTCGGTGTCATTTGTGACTGTGTAACTGAGAAACTTGACGTGTAATTTAAGAAACTAGTTATCATTTTTTGCGCAAATTCCATGAATGTATTCGTTGTTGCATTTGACACCGCATTTGCTAATGGCTCAATAACATTCAATGGATCAACTGATATACCAATTTGTGCAACATGTGATATTTTACCGATACCAAATATTCCGGCATTGACATTTTCAAATTCATGATTCTTCTTTAAATTCGATATTTTAAATATCGCTGATGGTTTTAAGTTGGATATGTAACCGAGAAACTGCCAGTTTGGTGGTGCATTTGGATCTGGCCAGCTAAAATAAACTGAAACGAAAATTGGATGCATTATTATCATTATTTTTTAATAAAAAAGAGGATAAATAAGCAATTGATATGGAAATCAATTATTAGAATTATTTTTTGATCAATCAACATAAATAATCACCTGCGCCTCCAGTTCCCTCGGGAAATGGTAAAGTCCCAGTCAAAAAGACTACAATGTGATTAACATCGTCAGCATCAGGAACATTAATCAAGAATTGATTTTCACTAATCCGTGGAATGTTGGTTTCCACCTAAAAAAAAAAGAAACATTAAATCTGCATTCATTCCATCAATTTCTAATTGAAAGTAATGATAAATAATTCTGAATTTGACGTTTCTGAGGAAGTGTATTGACACCTCGTTTACCCGGCTACTAGAATATTCTTTTCCGCATCGAGTGAGTTCTCCATCAAAATCACTCTCCCAAGACTCAAGAAATTCCATGAAAAAAAGGACAAACTTACCAAACGACCAGACACGATAATTCCAAACATTCTAAAGAACCTCAGAACATTGTTCAATGTAATAAAACAAAATAAACTGAATTATTTAAATAAATAAACACACGTGTTTACAATAAGATCTTTCCCCAAACTCCACGAAAACTAGTGCACGAACTTATGAAATTAAGGAGATGGGAAAACTCTCTCCCCATTTAATTTAACATAAGTCAATAAAGTAGGAATTCATTCAACCCAGCAGTCGAATTTGTTTAATGATAATTAAACAATTGACTATCAAACAATAAAAACTATATAACAATCACCACCAAACGGATCACAAACGATTGCATATTGTTTAAAATTAAAAATCCAATTATATAGCGGCCTCCGACTTAACCGGGTTTACCACTGCACGCTTAAAATTGAAAAAATACCCAAATGGAGTCAGCTGCACATAATTAGATTTTTGATTTAAAAAAAAAGCAATCTTTTGTGATTCGTTTCCTGGTGATTGTTATATAATTTTGATTATTTGAGAGTTGATTGTTTAATTATTATTAAATAATCAAACGAAAAAATACATGATTTTCCTCTTTATCGGCTGCTAAGAAACTTGTTCAAATTTGCCGCGATTATTCAAGGCTTTCACCTTGATGTGACGTTAATTTTTTGATTTCATTTAAAATATTTCAGATGGAAAAATTGAATCTAAAAAATTATCCAAACTGTTCAATCAATGCCGTTTACCTAATTTTTAATGAAAAAATAATTGACGCATTTTTTTCAATAGCTCATTATTTTTTTTTGAATTAGCTAATACTATCAAACTGACCACGCTTCCTAATATAGAAATAGGAAACTGGACGGTAAGAAAAACGGAGAGAATGAGGCAACCAAGCCACGCACCACGCGTTTTAATGTATTATATATGTATTGTATACATCTGTCTCACTTAATCTTTAATATTTTAAAATACGTTTGGCCTGTTTAGTTACAAACAGCTCTCCCACTTTTGCGAGTAGGAATATTTCAAGAGAGACTGTGTACAGAATTTTTTCCCTTTTATTTTTTTACTCCTTCAAAAGTGTCTCGTGTCGATTGTATATTTCCAATCATCACAAATGAGATTTAATAACTGAATAAATATTAAAAAAATGATTTTTCACTCTGCACATAAGTCCTCTCTAAAACTAAGTGTAAAGAGAAAAAAATAATTTTTCGTGATTGCAGTTTCTATCAAATGTATAACATAGATAGTGATAATAATTCATTCAAATATTATTTTTCTATTTGTTATTTTTATTTATTACTAAGTTCCTTCTGCGTCGTTTCCGTGAAGATTTACTGGATGACGAGGGAATTATTAATACTTACCAGGTATATTTATGCGTTCATTTTTTTTCTCTTATGATAAGTTCATGTTGGAAAAACAGATTTTTCACTTCATATTTTTATTCATTATTGTATTGTAACCACGTGCTACATCCCGTTTCACGCATCACGTCATTCTGCTGTTGAGAAATTGTTTTTTATTAATATTCTTCCTATTCTCTCAGCTTCCTCATAATTAATCACTTCGGGGAACAATAAATCGATCTTTGTTTCTTCAGAAATTGGATAGACGTGATATTTTTTAAATTAATGCCATTCACAATGGCTTCTTTTGTGCAACATGACAAAACTTCATTTACTCATGCCATTAAATCATAAATAAAATCCACCTTTCTCTTCGTCAAATTCTCCATCCGAGTTCCTGCAAAATAAATAAAATCAAACTGTCAAATCACTCGATTGAATTTCAAGAATAAAATTAAAAAATAAAAAAGACATTGACTACATTAACCAAACTTCCAATACCATATTTGATCAAAGAAGAAGCGGGAGAACGTTTTGAGTGTAACACATAACTCCATCTCTCTTTTACCAACCAGTTAATATCGATGAAAAAAAAATTACCATCTCCACTCACTTTTTTACCACCACTCGATATAATACCAATGTGCAAGTGAGAGAGACCAATATCAATTCTCTTTCTCTTATCCAATTGATTTGCACGAGAGAAAGAGCGAGAGAGTGAGAAAAGTTTCATGAGATTTTTTGCAAGTCCGTGTGGTGGGGGGGTGAAAAAGCTTGGTGGGCCAGTGTGTATGAGAGAGCCACTCTGTGTGTGACATCACGCTTCATTGTTGGAGGTTTACGTCATTGCCCGCAGTGTAGTCGGTGTGTGCGCGCGCTCCGCAAGACGCACACGCAAAACCTCTGGGAATAAAAAAAAAAGACCCCTCACTTGATTATTTCATTATTTTTTCTCTCTCATTCTCCCTTCTTTTTTACTTTAAAATTTCCTTCATTCCCCATTCTCTCATCTCCAACTTGTTTGTTACCTCTGTTAGTTTGAACTCTTCCACCTTCTCTTCATCCTCATTCCGTCCCTCTCCAAAATCCACTCTCTCACGGTCTCTTTCCCTCACCTGCTACCCCAACATCTCAATAGTGTGTGTGAAAATGCTGTTACCAATATGAAGTTCATATTTTGTTCATTAATATAATTAAAAATCCAACGAAGTCAACTATCACAATAAATATACGAAAAAATAAATAAATTGAAAATAAAGAAAAAAAGAAACTGAATTAAGTGAGTTAACAAATGATTTCTAGCACTGTTTATCTATTACATTTTTATGGAAATATGGTAAATGCATTTGTATACAAAAGTGATATCTTTATTTTTTTTTTGCCACACTGCAAGTAGATTAATGTCTCTCTGGGAAGTAGTGAATTTATATGAAACTTGGGTATTCAATTTTACATTGAAAATGCGGAAGAGAGTATTCACACAATTTCAATGGTTTTTATTAAACAAAGTTTATGAAAAAAAGGAGGAATAAAAAAATGGGGAAAAGAAACGGTGGGGGAAAAGTTGGTGGATTCGGTGTGGATCACAAACAGAAATGTGTGGTCACAGATAGTGTGGGGGAATCGTTTATAAAAGTCACTGAACGTGACACAGAACTCGCTGTCACTCTTGTTTTCACTGCATTTTCCTCAGTTGTGTTTATCAATAAGTTAATAATTTTTAAAATTCCATATTAAAGTAAAACACTTTAATGAAATATCTTATCAGATATTTGTCATTGTTCTTGTTCTACTGAGGGATTTGTGCAGATAGAAGTGAAGGTGATGAGATTTTCATTGAAATTGAGAAAATGTTTTTAGTAAATGAATAATTTATTATTTTTTTTCTTTCATTTTAGTTTCGAAGGGATTATGATTATCGAGAATACGTGGAGATGGATTAAATTTTTGGATGGTTTGAGAGAGTAACGTGTAGCGGTACAACGCCGTGTGTTGGTTCTTTCATTTTAAATATAACGGTGTGTATAAATAAGTATGAGCAATAGCGGGAGTACGCGAGGCCTGACTGTCGTCGATTATTTTGCGGTGGGAACTTGTACAAACGGATTGAAGTTATTTATCCTGATAGTAGAATTATTGAGGAGGGGGTCGATACGAGAGTGATATACTTTCTTCTTTTTCTTTATCATTTGAATTTAAATTGTAATGAGAGTAATACAAGTGTTCTGAGCGATTCATGATTATCGATTATTGTTTTTTTTTTTCTTTTAGTTTATTATCTATGATTTTAAGTCTGTCAATTTTTGTGAAATTAATGCGTGTGAGATGAGAACTGAAAGAGGAAGTTTAATGTCGATTACAGTACTTGGTGTCTGTTTGTGGATGTGCAGCTTCGAGGCCCTGCCAAGGTTAGTTTATACGCGTTTTAAATGTTTTTGTGTTGTGCATGGATATGGTCAGGGCCGGTGAGCAAAATTTATACTTTTGTTGACATCCACCAACGCGGGTTTTTTTTTTTTCATGGAAAATCTTGAGGGGAATGAGACTGGTAGTGACGTGGGAAAATGGAATTTTAATTTTCATGATTTTAGGAATTTCTGAGTGATTATGAGGGATTCAGGTTTTCTTGGAATATCTTGGGAATTAAGTGAGACAGGAATCATTCTTCTCTACGAAAAAGGTCTGATTAATTCTCGAGATATTTCCTGAAAGCACTTTAATAAATTTTTATTTCATTTTTTGTAGAGAAGAAATTTTTGCACGAAAAAAAGTCTGCAAAATACTTAAGTAATTTTTAGAATTCTTGTTTTACCACATCGCTACCAAAATATTTGAATGTGTGGCAATTTTGAGTGAGTGTTTTATTTTCCTTTTTTTTTTTTTTGGTTTTAAAGAAGAAATTTGTTTCTGTTCGTGACAGGAAAACTTGAAGTTTCATTTGGATAATTGTGAGGAGAATTTGCCGGTCTTTTTGAAGTGACACGATTTTTTTCTCGTTTTTTTTTTGAGCACTGTTTATGGAATAATGGGGGCAAGGTTCTTCACGGTTACACTCAAGGTCCACCCGAATTGCCGGACCCCGAGTCTGTGTCAGTTGAGTTTTTAATGGAAAAGAGAGAAAAAAAAAAGAAGAAAAATCTAAGAAACACTTGCACGCTTTGAATCACTCTTGTAGCATCATGAGCATAATTGTTTAATTTCCATATTTTTTTCATTTTTATTTTTTTCATAATTTTGTTTGAATCTTCTTGCTTACTTCTGCACTGTAAGAAACAAAGTAAATTTGTTTATTCATTATTATTTTTATTATTTCTCATGATCTGCCTCATCAAGGTCGATGGCTCTGCCACGTGCCGTGCTTTATTCCCTGCGAACAATTAATTTATTAGTCACGATTAGGTGAGTCGGATGTCTAATGTTCTTGTTTTTTTTTCTTCCTTTTTTTTTACGTTTTTTTTTGCTTTGGTTTTAATTTTTCACAGGCAAATCGGATATACGTGATGCAGTTAAATTCATCTTGGGATTGGCTGCGTGAAATGCTGACGCGGGTAGAGGACTGCTCTGTGAAGAGTCCTGATGCATCTATGATGATCGGTGATTTGGGTGAATTCACTAAAAAACTTGCGCAATTGTGCGAAAGAGGGTAATTAATTTTTCTCATTTTTTTTTTTTTCATTATTTTTATTGATTAATTGCATTGTTGGGGATAGATTTTTGCTTTGATGTTTTTTCTGGCATTTATTTTCGTTCACAAACAAAAAAAACCAGTGACTACAAAAATTACAGAATTTATCTGTCTTTATTTTCTTTGACTAAGAAACAAAGTGTGACTAAATTATCAGTAGAAATAGATAATAATAAAAGTATAATTATCATATGAAATTTGGTTTATGTGCATAAACTCTGATTGTAAGAATAAATAATGAATTAATTGACAAAAGTAGAAATTTCCCTGGCTATTCAATGATGCATGTTATTCTTTACAATTGACCCATCAAATGTCAACTACATGACATTCCTCATCTAACAGTCATTTTTCTTCCTGAACTCCGACTCACTCGCTTCATAAATACTCTAATCACATAATTGCGTTGTCATTTTAACTGGATTGCAGTGTGAATGTTTGTCTTTTATTTTTTCCTTTATTTCTAGGGTAACACAGACATCTTAATGTTAACCAACTTGATGTTGAAAGATTTTAATGATGCCGAAACGCGACGTCCTCTGCCTTGTTGCAAAAGGATTTGATATTTCAAAGTACGTGTTCATTTTCTCACTCATTATTTGCTTCAATTGATTTTTTTTTGACATTCAATTCCTTGGAATAATATTGATTTGCTCACTGGCTCGAATTTCCTTTTTTTTTTTGGCTTCAATTCATTTGCATTGCGATATCAAATCCGTCTGCAAAATTAATTGGAATTATTAGGATTTAATTTATTCAATAAATTGCTCAGTGTTGGGATGAGATAAGTGAAAAAAAATCGCAGTTAAGATAATATTTTTAATATAATGAGAATTTAATGAGCTACAAAGTTTTTCTCTAAATTCACGAGTTCCAAAGAAAATTGCAGAAAGAATTTACGATTTTTTTTTTTGACTCATCTTATACGACTTGACAACTGTATTTATCGATGCATCATTTTAAATTAATTGTTTGATTTATTTTCATTATAACACAGAGCAGCCGTTCCTATGAGCACCACTCACTCGTTGCACTGTGATGGAAAGGATAATAATCACAAAATTGTTGCAAGTCAGTATTATCATGAATTTCAAACCATTGATTTTTAATTTCAATTGATTTTTATTTATTCTTTCTTTCATCGCAGAGAGGATGGCATATGAAGTATTTTTGGGTGGATCCTGTAATCCCACCACCTGGAGATCAGAAATAGCCATACCAACGCTCCAGAGACTTGGAATTACTTATTACAATCCGGTGAATTATTTTTGAATAATTAGAATATTTTTTCAATTACTCAAAAATTATTGTATTCATTGAAAAAAAATAATTGAATAATTATTTTCAGCAAGTCTCACAATGGGGACCAGAATTGATAGCTCAAGAATACGAGGCTAAACAGAATGCTCGTGTATTACTCTTTGTAATAGACAATCAAACACGAAATACTGCTGGTATAATTGAAGCAGCACAATTGGCAGCAACAAGAAGTGACTCCCTCGTACTTGTTGTCTATCCCTACAGACAGGGACAGACGATACTTGGAGAAACAATTTCTGCGCAGTAAGTTTAATTATTAACGCAGAATGAACAAAAAAAAGAGAACTGATGAATTACCTAGTGGAGAATGTTTTTTTTTCTTCTTTTAATTGTGTCTAATTTTTCTAGAGAATATTATGATTTAATGAATGGACTGCTGGTACTTGAGTACTTTATGGAGAGGCAGAGAATACCTATATTTGAGAATGTATCTGGGGCACTCAATGGCACATCCAAGGTAATCCACATATTTTTTTCTTCATCGTTAATTATCATTGTAATTTAATCCAATATATTTACGCATGATCGATTATTTTTTATTGGACGAAGAGGTGGAGAATTGAAAATTACACTCATTTCGGAGATATTTGCGAAATAATTGAGAAAATCATTAACATTCCGTTACAATTTAGTATCGTAATTCATTTGGTGAAGTTCGAGAGGAACATGTCAATCTCCCTCAGCCCACTTCCATGGAATATGTCAAAATGTCATGTGGATAGACAAATTTTTTTACTGATCCTATTTGTAGCTCTGATTTTTAACAAAGAAGGTCATTATTCTTGCTATCTTACTCGAAAACAAGATATTCCATAAAAACTGATGACGAAATGAAATTGACTCATCTCGTCTTATCACTCCCCCACAAAATTGAATATTCAATGATTTAAAAAATTGTTTTTAAAATAATTGATATCCAAAAATATTATCAACTCTTATATTTTTATCTTAATAAAAAAATGAGAAAGACATTAAATGTTTCATCCAGAAATTTCGCCTCCAAGTTTTCTGTTATTACGATAAAATTAAATTACTGCGTAAAATCACTTTGTTCAATTTTATTAATAGTATCATTCACAAAATGAAAATGTCACCCTTGAAATCTCTCAAGTGAAGGCTAAAGTATTATTATTTAATAATTCTTTCATATTATTATTTTCAGATTCTACGTGAAGCTATTAACGTGCAAGATTTGAATCAGGAGGAGGGTATGAGGCCCACGCAGATCTCCATGACCCAAAATGGAATTGATATAATGTAATGTATTTGTATCTGCATGACGTGAACTTTTTTTTTTCTTTGTTCCCTTTCATTTAGAAATTCTTGGCATCTACATATACTTTTCGTCCAAGATATTTATGGAATCATCGTAATTTTTATTTTTCCTTATTTCAGAGCACTGAGGGAAATCTTCCGGTCCATTGACACAAATGACACTGGCAGCGTACGTTTGGGGGATGTGAGTAAGCAGCGTTTATTTAAAAAAAAACCTCAATACCCCTTTTTTGTAAATAATTCGACAGAAATATCCTAAACTCTCAAAGTAATTGACACATAATACCCTCGACTTATTCCCTTTTCTGAATGTACTGTTTATTTTAATGTCTCTCTTTTGTAATTATTTTAAGCAAAAAAGAATCGAGTCTAATTCGTTTATTTATTTTCCAGGCCTGGATTGCAATGCAGTCAAATACAAAGTGCAATATGTCCGTTTCGGAGCTTCTCAATGCCGTGAATAAATCAGGTAATGCCAACAGATCGTTTGAGTACTCGTCATCGATTAAATAAACGCGTTCAAGTCATTTCTATAAATGAAACATGTTGTCTATGTGCATTGGCCTTTGGATAAACCAATTCAAAATGCATTCAGCGTGTTCTTAATGCCTCTGAAGGCATTGAAAGAGGAGAAAAGATGGGGATAAAAAAGGCAAAACAAACGCCACAAAAGAGATGAAGGGGAAAAAAATTATTTAGAATTCGATGAATGATTTCATCGCTCATCTATTTCTCCTCACGTTTATTTTTTTTCATCCTCTCCCTTTTTTAAATGGATAATTTTCTTTGTTTCATTCATGATTACAGAGACTTATGAGAGTTTAGTGAAAAATTTAACTTCCAAGGATAATCCAACTGATCAACGCATTAATTTCGAGCAATTCTGTGTACTTGCGAGTGAATGGACCAGGCGGCCCAAAACAAATGGGACTAACTGCGAAAGTGAGATACCTTCAGTATGGAGTATATTATCTAGGAAGGCCACGAAGTTTCTTCGTAGGGCCTTCGTACACCCCCTTAATCGATTCCTAGGTATTTTAAATTAAGAGAAAGAGAAGAGAGAGGAAAGGAAATGTTCATTAATGAGATTATGTGAAATACTGTGACACAAGTAATTAAAATAGCTTCTGAGCATTCGCACGAATAACATTATCCATTCAGTTAACTCGTTTATTACGGTATTTTACTTTATGCTAATTTGCTATAATTCTTTTTTTTGTTAAACTTTTCTTCAACACCCTCTGAATGTTCGACAGAGCACGGGAAATTAACGAAAACTGGATAAATCTAATTAATTAATTTTGTCTCTGTAATTTAAAGATTGGACACATTCGCTGGTGCCTGAATCGGAGAAAAGAGATTTGTATGTTGGTGTCGTTGGTAAGGATCTGCTATGGTTGGAGTCATCGGCGGCACCGTTGATCGAGTGAGTAAAATACAAAACCGAAAAAAAAGAGAAAGAATAGTAATGAAAGAGAAAAAAGAGAAGAAATAACAAGCAATGTGTCTGTGTGTAATTAACTTAGGTCAATGGGCCTGACGTTGCACCGACCAAGTATGAACGAGTACACGGTGAGGCAATTACCTCAGGAATTACAACGTATGAGAAGTTCCCGTGTTATTCTATTGATAATGCCCCAACATTCACGGGGTATTGCCATTGCGGCATTGGCAGCTCATTTGATTGGACTACGCGCCAAGTTAGTTCTATGTGTACAACTGATGCCGGACGCTTGCGTCGTCTCCGGTGAACAGGTAATTGTGGCCTTCGATAAATTTCAATTACTAATTGTTGGATCAAAGAAAAATCTTCCCTCATACTTCCTCCTATTAATTTATTATATTATTACGATGATGTCATGCTTGAGCCTTGGGCAAATGGTTTATTCATCCGTGTCTCATTGCTTTTCCATTCGATATTGAGTCTCGGATGATATAGAGATTAGATAGATTGAAAAGTTGAGTAATGGGGTGATGAAATCGAAGGAGGCTCGACTCTGACATCTGTCTCAGTCATTGCATTCTTTATCCACAAAAATAAGATATACGGTTTTTTTTTCTTAAAGGGCCCAATCCCCTTTTAAAATTCAAGATATTCGGTGATAAATTGTGTCATGGTGAAATTTACTTTTACATTATGTCACTTAAATTCGGGTTTCCACGAATAACTTAGAATGAAAGGGCGAGAGAAGAATTTTTATTAATAACTTCTTCATAACTCCGAGTTTCATAACGTCATTATTCAATTAATCTCGTAATTCATTACTCATCTTCATGAAAAACCAGGAACTCCATTAATAAATACGTGGAATAGATACAGTAACTATCAATTTCATTAATTATCTCATTCTCTAATTTCAGCTGACTGAGCAAGCCGTGAAAGACTACAACCGGGGTAGAATGTACCTGTCGGACTATGCGACGCGCGAAGGTGTACCTGTTTTTCAGAATATCGCTGATGCACTTCAGCAAGCGATACAGCTAGTTCAAAGTCCTTGCTGACGTGGACAAAAATCTATTTTTCATTATTATTATTTTTTTCTCAAAATCTTTTCCTAGTTTATCTTTTTTATCTCAAAAGCAAAAGAACATAGTTGCTACTATTATTATTATTATTATTATTATTATTATTATTATTATTATTATTTTCTACTGGTTATGATCATCCGACGACTAATTTATTATAACTTGGACTTAATTCATTCGCAAACTGCCTCTGTCAACTGTTATCCCTCAGTACGAGACCTCTTTTAATCGAGATGAGGACCATCATGTTTTATTCATTTATTATTATAATTATTATCATTATTCTTCATATTTTAAAGTCTTAATCTCTTTTAAGTTTAATTTTTTCAAAGTACTTTTTAGATTTTATTCTAATTTACGAATTAATTTAACATCGCAATTCATTTTCATCACATGATTCATAATTTTTTTTTTGTTTAAAGAATTTCTTCTGTTTTCTGGAGATCTGGATTAATATTTAAATGATTAGAAATCATTATTAGTTCAATTGTATGAAAGGAAAATAATCAAATGTTTATTTGACTCTGAAATGTTATTAGGAAAGAGTTTCTTTTTTTTATATAATTTAGTTAACTCAGGAAAATCTTTCGGGCTTGATGGAAAGACTGGGATAGGGCTTGATAATTACCTATCGATATTTTGCAAAAGTTGATTGTTGGTTTGGTGCATTTTTTTTTCTTTTAAATTGAGGTCTTTCATTATTATTTTCTTTTTATATATTTTAATTTTCTCGTGCACTAAACGCGGTTGAGGTTTTTTTTCGAAAAGTGAAACAAGAATCTGAAGTTAAGAAAGAGGTCTCTCAGGGTAGCTGTTCTATTTTCTTCATTTTAAGTAAACTTAATGTCTACATTTTTTTTAATAACTTTTTTTTTTTTAGTAACTGGTTGAGGATTGATATACGTGTATATATAATTCTTAGTTGTTTCCTAACAAGCTAATGATAATTAATTGATTTATATGACGGAGAAAATCAGTGAGTGAGAGTGAGTGCATCAAATACTGTCGATCAGTGTGCATGAATGATATATTTTTTTTTTCTTTTAATACAAGTGATTTTAGAGGAATTTTCTAACGATTTTTGTCAACGAAAAATTTTTAAAGTGAGAATGCTTGAGATTTAGGTAATTAATTGATTTAATAAAAGAAATCTCTAAATTTTTCGAAGCTCAGTGACATTAGCGTTGTTCAATACGAACACAACTGGCGGCTCAAAATGTTTATTTTAATTATTATTATTATTTCTTTTTTTTTTCATTGTCAAAATAATTGCGCGTAACACGTTGCTCGGACCCTTTAATTTTTAATAATAAAAAAAAAGGAGGAATTTATATAAGTGGCTTATTGTTTTTCAATGCTCTTAGTCTTTCTCATTTGAATGATGTACAAAAGACACGAAAAATGAAAAATCTATGAAATCTTTTGTATTTTTTAAAGGTCATGAAAAAAAAAGTTTTTTTTTACAATACCAGTTTAGATGAGAACATAAAGCAGCACATTTTCACTCGACTTTTTCTTTTCCTGGGAAGAAGTAACGCTTTATTTTCTTGAGTGAGAGTAATACTGGTATCATCACAGGTAGAAATAGAGGAATGTAAACAGCGTACCTAAAACAATTTTAATTAATGAATAATTTCGAAAATTAAATAATAATTAAAGTTTGTAAAACGAATATCGATTATTTTTTCTTCAAAAAACTCATCTTTCTCATTTTGTATAAAAAAGATGATTTCTGGAAAAGTCATTTTAGAATTACCAATTTGAAATTTTTCAAGTAATCTTACTTTTGATCTTCAGGAAAATATAAAAGAGCCAATAACGATGGATCAGTGAAAGCAGCTTCAGCCGTAACGAATGCCTCTTTACTGAGTAAAAATCCCTCAGTCAATTCTCCATTTTCCAATTTACCTGCTGATACCTGTACAAGCTCAAGTGCCCTATTAATTCTACCACCAACATTATCATTAATAACAATATTACTTATTTCTTCAAGCAATTGTGCTAATGATTGTAACGTCAGTTTAGCTGAAGTGAGTTGTTCAATGGAGCGTACTCGTAAGAGAGCATCAAGTTCCCATTCTCTTGGCTTCGAGCCAACTAGTGGAGTCACTTGAGCCCCTGGAATTGTGTCTTCCTGTAATAAAACATCAATTTAAACGAGTGGTAAAGAAAGAATAAGAAAAGACGACGGAGAATTAAAATGAGCTTACGGGCTCCTGTATGCCTAATAGAAGCCTCAGTTGTGACAAAAATACACCCATTATTGTTGCCGGGTCCGGAGTAAATTCAACAGGCTCATTCTCCTTTGTTGTCGAGCATGAATCAGTGTCTGGATTTGATATGACAACACCACCCCATCGAGGCGACAGGAATGCCTCAATGTTATTCAATGATTTTGATCTACGTCCATTCCGAGTGTAGATGTGAATGGGCCCATTCTCGCAGGGTACCATGTAGGTGACGAGATTGATGCAGGGATGAAGACTCACCTGGGAAGCTGAATATCATTATCCATTTTTATTTAATTTTATCTAAAATATCAGGGAATTGTTCAGTAACATGGTTATCTTGTTTTACCAATTTTTTTCTCCAATGGAGTTATCAATTGAGGTAGAACATCTTCAGATAAGGCATAATGCCGACCCAAAATACTACTATCAGGTACTTGTTTTGGTCGAACATCGAGTGGCATCAGATAAAGCCACTGCGATTTAACGGAAAAATTCGATACCAAGGATACATGATCCAGGAATGGCTCTAGATAATCTGAAAAATAATAATAATGTAAATTAGTCTATAATAAATTTGGAAAAAATGTGAGTTGATGGAAATTATAATCCAAACCTTCGGCAATATCAGGAAGATTCCAATCGACCTTCAATTTTTCTGGATCAGGATTTATCACTGTGAGGAGAACATCGTAAGCTGGACTCGCTGGGAATCTTCGTCGATTCTCCTCGTCCAGAGTATATTCCGTTGGTTCTGTTAATGCATTTCGTGTTAATGCTAGAGATTTGTCTCTCAGGAGCCATTGAGAGAGTATTTGTGATAATTTTGGTCCACCTGAATCAAAGGATGGAGAAAAAAATTAGTTTCACTGCCTATTAGTGCAGTAGAGCATGGAAAATCGGAGACTTTTGCCCTAAAAGGGAAGTCACGCATGTGCTCTACTTATGCCACTTGAAAATCCATCACATGACATTGTGATAGATTTCTTTTTCAAAGCATTCGGTCAATCAATTCGCTGCATATTGAATTACATAAAAGTATTGGTTCCTCTATTTAATCATAAGAATTGTAAAAATATAATTCTCACTTGTTTCAATAGGAAAGAAGATACTACGATTAGCACCAACAAGTACTCCACCCAAATTTGGTGCCTCCAGCAATAAAATTTCTCCCACCTTTGTATCAAAATCATGGGCAATTTTCTCGTGATCTTGTGGCGTAAATGCTGAGGTTGTTATGTCTCCGGATATCACTTTGTAATTGACATCAATTTTGTACAGCTCTGTAAAAAAAAATACAGTAGTAGAGGGAGTGATGTGGGATAACATTTCTGAGAATTGGTAAATTCTCAGGATTTCTGGGAAATTATAATTTAACATTTATTTCAATTGATAATGAGTTGATGAGAGTTGAAGGATGAAAAAAATTACCAAAAAATGAAAAATGTTCAATTTGAAGAAAAAATAAAAAACAGAATATTAAAATGGGATAATAAAGATAAGTCATTTTTTTTTATCTCCTCGAGATTTAGATATTTCGTCAAGCAAATGTCGTCAAACTATTATCAAAAACAATGTAATAGCTCACCCACATAATTTCCCAACTAAAAAAATATATTCTGAGATAATTCATCATAAAGTTACAAAGTGCTTCTGTTTCATCAAGAACAATGACGCAAACGACTCGAAACGATATTCATTAATTTGTGAATGGAAGTAGACATCCCATAATAGTCATTGAAATGAAGTATAAATGAACACAAAACAATGATTCTAAACTAATCATACAAATTGTGCTCTTGAACCTGACAATATCATTGCACTTCCTCATTATGCAAGAGGAACACGAGGCATTCCCCTCAATTGTCAGCAATTTACGTTGGACTATGAACCCCCTCTCTATTTTATCATTAATTCTGACAATATTTATGATTTTTTTGAACACTCTCATATTTTTTTACTCTGAATTAAAATTGAACTTACCAGAATTTGCGAATTCACGTGAAATTTCATCTGTTAATAATTCCAATCTGTTTTTCGACGATCCCACGATTTTAATTCTGCAGAGAATTTTAATATCCAAATTTGATAATTCACCAATTCCTGAGTACGGTAGTGCTACTCTTGGTACAGCTGTTGTATGCCACCAGAGAGGAACTCCAATTGCCAACAGTATCAGGGCGAATGATATGCTCGCATAGACTCTGTACTTCTCTGAAAGACAAAAATTGATTTATTAATTGGATTATCGAGGAAACAAAGAGTCCCTGGAAATGCGAGTTATTAATAGAATTTCTGATAATTATTGGAGTAACGATGAATTCATGATAGTCTTGGAGATAATTCATTGCTGATTGGGAGATTATTGGGATTATTTTGATGGAGTGTGATTGATTGCAAAATTCATTGGAAATTTCGTGAAAAGCGTTGGGTTTATGGGAAATTTTGCAAGAGATCTTTTCTGGTGCTCATGAAAATCTCTATAAAAAAGATCTCTGGACGAATTTGAAAATAATTAAAAATTAATTTTCTAATTTCCCCATTTTTTCTACATTTTAGTAAATAAATTGAAACAATTCCTCTTTCAAGTTTCACCTTGATAATACAAACATTACGCACTTTATCCACTTGAACAAATTGGAGTTATTAAAATTTATAGGCTTCATTTAGATTCCACATATTGTCATTAAAAAAATTGTAAAATTTTCATCACAAGAGTTGAAGAACTAAAATTTTGAAAAAAATTAAAAAGAGAAAAGACGAAATTCATTTACTGAAAATAATTGAATTATGAAATAGTAATTTCCGTCTCGAATTATGCAAAATTCCCACTCTCGGCCAAAAACTGAATGACGTCAAGTGACAATGGCATTTTAGCATTGGCCAAAGGGATGTAAAAGTTTCTTGCACATTGTTGCACGTAATATCAGTGTATAAAATGCTCCTGCAATGAACCCATTAAATATCAGTTTCTTCTTTAAATTAAATTCTCGATTAGTCTGAAAAAAAGGCAGTGAGTTGATTCGGTATTTTCACTAGATTTATTTGATTCCCAAAGTGTTTTGAATAATTGCCAATAATAAGTAGGAAGACAGTATGCCTATGATTGGCCGTGAGGGAACTTGCACGTGTCAGTGAAAGTAAGAAAAAATCATGAAAATAAACAATTCTCAAAACTCTGTTACGTAAAGAATGAATTCATAGTTTTTAAGTGTAACAACATTGATATCAGCGTCATCGGAGCGATTTATCATTCAATCATTTCCATTATTTTTGTTTACATCAGTTCATACAAGTTTCATTGGGTTTATCCATCATTGCATAAGACTGGGGAAGCCAAAAATTTTATACTTAATACTAATTTTCCTTCAAAAACTTGCGAAATTATTTTTTAAAATAATAATAGTGTGAATTTATCATCGATTATATTATTGGATTACCGCACGTGTAAATTCATCGGTCGATGATCTCATCCATCATTTCTCCTTCTTCTAATTTTTTCGTGTTTCTACGATATCGAGCAGTAAATCGTCGATTTCCCTATATATGAGAATACACATGCTGTCTTTGTGTACTCAAGATGTGAAGATAAATTTTGAAATTAACTATACCATTATCTTCTTTTACATAATTAAGAATTCGATGGTATAAACGATATTTCAAAGAATTTTTTTTTTTTATGATTGAACTGAAGTTTTTTAATTTTGGAAGAACGTCTTCTAGGTGATTTAATTTTGGAGAAATTGAATAAATGCAAGGGGATTAGTTTCCATGAGATTAAATAGCGAAATAAGAGTCAATATGAATCAGAGTATTTTTAGAATTAAAGATCACTAGGAAAAATTGAAAAAAAATCATATTGAAGAAAATTCCGGTTCTTCTTGTCTGAAAATTTGTCTTTTTTGAATTCACCCATTCAATTACAAAAAAAAACTGGGAAAACTTTTGTTTATTTGTGTTTTTTCATTATCATTTTTATCGATTTTTTTTTCCTCAATAGATAACTTTTTTGAGATAAATCTTTTGCATCAACATTCAGCATAAATAAATGAGCTTAATCAGGTGAATTATAAATGGGTGAATAATCAAGGTGATGGTCAAGGTGAATAATAAATAGATTCAAAAAATTGAGTATAAATTTTCCTCTACGTTTTTTCGTAATTAATATTTTTCATTAAGATTTATCATGAATAAGTGAACTTTATTGAAAAGGTGACTCATAAATAGATTCAAAAAAATTATAATGAGTATTCCTGTGGATTGAGGAAATTTTTGGAAATAAAATCCCAGAAATTTAATAATTGGAGAAATAAATAAATCCATTGAAAAAAATGAATTATCAATTTTTAATGTCAATTCATAGGTTTTTTTTGTTAATTCAAAGCACGTTGGACCGGCGCAGAGGTTTTGGCCTTGGGCTAATGAAACTCAGGGGCGACGCAGTAAATTGCCGCGAAAATGTACGTGACGAATTAAATTTTGAATAGCTGCAATCGTTTTATTCGTTAATTTCGTTCATTAAAAAGTGAGAAGAAAATCTGATTAATACGAATTATTTATTTGACTCTTAACACTTCATTCAATTAAATTCCCATAAATTACGACGAAATTAAAAATGAATTCATAATAATTTAATTATTTTTTTAAAATGAACTTTGCTGATTCAGTTGCTCAAGTTTTGTAATTCAATCTTGACTATCAAGACACCTGAACGTATCCTTGGACATGTATACAGTACTCTCATTATCGAGAAATCTTCATGCACGGTATGCCTGAATAATTGTGATTACGTCTAATTCATCGTATAATTTCATTTAATTATCGTAAAAATTTTGTATCCTGATATGAACGAGAAAATCAAAGTTTTCATTAAACATTGTTTATTCTTCTCTCTTTTATAGTCAATTTCGAGATTTGATTTGCTATCAAAATTATCAGAAAATAAATCAGGAAGGGAACATTTACAAGAGTATAAATTATTTTCTTGCGTTTAATACGCATTCCCTGGTGTCAATAGGTTGTTTTCAATCTCAGTGTATTTAATTTTTTTCATTGTAATTAGAAAAAAATTAAATTACGTCATTAGCTATGGAAAATAGAGAAATTTAGGAAATAATTGATTTTTTAATTATTTTTGATAATAATCAAATTTTAATTAATTTTAAAAAAATGTTTTTTTGTCTCTGATTTTTTCTTTGAATTTCGAGAGGATTGTTTCTGAAGAAAATTCCATTTTCCATTGAAATAAGAAATAATTCAACGGAAAAGATTTCTGAAGCTTTTGTGAGAAATTGAAAAGATGCATTCATGTAAAACAGAAATCCACATTTACAAAATTATTCCCAACAAAAGTTAATCTAGATGATTGTAGATTATTATTGAATAATTCTTGGATCACGAGGGAGGAAGTGATTGTCAACAAATTCCATCAGAATAGCATGATATTTGGTTATAAAACACAATTGACATAAGAAGGGCTAATTAAGATTTGAAAGAACTAAATAATTACGAAAATAATTACAAAAATTACTTTTTGATGATAAACAATGAATTAACTCCTCTTAATAATAGAAAATTGTGTGAACTAATTTTTCTTATTTTCCCTCATTTATTGAGGTTGAGACCAAATGGGGATGCATTAATCGGGGGGGAGTATGGAAGGGGGCCGAAGACGAGTAGTTGAGTGAACACAATGTTCCACAGTATTTGATGAGACGTTCACGACATTTAGTCTTCTCTGGCCCTCTTCCCCAATGTAAACTCATTTCTAAATTAATTTAACTGAAAAATAGCAAAATTCACATTTTCATTTTTCTCAAATGATTCCATCAATTTTTTAAAACAATATAAAAATTGATTAATTATAATTAACCAGTGATTGTTGTCTGTGATTGTGAATTTGAATGTATAAAAAGTTTTATTTTAGTTCTTTTAATTAATGTGAAAAATTGTTAATTCAATTTTAAATTCCTTGTATTCATTGACACGTGTTCTAAATGAAGGTAAACCTTGAAATAATTCATGAATTTTTTGAGAAAAATAAGAAAATTAAAATATCCCAAAATATCACATTAATAAAATGCTAAATTCATTCTTCTCTCAAATAATAAGAAATCATTGAGAATTATTGGAAAAAGATTTTGATTGACCATTTGTGATGGACAAGTGGGGGACTTTTTGCTCTTATCGACAGGTGTATTGCCTGAAGAAGTCGTCCAGCCAGCATTTCAAGAGAAACCAGAGTCGAGTCCTCTTTTATAATTGCTGAAAAAAGATAAATTTTCAGGGGACCAGAGAAAAAGGAGGAAAACGTTTGACGTTTGAGAAATGATGCAAAGAAATATTGAACTCTGCTGTTGGGGTCGTCGATTCCGTTCTCAATAAGTCATTGCACTCGTTACAAAAAAATTAATTGAATTCATCATTTTCTTTGTTTTTCATGGAATCATTTCGATGAAAGAAAACCTCTCTTTCCTTTAGCCTCGACCATTTCACTCGAGTCAATTCCTCAAAATGTCCAATAATTTGGAGCACCATTTTTGCAATTCTATAACAAGAACAGATTTTAATATGCGTTTTATTCATGACTATTCTCATCATCACCGGTTGACCCGGTTCGAGCTGGAAAACATTAACGCTACATTATTGAATGGAGAAAACGTTGAATCGTTGACCCTGTGAGGTCAAGTGGAATAATGCAAGACCAAGGCGACAAAAAATTGCGAGATGCCCAGAGAAGGGAGTGATATGGAAGGAGCAAAAAGATTTAAACGTCTTGTGTTGATTATCAGTGTCTATCAGTTGCATCTTATTCTATGATGGCTGAATTCTTGGGTAGATTGAGGGAACATACATTGGTCGAGAGCAGAGAATTAGTTGAACTTGCAGATGGTTTCATCAAGAAATTTTGTAGAAAAGAGGACATGAGAATTGACGTGAGACTTGAATTTTTGGTGCTAGTTGTTTTTTATCTTGATTTCGGAGAATAACTTGTTTGTTGACGTTGAGATAGAATTCTTAGTAAAAAGGGTCTTTTTAGATTGAATTATCAAAAATGATGAAAAATAGAAAAATTGATTTTCATTGCACTTTACTGATTAGATCTAATCATTGAAGTCCTCGATCTCAATCATTTTCTATATTTTAATACTCTCGTCCATTTTACCCCACCTTGGGTGTCATAAAAAATGGCACAATCCTTGAACTAATAATTTTGATGATTACTCTCTCAATATATCAGTGCGAATTTAATTGAAATTTATCTGGAGCATCAACCACTCTATCAAATGATTAATCATCAAATACATTTTCTCTAAAGTGTTGGTAACAATTCATTGTGTATACTCCTCATCAACCAATGAAATTTGAGGAATAACATTCTGAGTAGAGGATCAGGTAGTTTTGGGTCATACTGATAAATTCATTCTGACGCTAAAAAATTTAGTTTCAGTGAGGTGAATGAAACCAGTGCAGTAAGATGACGACCAAGGTAGAAACTACTTGCATCAAAATGGACGGCGATACTAAGTCAACTAAAGTGTACATTAGATCATGAATTTCTTTGAATTTTTCAGTGATATTGAAATGTAGAGAATTGATTATTTTATTTTCTTTCAGAGTGTTCAGAAAAAACGATAGTTTTATGATTCTTCTTTGCCGATTCATTGTGATGTATTGGAGAACTATTCTGTTGCTGTTATGGCCAATTCTACTTCTTCCTTTAGTTATATTGAATCATGGAGAGGTAATGATTATTGAATTTTCCATATTTAAATCATCCTTATAAAAGAAACAAATATGAAATTAATTTCGTATTTTTTGTGCTAATAATATTTCTTGAATTCTATTTTTAATACGTTATAAATGTTCATTTATTATTCCAGATGTACAGATGTCTTTATGTTGTTGCATTAATGGCAATGTTTTGGGTGACCGAAGTTCTACCCCTTCCAATAACTGGAATGATACCAGTTGTCCTTTATCCATTAATGGGAATTTTAAGTACATCAAAAACCACTGATTGTTACATGAATGACACAACAATGATGTTCTTAGGAAGCTTGGTCGTTGCAGTTGTTATTGAAAATTCGGGTTTACACATGCGTGTTGCATTGTTGATAATCAAAACAATCGGCTGCAGTCACAGGAAGTAAGTTTAAGTCATTGCAGCATAAAAAATATTGAAAATCTGTAAATTACATCGTTTATCATTAATTCAAGTACTTTCTTGGATTCTCTCATTTCAGATTGAGTTTGGGACTTTTTTCGGTGACCATGTTCATATCAATGTGGATTTCTAACACAGCTGCAACTGCCATGATGATGCCCATTATGGAGACTGTCTTGATTGAACTTGAAACGGTGAGTTCATCTGAAGAAATTTATTTTCCTCGTTTTAGTAGTGAGGATTCTTTAAAATATTTTCTGCTATCAGCAAGGACTTGGCAACATGTTCGAGCCGGACGATTCGGTGCCAGAGGAAGAAGGTGCAGAAAGGTAAATAAAAATTATCATCGTTCAGAAGGATTTAATTGGAGCCTTTTTTGTAGCACAAAAAAATGCTACAAAGAAATTCATAAATTCATGCACTTGGTTTCTTTTCACTCATCTCTCCACTCTTCTTGACAACCGAATTGCTTCATCCTCATTATATCTCGACAGACGAAAGAAGCCAACGCACACAACCATGGTTTATTACTTGTCTGCTGCTTATGCCTCGAGCATAGGTGGAATTGGTACACTTGTTGGAAGTGGAACAAACTTGACCCTCAAAGGAATTTATGAAGAGTAAGTACATTCTGCTTTTACTCCAACAAATGATTAAGAGAACACGAAAATTTCAGGGCCAATGTCTCTTGAATCATTTTCCATCGCATTTTCAACAATTATGAGAATTCTTTAAACTATTAATCATAATTTCTTCATTCAGACGCTTCGAGGAGAGTCCAGGCATAAATTTCGCCTCCTGGATGCTTTACGCAGTTCCAGCTATGATCCTCATGGGCCTCTTCACTTGGCTGTGGCTCCAAATCATGTACATGGGCCTCTTCAGACCGAACAGTAAAGATGCAAAGGCAATAGACATTGGGATACAAGGCGAAAAAGTCGCTGGTGCAGTCATTGATAAAAGATACAAAGAATTGGGTCCAATTACTTGGTATGAATCAGTCGTTGGATTCTTGTTCATCAGTGTTGTGCTCCTCTGGTTCTTCAGAAAGCCAGGATTTGTCAGAGGATGGCCATCTTACCTTACAGACTTGTGCGTATTTTCTAAAAATAATTTTCTTCAAAAATTATTCCAAATTTATCACTAAAATTGTTTTTACATAAATCTTCCAGGCCAGTGAAGGACTCAACAGCAGCAATCGCCCTGACAATTCTCCTCTTCGTAATCCCTTCTAGACTCGATTTTCTTCACTCATTCGACAAAGACCCGAGTAAAAGACCAACAAAACCAGCTCCAGCTCTGATAACTTGGAAAACAATTCAGGAAAAAATGCACTGGAGTCTTTTATTCGTACTTGGTGGTGGTTTTGCCATTGCAACTGGTAGCGCTGATTCTGGATTATCAGCAATGCTTGGAGAATCATTATCCGGTTTGAAGGGTCTCAATGAAATTATGATTCTCTTCATTGTTTGTTTCTTCGCCGAAACAGTTACAGAATTAACTGCCAATGTTGCTGTTGCAAATATTATCCTTCCAGTATTGGCGGAGATGGTAAATATATTCTCTCTTCAATTGAATTTAATTATTTTCATTCGAGTGACTCTGAATTGTTCAGAATTTTGGCAAGTTCTTTTCTGAATCTAATTAGTCTCTCATTTGTGTTTCAGTGTGTGGCTATTCACATTCATCCACTGAAGCTAATGCTCCCAGCCGCTCTCTGCTGTTCATTCTCATTTCATCTACCAGTCGGAACACCACCGAATGCAATTGCAAGTGCAGCAAGTCACATTCAAACAAAGGACTTCGTTATTGCTGGAATTGGACCGAGTATAGCTACACTAATTATCACAGTCTCTACATTCAGTACTTGGGGAGCTTATGTATTCGATCTACATGAATTCCCCGAATGGGCACATTCAAAATTATAATTATTTTAGCATGATAATGAATGTAACTCGATGGAATGCGGATCTTTGTACATAATTCGACGAAATTTTATTTTTAATAAATGAATTGATTTTTTTTCCATGGGTTTCATTTTTATTTGCACGAAAAAAAATTGAATTTTTGGAATTAAAAAAAATAAATAAATTAAAGTTAATTATCGTCTGAGACTCACCATCGACCGGATCATTCTTTGGAATAACTTCAGCTTCCTCAGCCATGTCATCTGCTGATTTTAATTCCTCTCAGTCCTCCAAACTCTTTCCTCCCTCTCCCCGGAACGATCCCTTCGAATATCTCCGTATTGTCGCCGAAATTAATTGAGAAATCTGCTGATTATCCTCGGACATAACCTTCACGACCCGCCCTTCTCCCAAAATGTCGCCAAAACCTCCGAACTTTACAATAATTCCAGAATTTTCACCAACACTCTCTCCCCAGAACTCAACTTCTCAATTAACCGATCATAGAATCTTTAAAACAACACTAAACAAACCAAAAACAAATGAATAATTCACAGCTCCAGTTATTTGTCATTGTTGATAAACCGCCGGAACTCAATAACTCAAGTGGCGCCACCTGTAATTCAAACGATTCAAAAATAAATAAAAATTTCTTCATCACTCTACATATGTGTAACAATATTCTTACAATTGTTAACTTCAAAAGACACGAATCTTTAAATTCATTATATCTAAAAAAAATTAATTGTTACATTAAAATAGAAATATTGAAATTCAGGGAAAATCTCTGCAAGAAAAACGACGAACGCAAATTTAAATAATTTTATTAATAAATTACAGAAACAATAGACTCATAAAAAAAGTAAACATAGAATACAATTGTCAAGAAACAACTATGATAAGCCGTTCCAAAATTAGAAAATCGTGAAGGACAAGAAGCGATCAATAAACGCATCTGAAACAAATTCCCGCAAACTCCCAAAAATGTCCCCCGAAAAAAAAGCCATCGATTCAATAAATCCCCCACTCTCTCCCCCAATTCCTCCTGAATCCATGTACTTTACAATATTTATTCGAAACCAATATTTAATTATCGGCGATTGTTATCTCTCCCGGCACATTGTCTTCCATCGAGTCTGCATGCTGCGCACGCAGCATTGAGGTTAGATTTTGTTGTGTTGTAAAAAAAAGTGAATTCTTTAGAGCGGTGTGTTACGTCGTCTCGGCCGTCTCTTCCACATACATATCTTTGGTAAAGTGTAGTGTAAAACCCGCATATCGGCAGTGACGTGCGCGTCTTTGACGAAAGGTAATCATCATATATACTTGACGCCTGCGGGTAAAATCGAATAAACTTCGTGGCCAAAGTGCTTCATCTGTTTCCCCGCATCTACGGTCATTCACCGAAGACGCAAAATAATAATAATAACAACAGTAATAATTAGAAACATGATACTGCAATCTGTGTCTATTGTCAAAGGCTCTGGGTGAATTTTTCTATTCCAAAAAAAATAAAATTGTTATCATTAAAGAGGAGCCATCGCAGTAGTGGTACGCATCTAATCGTACAATTCATTATTTACTAAATTACGTGATTTTTTTTTATCAGTAATTGTTAATGCGACTTAAGAGATAAAGTGAGTACTTGGTTAAGTACTTGGGTGATTTTTGTGTCAATTGTTTTGATTGTTTACTGTGTCTAATTTTTCATATTCAGTGATTTTTAATTTTTTTTTGTATTTTTTCTTCATTCCACTGTTCACGTGATTTTGGAAGACGTTCATGGTCATACGAATGAATTCATGAGGATTTTTGTTGGATGTCTCGATCGATTTTCATGTTCCCTTCATTATATGACCTTCAAGGGCTTCCTGGTTTAGTCGTAATGTTGAAGCATCTGCTTTAATGGTTTGTTGTTCACGTGATAATGCCATAAAAATTATCGTTATTTGAGAATCATTTGTTTTTTTTTGTGTGAAAACACATTCACACATTTACTATTGGTTTCCATGAGATAATGACGATATTCCTCTTTAGCTATTTGAGGCTGAAGGATTGAAAGGTAATTGTTGATTATTAAACTGGTGATTGTTGCTAATGTCTCTATTATTTCCCTTGGTTTTGTTTCCAGAACTTTGCAAATGGGGGGTTGATCGATTTTTCACGTTCACCACGTCACCCTACTTAGTCTCAAGAACTTCCGGTTACCAGAGAGGAAGGAATTTTGTTATTCGGTAAACCGTCATGAGGACACTTTTATTTTTTAATAATCAGGTATTAATTAATGATGAATCAAGATACTTTTCACAATTGTTGATTAAGTCATTGAGCTCACATTAATTATCCTTATCTGCTTGAGATTTTAATTGATTTATATCGTTCAAGGACATTCCATACGGCAGTTATCTTTATTATTGAGTCATTAAATGATGCAGATGGAGAAATTTCAATTAATGAAGTTGTAAAGAAGAATTCTTCATTGACGCATTGACGTTCCTGACGGATGCACAATATTTGTCTTCTTCAATGCATCCCGAACAATCTCGCTGCTTCTCAAGATCCGCAAATTCAGATAATTCCTCACAGCCCCGAAAGACATTGCCAGAAGATAAGAACAATTCATGAGCCACACTTGTGGATTCGAGCAGAGGAAGACTTTCATAGAAATCACCATAAACATTGGTGTCCACAGGGCTATTCCCATGATCAATGAGGACCTGAATGTATCGGCCAATTTCCGCATTTCCTCAGCTTCTTCCTGCATGCCATGAAGACAATCGTTATCTTCTCCCACAATTTTCTCTTCTTTTTCTTCAGATTGATCTCCTCCAGTCTCATCATCCTGTTTTTTAGCAAACCAACCGAATTTCTGAGGTTTCGGAGATTCCGAAGAGGCCGAAGCAGATGCTGAATCACTCGTCAACGACTTCTGACTCAAAAACTCCAATCTTTCAAGCGCACTGACGCAAACGTGCCTAGATCGCATATTCAACAACGCAGAAACGAGAATTGGACCGAAGTAAATAAAGATCAGCAGCAGAAGCAGATGAATCTTCAAAAAGTCTGGAGATATGAAGCATTCGTTCTTCATGCATTTAGAAACCTTTGAATTCATTTCACCAAGAAATTCTTCATTTACCTGAACTTCATCATCCAAATACAATCTCCCTGTCGCTGAAATCGTCGGTCTTCTTCTATCTTTAACGATTAACTTTGTATTGACACTTTGAATCTTCTGCATAATATCTTTATGAATTTCCTCGTCCGACTTTAACTGAATCTTCATTGAAGTTGTCGTGGGCATTTCTGTGGTTGTTGGAGTCAGAGTCTCGGTTGGATATTCAGTGGAATAATTCGATGAATTCTTTATCAGGTCTTCAAACAGTTTAACGTCATCATCAACCTCGGGAATTTTCGTGTAATTTGTGATGCTCAACAGTTGACTTTGGTTGTAATGACTCTCTGGTCTTTCGAAACTCAATCCCGAGTCGTTCATCATCATTTGCACAATCTTGTAAATACTTCCAACAACTTGATCAGTTTCATTCGATTCTTTTTGGATTTTATCTAGTGATAAGTCGTTAATGTAATTATCTCTATCAGTAAAATTGAAATATTCAACGTTGTTTTCAGCGATAACGGAGTAACAATTTTCAAAAGGAAAATTCGTTGTTAATGCGCAAGTAACATCGAAAGCCCGGTGATTATTCTTCACTTTTTCACGTTCTGCAAATTGGAGAATCAACGTTAGAATAATCGGAAGTAGCCATTGACTAGCAACACTGGAAACAGTCAATGTCTTTCTTTTATCTGAAGGATTATTGTCTACTAGACTTCGGTTCTCCACTGTGTTCATGATGCTCCTGCACTTTTTCCGAAGAATTTCAACGTCAAAATTGTACTGCATTGACATTGATAACAGTGATACAAATGAATTCACAAATGGAATTAAAAACAATGAATAATTCATTATGACTGTCTTCAAATCACAATCAATATTATCTTCACTCGTTCCATTCAATGTCTTCAGTATTCTCATTGCATCCTTCGATCCATCAAGTCTTTCTGACATAATCTCATTGTATTGATTGATGAAGAGAAGCACAGCTGTTAAAACACTGCTGAGAATATCCGAAGTTACGAGAAGATATATCGGTGAAGTAATGCACTTTTTGAAGTTTCTTTTTAACAGGAAAATTAATGAAATTGTACTAGACAGGAGCAACATTGTACCGGCGATACCGAGAATTATTGCGTTCATTTTTAGAGCTTCTGAAGTTGGATTTTACGGTCTTTTATTGTTCTTTCTTTTTGGTCGAGAGTTTTCAAGTGGATCCTTTGATCATGAAAGTTCTTGTTTGAATGGGACTCAATGGGGTTTTTTTCGTAGGATTTTATCGGAAAATTGTGTATGGGGGCAAGTGCAATCTTTTATGGAGTTAACTGTATTCAGTGGAGTCATGAGGGCTCAATAATAACTTGATCAATAATGAGATAGAAAAATCTTCATTTGCAATGTATTTTTGAAAAAGTGATAGGATAATTATCTCATCGCATTGTCACTCAATTAACATTCACTCATTATCCGATAATGTATTATTGTGGGTTAAACGAGTTTACAATAATTACGCCAGTAATGACCGCAGAAAGTTTATGAATTGAATTGACGTAATTGTTGATGAAATGAGTTAATTAATTTAAAAATAGTATTAAATATGAGAAGTGCACGAGGCATGTTTCATTCAAATTTAATTATATTTCGAGGGTAGAATTGAATTACTTAATATTCATCCGAGAATATTAGATTATAACGCTGCAGTATATCAGAGATGAAGCTCGGGTTAATTTATACTCCACGGAAAAAGTTCTCTTGACAAATTCATAGTGTAATAATTTTTTAATTTTTCAGAGAGACGCAAAAATGTCAGTTCGACGTAAAACAGATCCTGCAATGACCCAGAGAATATGGGACGCAATAAAGACAGCAATAAACCAAAGGAGCTTACCCAGTAATGAACGTATTGTTAGACATTTTGCTAGAGTTTATGGTATGACTGAGCATGCTGCACAGGATGAATTATATAAAGCTGTAGATGATGGTCTAGTCTCTTTAAAAAAAGTACAATCAAAAGGTGGTATGGATCAAGAAAGTTATAGATTACCACTGGATCCATGTGAGAGTGATGGACACGATTGGTACTGCTATGACTGCCACAAAGCAGGCCAAGTGGAGACATGTAGACAGTGCTTCAGGGTTTATCACACTGAATGCCATGTACCAAATGTTATTGAGACCAAATTATGTGAATTTTGTGAAAATATTAATGGTGATAATTATTCTGATATTGCTGCATTAAATCACATTCTTGGATTTACTTGTGGGCATCTTAAAGCTAAATTACCGCAAGAAATTACTAATAGGAAGATTATCGGTGATAATTCAAATGTTGAAGTACCACCAGGTGGTCTTGCTGGACCAACATGGATTAGTGAGGGTGAAGACTCGTGGAGGCCAGGTGTTATCATTAAAAATCATATGGACTTGACGATTATGGAGGCAAAAACGAAGAGAAATGAGTACAAGTCACTTGCTGAATTTCAGGCTGATGCACATAATATTTTACATAATATTATTGTTTATCATGGGAGTACGTATATTTTTAAATGGTCATCTCTATCATTTTCTACTTAATTTAATTGAAAAATCTAACGTGATTAATTTATTACAGAAAATAGTACAGTGGGTGAAATGGGTGTGACAATGTACCAGGATTGTTGTTACGATTTAAAAGAAATACGTCGTTGTGCTGATTGTTATCGAATATCAAATGAAAAATCCGAAAAAATGTGGTTCTGCATACCCTGTGATCCACCGCATCAATTAGTTTATGCTAAACAAAAGGGTTATCCTTATTGGCCAGCAAAAGTTATGGAAGTAAAGCATGATTTGTACGATGTTAGATTCTTCGGTGGTCATCATATGAGAGCAAACATTGAAAAAATCTTCATTAAACCAATCACCGCTAGTATACAAAGTCTTCAGGTAAGAGATGAGATGATGAGGGTATACGATGGAAGACAGTGCACGTAATGGAATAATAAAAGCCCAATTATTTAGATGTAGAAGTGTTTTTTAAAGTAGAAGTAGACTAGATGGATAAATGTAACTTGATTTTATCATAATTTGGTGAGTATCTTGAGAGCAGAGGAAAGTTGGGGAAATTTTAAGCTTTTAGTGCACTAAAACTCAATAAAATATAAAGAAAAGGGTTTAGGGAAAATAATTTAAAGAATTGTATTTTCCGGTATTTCTCACTACTTTCAAAATACTCCCGGATATAAGGGGATGGAGTACTGGAAAATTTGGTGATTTCAATGCACAATAGACTGTGTTAATTCGTAATAAATGAAACGTTAAAAATAATCTCTTGCACAGCCGTCAGAAAAGGGAAAATGGAAGGAGATGCAGGTATGCACACGGTTCCCATGGATAATTAACATCCTGTAACAGAGTTATTCACACTATTTAATATAAACTGTAAATTTAATAATTATTCGAGAAAAATTGAGTTAAACAAAATTTAAAAACAAAAATTGGCCCAATTTTCATTAGATCAAACGTACGAGTGCTTGGAATAAGGCTTTCGAGGAGTTGAAGCATCATCAGACGCTGCTCCAGAAAATGGGTAAAAATCGTTACATAACTTGTGATGTGGATGACAAGGACGAGGACGGGCCGAAACCACCGAAAATAAGGAACACCGGAACAAAGGTAGCGTCTAATGGCGCTTCATTAAAACAGATTATGAAAGACTTGAGAGTGAAAGTTGAAAGGTTGAATTCCGATGGCAATTTCGACTCACAGACGAGTCAAGAGACGAAGAAACCAATCAATGAGGATGGTAGCAGTAGGTCAACGAGTGAGGACAGGCAAGTGCCATTGCTGCCAGTTGCTGAGGACGAACCACCGAGAGAAATATCAAGTACTTGTCCCCTGGGATTGAAGAAAGAGGGCTCGCAGGAGGATATGGTTACATCTAGCTCGCAGGAACCGAGGACCAAGTGTGTTTTAGTTCAAACGGATCAAAGCCAGTCTGATGTTGTTCCAGCAAAGGTAAATTCATTGAAATTATCATATTTCATATTTTTGATTTAGTTGTCGACGTTTGGTCATTCAATTTATAGGGGAGATTGGGGTAAAATGGACATTCTGATTGAACGGTTGGAGATAGCGATTTTCTGATGATTCCATTGGAAAGCTGAGGAAATTTTAAGGGGAAAACATGTGTCGAAATTAATTTTTTCGAGTTTCTTGAAAATTCGATTTTTTTCACCCAGAAAAACTCGGAAAAATTAATTTCGACCCATGTTTTCCGCCTAAAATTTCCTCAGCTTTCCGATGGAATCATCAAAAAAATTCTATCTCCAATTTCAAAGTGAGCATGTGTCCATCTTACCCCTTGTGGCCTTTTCATCCCACCTTCCCTTATACATACTCATTCATCTCTAAAATTCAAACGTCGACAATAATCAATTGATAGAATTTAATTGATGAGGAATGTGATAGAAGCGTGCTGACACAGTATTCGAGTAGTATGTGGTATGTTTCCAGGTGAAAAGAGAACGTAGAACATCTGAACAGCCAACTACAACTGGACTTGAGAAATTACGGAGAGAAATGGAGCTTGACAAGTGTCGAGAGTTAGAGAGACTGCAGGCTGAGCATGCCAAAGTCCTGAGGCAATTGACTGATAAACATCAGCAAGTTATCTCGGAAATCAAGAAAAAGCAATGGGTATTTATTTTTCTCCATCCACTTTATTTTTATTTGTTGAATGAGATTGTTAATCTTATTACGGAATTTTTAGTGTTACAATTGCGAAGCCGAGGCGATTTATCACTGCTGCTGGAACACAGCATACTGCAGTACTGACTGCCAACAAGTGCATTGGCAAAGGGAGCACAAAAGAGTGTGCAGACGTAAACGCTAGTTGGAACTGAATTGTCCAAATAAAAGTACAATAATTAATGGACCCAAATCACTTTCGCTTCGCTGGTGATGCTATTGAAGAAAATTCTCGAGGCAGATTTTTTCAAAAAATATTTGACGAATGTAAGAAGTGAAGACAATTATTAGGAGCACTTAACTGAAATATATTAGAACTGGAGGAAGAACGATAATGGCCAGTTGTGGAGGCTTGAAGAAAGAGGGAAAATAAGCATTAATGTTATAAAAAAAATTCCATCAGAGCATTTTGCAGATTGGAGAAATAGCTTCAGTGTTCCTTCATCGTCACTATTAATTATTCAAGAAGAAATATATATATATTATATAAAAGAGTCTTATAAGGAACGTTTTTTGTATTAATTACGTTCTCTCAGGTTAAATAAAAGAAAGATACAATTGTTAAAATTATTAGGAAAAATTAGTTACTAATTGTGTCATTTTGAGACAATTATTTCACACTCTGACTACAGTCATTGACTTAAACGGAAGAAATGCCTAACATATCCATTCAAGGTGGCAATCAAATGTTATTTATTTAATTTCTTTCTCTTTCATTGTTACTTTTATTTCAATGATTATTGATTTCCTGTCCTTTCATTGTACTCAGTGTCAATGAAAAAAAAAGAAGGAAAAATTAAAATTATTATTAAAATTACGTAAATATAGATGAAAATCATGAATCATGGATATCATTATTATAATAACGTAGACAGATCCAGCGTTTCGTATTGAATATTCAGATTAAACATCTTTCGTTAGGAAGGCAAATATATAATTTACCAATTATAAAAGAAAAAGCACAAACTCTCATCAAAATATCTTCACGTAGTTTGAAGTAAAGATGATGAAAATTAATAGAAAAATGTATAATGTGAAGATGCATTTCTTTTTTCATGCACAAATTTCCACTAGATAATGGAAATAATTAATTTTTTTCTTGTTTTCTCATTAATTAATGATTATCATTGATCTGATAATTATTATTAAAACAAAGATATAAATAATGAATTGTTTATAAAAATTATAATTTAATGTTAAATATAAGTTGGAGTCAGCCTTTGTAATAATAAGTACCCATTTTTTCCCCTCGTTTTTGTTTATAAAAAAATCCTGGTAAAGAATATTGTTGAGTATAAACTGTTTCCTTCATTAATAAAAAAAAGTAAGAAGAAAAACTTGAATTCATTCATTCGCAACATTTATTCGGCATTATAAATAATTATAAATCTCTCAAAGTTCCCTCAGACAGTATTTCTTCATTTCTTATTACAACAAATAAATAATTTCATCAATAAGCAATTAAAAAAAAAAAAAAACAAATTCAAGTGCCCTGAGTTGCTCTGACCTCTTTACTTGCCATAGCAAGTGCCATTTGTCCTTTTTCATTGCCCTCAGATACTTGAATGAATCCAGCAGTGTCCACTTGGTCCATTGAGAGTTTCTCCAAAAGTTCAGTCTCTGATTGCTCCAATTTCTCTCCCAATTGTTTGAGTGCACTCAAAACTTCGCCCCTCTGTCTATCACCAACATCTTTACTCAATTTACCAAGTTTTATTTCTCTATCGATGATTGACAAACGTTCCCTCAATTGTTTCGGCTCACGTTTACCAAACATACGTATGACTGACGGTGTTTTAAATGCAGCACTTATTGCTGCCTGTGTCGCTAATTGCACTGCTCCCAATTCGTCTACCAGTGTCATATCACCTTTTATCATGCGTTGGAGACTATCATTAAATTCACGTAATTGCTCCATTGTTTCGTCTTTGGTCTCTTCGTACTCGGATGCATCCAACTCGTCTCTGAAAAGTCATAAAGTCAGGTTTATTCATTCGTGTTTCATAATTTTAGTGAAAATATGAAATTCAAACTCACTTGCATTCTTCCAAATCTTCTAATTGCTGGACCAATCTGTCCAGCTGCTCCTCCAGATTCTTTCTGAGAGTTTCAGTCTCAACTTTACCATGAGAACTCATTCTGAATAACCAAACAAAGGGTTATGTCACAAATATTATAAATGTCGTGAAATTGAGATACTTTTGTTCTGCACTTTAATCGTAAAATCAGAGTCTTATCGTTCAATCCTTATCGTCAACATGGAAAGATTGATAGAATGATTATTGTCATTCATGTAATGAGATAGTGGGGAGATATTAACCGGTGTTGTTAAGTTGATACCTTTAACTCTGTAAATTGGCAGCAGATGGTGATATTCATTGATGGCTCTTTCATAACAATTAAAATTGATTTCCAGTGTTAAACCTTCAATTGAAATATTTTAATTATTCTGAAAAATAATAATAGGAAATTATTCAATTGGGATTAAAATCGATTTTTATTTTTACCTTTCGAAGAAAATTAAATTCTGAAAATTCAAATTTAATATCCGATGATTGTCAATAGGAGCCGCATTCTTTCCGCGATATAAATATCCTTTCTGAGGTAATATAAACAACATTCAGTTGACAGTGTTTGCCAATTCGATTCTGGAATGTGATGAGCATTCACGAAGGATCTGAATTCAAAATGGTCTGAATCCGCTGTCAAAAATTATAGGTATGTGTATATTACATTGAGTATTGCAGTAACAATTAATGAATTAAATTCTTTTTAAAAGGATTTAATTCCTCATTTTTATTCTAGATCGAGCACTCACGTGCCCGATCGCCAAATTAATTAAAAAAATAGGATATTTAATTGAATTTAAATATATTTACTTAATTCAGTTGCAGAGAGCCACTGTCTCCCTCCATTTCCCAAAACCAAATTTTCCCTCGCTTCCTTCCACTGATCAATTCAAGATGGCGCCACCCACCAGACAAATCATTAGGAAATTGTGAGTCCATATGGAAGATAATTATTTTCGTGTGCCAATTGTTTCCAACGTTTATTATTATTTGATTGCCTTTGTTTGGGAAAGGACTTGATTGAAATATGGATGAGACAAAGAAGAGCTTGATCGAGGGACACGGGGTCAAGCAGCTGCATATTTCACTCGCTGAAACTGCCTCGCAGCCACAGGACATCAGTGAAGTGCAAAACACTGACAGTGATAGTCATGGTCACCATAAAAAATTCCTGGACTCTCCACTTGACTCGAGTATGGATGGATTTGAGTTCACACGTGAGTTTTATTTTTTTTCGTGTTTTTTTTGATAATATAAAATTTCCAGGTAAATTCATTTCAGTTTGTCCCCAGTTTTCTTAGAATATCTCGGAAACTAAGAGAGATAGGACAATTTCGTCTGATACCTTTTTTGTAGAGAATTCCAAGAGTTACAAAAAAGGATCAGAGGGAAATTGCTCTATCTCGCTTAGTTTCCGAGATATTTGAGAAAAACTGAGAATAACATGGAATTCATTTGCCTGGAAGCTTTAGAGGTGTGTTTTTCTCAAGTAGATAAGAATGAATAGTAACTTCTGCTGTTACCAAACGATAAAACTCTCGTTCTCTCACTTTTACGACTTCCCTGCAACCTTATTATCTTTTTATAATCCAATAAAGACCTTGCGAAACTCTTTTCACAAATTAAGGTATCATGCTCCTCAGTTTGTGGAGAAATTCGTGAAAAATGCCAGCGTGTTTAAGAAATAGGAGAAAAGTTACTAAAGTTAAAGGTTTAGAATTTGATTTTTTATGATTTTTATTTTAATCGGTTCTTAATTACATCGCTCATTTGGATTTTCAGAGAGCTTCACATCTGGTGTTGAGAGTGATCCAGATGAGGCAAATGTCAGTGAGAGCTCGGTGGTGGAACCACCACAGAAAAAACAGTATGATCCATCGATAGACGAGAGATTACCAGAGACTGTGTCACTTTTAACTACTGAGGATGGTGCTAAAGTTTATGTAATTGGAACTGCACACTTCAGCGAGGAGAGTCAGAATGATGTGTCCATGGTATGCTTTATTTATTATCAGCAAAACATGGAAAAAACTCATTTCAATTATGACTTTAATCTTTTTCAGATAATCCAAGCAGTCCAGCCACACATTGTAATGGTGGAGCTCTGTGAAGCACGTGTCCATGTTCTCCAATTGGATGAGCAGACGATACTCGAGGAAGCTAAAAATTTAACAGCTGCAAAAATTCGTGCGACAATCAGTAAAAATGGTTTATTCAATGGACTCCTCTATGTTTTATTGTTAAATATGTCTGCGCAGTTGACTAAGCAGTTGGGAATGGCCCCGGGAGGTGAATTTAGGCGTGCGTTCATCGAGGTAATGAATTGAAAGAAACTTCTCTTGCTTCTATTTCGGTGTATTTGAATTTTATTTTTGATTCCAGGCGAAAAAAGTACAAACCTGTCTGGTTCAACTCGGGGACAGGCCTATAAACATCACGATCCAACGTGCATTGAGCTCCTTATCCTGGTGGCAAACGATCAAACTCTTCTGGACTCTTCTCTACAATATAGAGCCAGTGAGCAAAGAGGACGTGGAACGCGCCAAACGCAGAGATTTCCTCGAAGATCTACTTGCAGATATGGGCGCCCACTTTCCAACACTGCAAGAAGTGTTTGTCAATGAGAGAGATCTTTATTTGACGCATTCACTCCAATTGGCAGCTCAGCCAATTCCAACGTGTCGTGGATTAATAGCTGCTAGAGTTGTTGGAATTGTTGGAATGGGACACATGCCGGGGATAATGAAGCACTGGGGAAAAGTTAAAGCATCGGAAATTGCTCCAATTATAAGGTAAAAGCATGAGAATATGAAATTATATTAATTTTTTTAATTTTACATAAATTCCATTCAGTTTATTTTAAGAATATCTTGAAAACCACAATTTCTTCTTCTTTCAGCATACCCGAACGTTCATTATCCAGCAAAATCCTTCGAATATCCCTGAAAGTATCCGTCCTGAGTGCAGTTATATATGTAGGCTACAAATACATCCCACTACCATCAGCATCAACTCTCCAATCATTAAAGTCATCGGTTGAGGGACTTCTGAAGGTCAGTGTTAATCGATAGTCCATCAAAAATCATCAAAACTCCTCAAACTTCCTCCCTCAAAAAAACGAAAAAAACAAATAGAAAATCAACGCACCTTAGAATTATTTAATTATATTTTATCAACGAGAAGAAAAAAACAATTCTGTTCAATTTTTGTGCTGCTTTTGTCGTCCAAGTATCTCCAATCTTCGCTCCTCAATTTATCGTATCACTGACGGTAAATTCAATAGAAAGGATGATTGCCAGTGGAGATTTGGATGATTACAATCATCCAATTCCCGAGGTGATGTACGTGACAACGAATATTCCAGGAGTGGGAATTGATTGTGAGGAATTTGAGTCGGAATTCATGATCGGATGTTCATGCATTGATGATTGCAAGGTGCAGACATGCTCGTGTATCAGAGGAACTGTCAATTATATAAACGATCGCATTAATCCGAATAAAATGAGTGGATTAATCCTAGAGTGTAGTCCTGCCTGCTCTTGCCTAATGAATTGTAGCAACAGGCTAGTCCAGAGGGGACCCCTCAGCTGCCTGCAGACTTTCGAGACACCGGACAAAGGTCTTGGTCTCAAGACCAGCAAATTAATTCAAGCAAATCAATTCATATGCGAGTATGCAGGTGAAGTGATTGGAATCAACGAAGCAAAGAAAAGAATTGAGGATAATAGAATTAATGAGAAAATGAATTATATTCTTGTAGTTATTGAGCACATTGGTGACAATAAATTAACAACTTGCATCGATCCGTCCTACTTTGGTAATATCGGACGATACTGCAATCACAGCTGTCAACCAAGTGCCAAACTTGTGCCGGTTCGTGTGGAAGGACTGGCACCACGTTTGTGTTTATTTGCGATTAGGGATATTCAGGTTGGGGAGGAAGTAACGTTCGATTATGGCAATGGACTTGAGGTGGGTGAAGGGAATTTCAGCAGGACACCGTGTCTGTGTGGAGCGGATTGTTGTGTTGGATTTTTACCGCATCATCCAATTTAGAGAGGTTTCATTGAATTGATAGGGATAACATGGAGTTGAAAATCGAGGGAAACTGATTTTACTTTTAGTTTCGGATTTTATCGAAGAGATATTTTGAATTGAAAGCTTGAGAGGAAGGCTCCTTTCAAGAATTTCGGCAATTTCGATGTAGATATTATAAATCTGGTGTTACAACACTTGACTGTGGAAAATTCCATCAACGAAAAGCTTGTACAACTATTTCTAGATAAGGAAAAAGTATATAATTGAATTTGGAAATCAAAAAGCATTTATGAATTCAATTTGGGGACGGACATAATGATAGGCATGATTATTGAAGAATGTTATATGAGTTGTGAATGAGAATTGATATGAGCCATTGATTACCTCGAATGAGAAAGTTTATGGAAAAATTAATGATAATAGTTTTTTATGTAATTAAGTGACAGATTTAAATATGAGTTGTTCACGAATTTAAAATTGTTTATTATCAATAAAATAATGAGTAATGGCTGATGAATTCAGCCAAGTTAATGAATCATAGATTCTTTTAATATTCCTAGGTCTATTTTCCATTCTCCAAACAACACAACTCATTTCACTATCATTTTACCATTTTTATTTGAATTTTCATTTTCCATGTGCTCTCTCCACGTTCCTTTCAAATTGAATACATTCTCATTCTTAACATCATTATCTCCTCAAATTTTCAATATTTCAACATTATTATCCACGTAGTAACAGAAGAATTACAGTGATTAAGCCACACTCAACACAGAAAAATCCTAAACTACATTTCATTACCGTAGATTCAAATTTATCTAGGATGCCTTTTGTTGCTCTTCCTCTATCGAATTACTGAATCTCCATCGCCAGTAAGCCACTTTCATTCTGTCCCAAACATTGTCAATTGAATCCATTGCAGGTCGTACATCGAGTAGTGCAAATTTGTATTTATCATCGACACTACCACCGTCGTAATAATCAATTACATATCTAACATCTTTGCCACATCTGTCGACGATCCAGTCGTGACGATCAAAAGGTAATTCGTACCTGAAATTAAATAATTTCTTGGAATTAATAAAAATCTTCTAATTAAATCCCCTCAACTCCAAAAATATTCGCCGACTTTGAAAAAATCTTACCCCATCCAATGTCGAATTCTCGCACGTGGTGAAAAGTCTTTGGCCTTTCCTCCGAAACTCTTCAGCTTCGGCATTCCACATTCATGTGCATGAAGTGCCTCCCACTTCAGCACCTCCTGCCATGCCTGTTCATTATTAGCATTATGTATTTTAATGATATGCTCCATGTCTTTCGGCTTGATGTCCTCCTCCTTCCATCGCCATCCCTTCCGCAGCATTGCATTCCAGAACATTTGCTGGGACGGATAAACCCAGAATTCTCCTTCTCCCGTTGCTTTTGGAATCGTCGATACCTGACGATCTTTCGGGAGAGCAAATGGCTGGTCTGGTGCTGGGTTTTGATTGCCTGCTGGCATCTGCAATTATTTTCACGTTAATTTGATTCCTGTATTTCAGCTATATTTCGGATTTGGTGAGAAATACGAGAATTTTCATAGAGATCTTTTTTGAAGACCTGATTCTGCTCTTCAAAAAATGTCTTTGTGGAAAACTCCGTATTTTCATCATTTCTCGAGTTATACGAAGGTCAAAGTACCATGTTCAACGGATTTATTTCACTGGCATCTTTAGCGTGATCGATTGGACATTCGCTGACGTATTTTTGGGGTTTTTGAGCTGGTTGATGCATTGGACATTCTGGGGGTGGTGTTCCTTCAAATGTCTTGTGCACGTGAGGATGAGGGGGCTTTATAATCGACTCGTTTGATGAGGCAATCGAGTCCGTTGCCAGGACTGTTGCAGTCGTGAATGTATTTCCCATTTTTTTTATTATTATTGAAACCTAAAACTGTACATAAAATTTATTAACTCCACTAGCTTATCAAAAATATGAGGAAAATTATTTTGAGGTTATGTTCTTAAAAAAAAGAACTCTTCACTGAATTCTGACGAAAAAACTGCAAGAATTCATGTCAAAATAATAATGAATCATTTTTAATACGTAGAATTTATTAGAATGCATTTATTTATAAAAGTTATTGGCACTTTGACTTACCAAAGACGGATGATGTAATTCCTCAAACTTTCATTGAACTCACGAATACATTCTAGTATTAAATAATCACGTTACACTTAATTAATCATTTAATTTAAAAATTCTAAATTTATCAGATGTTAAGTAATTTTTAATTTACGTTTAATTATTTGGATTTGGAAATCAAGAACTGAAACATCTGAATTCCGAGCTCTTTGTTTCGATGTCGATAAAGCAAATCGCCATTTTATCGTGAGGGGCAGCCATTTTGTGGCACTGGGATGCTGTTCCCATTGGGCTTGAGTTATTTTTTTTTCTTAATTTTTATTCTCATCTAAAAACATTCTATTATTTTGTTTCCTGAATAATGAAATAATAAATTTGAGCCAAATAAAATTAAAAAAAAAACATAATCTCAGGACTTTGATCATGAATTGAGCACCACTGACAACGTGAAGTGAGCTGCGTTCGAGTGCTTCGTCATTTTTACCACAATCACCGATAATTTCCATCAGTTGAAGCGATTTCATCTGCATGAAGAACCTGGGAACATCCGCAGGCTGTTAATCAGATTTGTAAAGATCATTTAACCCTAAACGTTGAGAATTGCAATTGCAACAATGTAACAAAGTCAAGTGCATTTAGGCACTAACAGCACGCGATTCTAAGACTTCAAATTCGTCTCCATTATCGCCAGGGGGATGGCAAATCCATGAGGTAATTTCAAGGGGCATTGAGTATTAGCGTGCATACGTCGATTTTATTCTGGAAATTGTTGCCCTCGAGATATCTTCACGTGTAATCATTTATCTGCAACATTGTAATGGTAAATATGGAGATTGACTCATTTATCGCTATTTGTAATGGTAAATGCCATGCCTTGAGCAAATTCGTTGGTTTCACAAGAAAAATTCCCTTTGAATGATATTTGAGTGTCATTCCAAGTAATTTCAAAAATTCCTGAATAAAAAATACGGCTTTTGGAGAAATTTCAATGGTAATTTGGAGAAAAATCTGGAAAACTCAGTTTTTTAATTTTTTTTTATTTTTATTTATTCATTTTTCAACTGAAATCATTTTTTCTCTTTTTCAGACAGTCGGTAGCAGATTGTGTCGACAATAAAATCGTCTTCCCAGTATCCTCATTCACCACAAGATGTCGGTGAGTCTAACTTCCCTTATTTTTTTCTTTGTCTTCAAAATCCTCTCCACTTCATGTGCTTCCACGACCCTGTGAAACTTCCACTTTCCTATCAGCAAAAAATCACCGAAGACTATTATTCGAAGGAGAATTTTTTGAGAGGCCGAGAGTAGCTTTTACAGTCTCATAACTCAAAATGAAATACATATTATTATATCGAAGCAAAAATGTGGAAGGTCGGTGATCCTTGAAGGATTTCGTGGTACTAAAAAGACAGAAAACCGGTAGACAAAAGATATGAGAATGAGGCGATTGTGAAAATTAATATTTTTTTCTTTATATTTTATGGATTATTTTAACCGACGAATCAAGTCCCATGAATCAGGCATGAGGGTGTTAACGAAACACTCTCCATGATTATGAGGAGGCTAATGATACCCAGTAATAATCGGTGATTCTGAATCGTGATAGAGTAAACGAAGATTAAAAAAGGAAAAGGAAATTGTGATGGGCATAAGAAAATTAAGGGACAGTAATTTGTCGATTGGAAACACATCACAATCACCCAAAATTTCTGGATAATTTATCTAGGATCTATATTTAATTCATGAGATCCAATTTTTTTTTGTGTGTGTGTGGGTGCTTCACAAATACATCTAATCGATGTGGAACGCTTTTGGATTGGGTCATATTAATGTATCTAAAATGAAACTTGGCAGGGGTTTATTAAAGTTCATGATTTTTTATTTTTTTTTATGAAAATAGTATTAAATTGGTAGATTGAATTAATTGATGACACACAATTGTTCGGAGAAATCGATTTAAACAAATTAGCTTCTCAGAAATTGAAGAGACATGCGTGACTTTTGTAATTGATTTGATGATGTTAATTGAGTTTTTGGTTATTATTTTGGGAATTGGTATTTAAATTGCATTTTTGGAATTTAGATTAATGGGAATTCCCGACAGTTTTTATATTTCCAGGGAAACGAGGGGAGATAGAGAAAAATGTCAAGAGACCTTTTTTGTGGGGAATTTAATTCTCTACAAAAAAGGTATCTTGATGTTTTTCCTTAAATCCACTCGGTTTCGAGATATTTACATTATAATTCACTTGTTCATTTAATTTATTTAATTATTCTCAAATCCATATTCTCAACCTTTGACCCTGATTATCATTTGAAACTCCACTGTTATCCCGAGAAAAGAAACTGAAACAATGTAATGATATTTCTGTCTTCTGGAAATATCGGAAGTGCTGTAAAAGTCAGCGGTTACAAGAACCGTAGGGACAACGCGGAAGCGAATCGACCCTTCTCAAACTCGGTCAACTCCGGGGCACACCGGTGCTTCTCAGTTGCCTCTCGATTCACTCTTTTTCTATATAAAAACCTCGCCGACTTGCTTGTCCAATCGGGAAGCTGAAAGTAGATGAAAAAAGAAATGAAATAACCCGAGGATAGGATGAGAAAGAGAGAGGCCGAAGGATGAATATAAAAGGAAAAATGAAATGAGAAGTGGCCCTTGGAGCGTCTTCCAGGCAACTGAACTGAATTAACGTGTAACGAACGAATGAGAATTCAAAAAACATCATAAAAATCGAGTGCCTCCTATGAGCTTCGAATCTCATTTTTTTCACCCCAAAAAAATCCACAGAAAAATCGGAAAAAATTCCAGAAAAATGTAGACACACTAAACAGACTTTCCGATTTTTTTCAAAATTTTCCGGGAAACTCTTCACGAAAAAAAAATAATTCAATCAATAAAACATTTGAGACTCTCATATCATCAATTTCAGACTAAAAAAAAAAGGAAACAGAAACATTATTTATTTCACAAGGTAATAAACTACATAATCCAAAAATATTATACCCAAGGGAATGAGGTACGACTTGCGTAACTACGGTTTACACGTACTAAAAGTTCCCTCGGTTCTTCAGGCAGCATGTATCTAATTTCTCATTGTCCGATTTCATAGGTCTTGTCCCTCTGTCCGTGCATTACTTTCATTTCCCTTCAGAAATAAAAAGGCGAGAGACAGAGAGCGAGAAAAAAATAACGTAAAGTCCTTCTCCATTCTCTCGGGCTTCTTCTTCACTCTTGCGACTGACCCGAAAGGGGTTGCCTGTCCCTCCGCTGAATTTATGAGAGAAAATACACGCAATAAAGAAAGTTAGTGGATAGTGTGTGTACATGGGGCCTTTGAATCGAGTGACAAGCATGTGCGGGTCATTTAAATATTCCCGCTCTAAATAAAACTACTTCTCGATTTAAATATTATCTTGTAAAGGGCTGGATTTAATGCATTTATAATTGTATTCGGGAGGTGGAGTTTCAGGGGTCATTGGTCGGACATCACTGACCCTGGTAGTGACCCGGTCATTGGGCTTGGTGTATGGATAAGTTGGACGCGCGAGTGACCAAGGGATACACGTCCCTTCAGCTCTGACCACTGGCCAGGTTCACTTCCGCATTGGGGCACGGGCCGCACCGGTTTTACACACATTTTCACTATTCAAGAATAGAGAATTAAAAAGAGGAGGTGCCCTCGGACCTTACGATTGCCGTTCTGATCGTCGTCATTCTTTTTTTTTCGGACTAAATAAACTTGTAGCTTGTCACTTCAATTTTATTCGTATCAAAAATCACTTTAACTGTTATTTTTCTCGTATTTTAATGTTACTTTGGGGAATTTGAGTTTCGAAATGGGGAGTATCTTGGAAACGATTGAAATTCGAGTGTGAGATTTTTTTATTGTGAAATATTCACGGAAATCAGAGTGATGCAAGAGTTTTTTTGGAAATATCTCGTAAACAATGAGGTTTAGGAGAATTTATCAAGAGACCTTTTTTGTAGCTCTTGAAATTCTCTACAAAAAAGGTATCTTCAGATTTTCCTCTAAACCCACTCGTTTCCGAGATATCTTCACCAGAAATTCCGCTCTATTTTTCGATGTCTCAAATTCGACGAATTCTTCCCAAAAATCCGTTGAATTCCGCAACAGGTTTACCACTGCAATATAACGGTTGTACGAAAAATTGAAACACAACCCTTGGGCCAAGTGTTTCACCCCACCTCTTTCTCCCACCGCGCTTTTTTCTCCTCCAAATTGTTCAGGAGGTCTCCGAAGAACGTTTCATAGAGGCATCAGAATGCAAAAATTTCCGGACGACCGCTGACCAGTGCACTGGAGTGTTACGCACAGTACTGTAGCCATTGTTCTTTCAAATTTATGCCAAACGAAAAGCAAAGAAGCGAGCGAGTGAAAAAAAGGAGCTAGAGACAGTAAAGAAGGAATGGGAATTAATTCATGCCCCTCGGGCTCCTCTGTGTATTGCAAAGTCTCTAGTCGTACCATCACGCTTGAATAATGGTGTCCACCGCACTAAATTCTCCCTGGGCTAATTGAATTATTGCCGAATATACGAAACCCACCAAAGGGAAACTAATAATACAGGAGGTGGACTCATCCACCATGGAAGGCAGTACTGTTTTCTGTTGAAGTTTAAGGCCAATCTAACGTCTACATTTCAGATCACGGGAATATTACTTTCTACTCTGGCCCGGCGGCGGTTGCTTTGTCGTTTTACCGATCCCCTAAAAAAAAAATAAAATAAACCAAAAGAACATATTTTCAAGTTGGCCTTCGAGAATAAACTCCACTGTCGTTTCGCTCATGTATCGTCTACGAGAAGGATGTTTTTCTTGGAAATATCGGACAGGAGTTGCGAAAACATTTCGATCGAGATTGTTATTTCGACTATCGTGTCTTCTCTTATTTTTTATTCTTTGAGATTGGATCGGCGTTGTGTGGGGCTTTTTTGCCGATGTCGATGACCACATTCTGCTCCCATTACGTGGTTCTTTAATTTTTGGGAAAATTGAAGGAAGTGAATATCCATAAATAACAATTAATTCAAGAATACTTTGTTCTCCATGTTGAATTTAATCTCTGTACACTTGAAATATGTATCTCAACGTATAAAATTTTTGGCACACTCGGGGTCACTCCATTGCGACCCGACCCAAAATTAATATTCAAATCTGTATGAACCTAGCGTGATGCCAGGGCCGAGGCCCCTTAATTCACCAAAGAGAGACTACGATCTTCCCAACGGACGTTTATTATTTCTTGCCCCTTGCTGAAGAAGCCAACGAACTGCTACTGTCCATTGTGCAACGAGGGACATTGGCCACTGGAGCCGAGGCTTTTTGCTCATTCTATCCACTTATTAAAAAAATAAAACCAGGCATCATCCCCACTATCCTTTAGACACCCCAATTGCCAGATCGCGGACCATTGCCCTGCGTTTTTATCGTGCGTGAAACTATTTTTGTCACGATTTTTTCGTACTTGCATAGGGTCCGAAATGGTTACTTCATTCTGCAACCGACACTGACCTGATTATTTTATTTAGCCAGGTAAAGGATTCATTCGTTGTCCGTTGGAAAGGACGATACTTCTTTATGAGATTTTTTTCCAGTGATTCGCCAGGTAGAGGAATCTGTGGAAATTACCAACCGTCGCTTTTTCGTTATCTGCAATGTGATTGTGCGAATTCAGTAGTAAAGAAGTAAGAAAAATCAGACTGTTTTTCTTGGTCATTGTTTTTTGAGAATAACTCGGAAAGTGAGGGAGATACGATATTTTTGGGGTGAACCTTTTTTGTAGAGAATTTTGAGGGCTACAAAAAAGGATTCTACCAAAATTGCTCTATCTCCTTTAGTTTCTGAGATATTTGAGGAAAACTGGAAAAATCGAGTTGAAGGGGTTAAATAATCAATTTCAGATACCAAATGACTATTTTAAAGATAACTCTGAAACTATTGGGCTCACGGGGATTTATGAAGAGACCTTTTTTGAAGCTTATTAAGTTCTCTACAAAAAAAGTCTCTTGACATTTTCCCCTAAATCCAATCCCATCGAAGATATTCACGAAAGAATATCAGAAAAAAATCAATCATCACTTCAGAGATTTTTTTTTATTATTTATTTTGACTCAATATTCACGCTCATAAATTTCACACCTAAAAATATATTTTCGAAGACTCCTCTCTCTCTCTCTCTCTTTTCCATTCAAATAAAGAATACACAATGTGTCACAAAGTTAGCGCGTGATTCCGTTGCGAATCATCCAGAATTCCAAATTTCCACGCTCCTCGTTTTGGGTCGTGGCATACGATCCCAGAGCTATATATTACATTTATCCTCACGATATGACGGCAGCTTTTTTCCAAGAATTCCTTAAAGAAAAAAAATTACCAAAAAAAAGCAAAATGCACTGGGGTGAATTTATTTGTATGGAAAAGTAATAAAAGAAAATACAAAGTAAATATCGTGCTGCTCCATTTTCGGTCAAATTGTGGACAAATGACCGCGTCTGAATGCACCACTTCTCCGTTTTTTCCTTCTCCTCATCCGAACTCGGAAAAAAATCATGAAAAAACCTTCATCCCCTGTTGAATCGAAGTCAGGTTACAATTCTCCAATACTTTTTTCATGAGGGGGGAAAAATGAGGGGAAATGAGCGATGAAAAAAACGCGGAGAATTACCGGGTGAACTCAATTGTGTGAAGAGAATTGTGAATGTAATACGATCGGCTTTTAGTAAAATGAGGCCAAAATATAGGGTATCAAAATGATTTTTTTTAACATTATTTTTTTCCTCCTTCAAGAGCTGTGAAAATGACCATTCGGCATTTTCCTCTTTGGCAATTGTCCTCGCGTGAAAAATGATCACGAAATTCGTGCCAAGTTTTTTCCACCAAACTCCGTTTAATTCATCATGCTCTGACGTGATTCAGACTGATAAATGTGCTGAATAAATTTGTTGAATAGGTGAATGTGAGATGGGAAAATTCGACGATTAAAAATCATTATTTTTAATAATGTAAAAAAATTGTCTCGTGAAATTTCTTTAACGTTCGTTCAAGGCCAAGTATCAAGTGTCATCTGAAAAACGTCGGAAAGATAGCGGAGATCATTGGAATATCTTTGAAAGTTGAGATCTCTTGGATTCGTTTACGGTTTCTCCTTTTTTTTTTTCATTTAACTGCCAATCCTCTAGGAATTTTTCTGAATAAAAGGCAAAAGGACTAGATAGCACCCATTCAATTTAATATCAACGTTCAAATTACCCCAGAGGTTTTCAACATTGGCTCATTGGCCTTTTTGCCACTCCTTTCAGCCTGCGGTAGAAACAAAAACTGAAAATGGCCCGTTCGCTTAACAGGGGGCATATAATTGCAGGGTGCACGTTTGGTTTTCTCTTTTTTTTTTTTAACTGATGGATTTTATGGATGAAACCACCCCAGTGCCTAACAGGGGTTCCTAGTGGATCGAATTTCTCAAGCAGCTCCGATTTCTCATTTATCTCTCATTTGTTTTCTCATCTTTTACGAATTTTTCATTGTAAATTCATGAACAGATAATTAAAAAATCTTCTTTTTTTTTATGAATATCTCGAAAATGACTGGATTTAGGGGAAAATGTCAAGAGACCTTTTTTGTAGGAAATTGAATTCTCTACAAAAAAGGTATCTTCATAATTTTTCCTAAATCCTATAGTTTAGGAGATATTTGAGAAATTCTGTAAAATTCCCTGAGGACTGGGAAAAATTAAAAATTCAGTTTCCTGGAAATAGGAGCACCTTGTGCTCCTCCCACAAGACTACAAAATCCCAAAACATTATTTTTGTTTTCCCTCGTGAATTCTCATTTTTTTATTATCCCTGGGTATTTCTCTCGAGTTATATTTTTCATTCACTATCAAAGAGAAAATGCGCTCCTAATATCGTTTCTATCCCTTTGTAAAAGCTCCTCAGAGTAACAAAATACTTCATCTAACGAAGTGAAAGATTTTAATTTTCCCGAGAGCCCTTTCTTCCTATTATCAAACTCAAACGATATTGTCGCAACAAGAAGCAAGGGGAAAAAGAAATCCCTCATAATAAAAAGAACGAATCCATGTAATAAAATACTCCAGCAAAAGACTCCAATCTGAAGAATTAAAAAATTGTTTCTCCATTCAAATATACTCTTCAGAATAAACTAAAAAAAAAGAGCATTAGTGTTTAGCGATAAAGACCAGCGTTTAAATAAATGCGAAGGGTGCGATATCAAAGATTCCCGTGATTTTTATCCCCCAATCTGATGAAATCAATTTGGTGATAAATGAGTAGCAAAAAGTCACTTATACTCCTTCAATGTTTTTTCATCATTTTTTTTTCCTCATTCATTCTTCTCTCGTGAAGAAGATAAAATTTATTTTGTATGGACCCCCGAGTCTTCGTGCCGCAGGAGTCACTAAAAGTAACGCCGGAATCGATTGAAGAGAATAAAACACACACTCGCCGAAAAAAAAGCAGCCAAAGCTACATCCTCCAGAGGGTAGAGAGGGAAGTTTTGCAGGGTGAAATTCCATTTACGAGCCAAATTGATGGCCGAGTGTCGCCTTCAATACGTTCCTTTTTTATTCCATCTCTCCACCTCTGCGTTTTTTTTATTCCCTTCTTCTCTCAGATATCATTACAGCACAGGGACAGATGCAGAGGTATCTTCCCCCTCTCTGGCTCATCCACAATCCTCCCCCCGACACGATCTTCCCTTTATAAGAGACATACGATGCTATTCGAAATCCTGGGAACCGTTTTTTTTCTCCTTTTTTACCATCCTCTGTCTTTCGTGATATAATTATTTTCACAGCTTGGAATCGTCATGAGAGATGATTTTTCCTCGTCACTCCTTCGTGCAGCTGGCGATGAAAAATCTTCCATTCGAATTAATATTAATTTATTTCCCAGGTGGAGATGCACGAGGAATCGTTGATAAATCAGACTCCACGCGCAACAAGTGTATTACCCCTTTTTTCTCTTCTCTTCACTCCTTTTTTTCCAACTCGACCATTGACTCTTCTTCAATCCTGCAAAACGTCCCTCGTGTACTCTGCACAAAGTATGTTAATGTCGCTCATAAACCTTCTGCAACAGGTTCATTTCTCTAAAGCACACCGTTGCGCCACTATAACCCGCGAAAATCCCCGAAGAAACGCATAGCACGGAGTAACAGCCATTAGTCAACCGCACGACAACCAAACACTCCTGTGACTTTAACCCCCGTGTGTGGTCCTGTGGAAATATCTAGAGGCATCACTTCATCTCTTTGAGACCAGTGTTTTATCATTTGAATCGAGGGATTTTCGTTTCAACGTTAAAATTATTAATTCTGACAATTTTTGGAATTTGTTTGATATCTTTGGAATGAGTGGGTTTAGGGGACTATTGGAAGAGACACTTTTTGTAGAGAATTTTGAGAGCTAGAAAAAAGGTCTCCTGATAAATTCTTCTAACTCTAATAGTTTACGAGATATGTCGGAAATAATGTAACCTTTAATTTTGTAGTTTTTCTATTTTATTTAATTTTTTTCAATGCAATATTTTTTTTCACTCCCTTATGTACACTCGGCCACAGTATTTTTCTCGAAAATTCTTCTGCATGTCTTTGCGGACACTACACGTCATTTTCAGTGGATGATAGACAGGCCAACTGTTATTTCAGGCGAATCCCCCTGGGTTCTTATTATTGTACCTGTCACTCTCGATGAACGTTCAACGTGTTCAACATAATTTTACGTTAATCCCACTTCAGTCGCTTGTACTTAAATATTTTCCCTGATTTAAGAAAGTAATTAGTTTTTGTTCCACTGAGAGCAGGAATGGAATGCAGAATGGATTTTGCGAATTTTACAATTTAAACATTGAGAAATTTTCCACATAAACTAAAAGAATAAAAGAGAATAATAATTCCCCAAAATTCTTTTTATTAACCGCATGAATTTATGAATTGAAATAATCCTTCACTTCATGAAGAAAAAAAAGCAAACAAAGCCCGATTTTAGTATGATTACCTAATTTCCCATTCTCCTTAAAATCCAATGAAAGAATGGCTCTTCATAAAGGAAATAAGAAAACACGCATTCAAGTGATAGACAATAGGAAATACGAAAAAGGTAAACACGACGAATGTAGGTGCCTTGAGGTTGAAAGTCTCCGACGATAAGCCGAGGGAGATGTGCAGCTGTTCCATCACGAAGGGGTATAATATATCTATATATTCGTAGAAGCGAATAACACTACGGCGGTGGGAAATCGGTGGGACTGTAAGTCAGGCATCAGTTCTTACTATTCCGGATGATGCTAGCACACTACTGATCTCTTTGGCGTGACGTAATCGCTCCTCACCAGGCAGCTGTGGCTTCTGACCGAGGCAGACCCAAGATTGATTGCAAGATTAGTCTAAGTACTCTGGTCCTATGAAGATTGCCTTGAATTTTCAACTGGGGAGGAATTTAACTTGAATGCACATAGATGAAACATGGGAGGGGAGTGAGAGTACCAATAGTAGTTGATATCGCTTATTTTCTCCCCTTTGGCACAAACCCTTTTAGATGTTTTTAACAATTCTACTTGTTTCCTCGTGTCTTGAATTGATTTATGCATTTCTTTTTGTTGCGGCTTGAGAGGCTTGCCTGATGCCTGATTTATTTTCTTTGGATTATTGAATTCGATGGTTGATCGTGTGAATATTTAATTTTCACAGGGAGCATGTTGATTCAGATTGTGTGTGATTCTTCCCCTGGATTTTTATGTTCGTTAGGATTTTTAGAAAACGTTACTTTGATTGATGAAAACTATTTGTTTACAACTACTATATCAAAATGGCTCAAATAATGCATTCATTTCTGTTAATACATCTACTTTTACAACCCCAATCGTTGGACATTCTTCCCCATGAATTTCTTCATTACACGCTCGTGCCTCTTTCCCTCAGCAGAAGGGTCAAGATTTCCCCATTAGCTGCACTCTTCACCTTATAATCCGTCGACACATGACCCAAACTGACCGGAACATCGAGTTCACCATTTACAAAATAATAAAGTTTCTCTCCAACGAACTCAAAGTGTGCCTGATCGACAGGTTTATTTTTTCAATTTCTCATTTCATTCATTTCCAATGTTTTCAACACATCCGGTTGAGCAAGATGTCCACGCGATGAACGGTCAACGTTCACGAACCCAACGGGCTCTCGACCTCTGACGGTTTATCGAAAGTACTGGAAACAGCTTAATTTCTACCTGCAATCAGGTCTGAGCAACACTGTCACTGATAGGTCCTGTTAAATTCAAGAAATGACGACCAGTCGAGTGGGACTCATCGAATGGATCCCCAGCGCGTGCTAACGACCTTCTGAATACAGCAGAATTGGACAATGAATCAGTAAGCTTCTTCTCCAGTTGCTAAAAGTGACCATTCCTGATGAATCCTACGAGTTTCCTGTCTTCCGGTTTGTCGACAGGTTAGCGACTCCAATGACCCATGGATCCCACGGGTCTGACCCGTACTGCCCTAACAAACCACCTCATTCACAAGGTTTATTTCATCATTTTTCCTTTAACTGATATATCTGATTGTCCATCCGTGATTGTGATCTAGATTAGTCGTAATACAAGTGATTACCGATGAATAAAAAAGCATCCTGCAGAATGGACAGGAACTGGGGATTTTCCCTGTTGGTTACTGGCTTTGTTTGGTGCTTTTTTTGGAGTCTTGGATCTCCCACGAGAGACTCGGCAAAGTTTCTTCAGCACAAGCTGCTTGGTGGTGGGTAGAGAATGAGAAGCTCTTTGGGATCACCTGTTTGGCCACTGGGATTTCACTGAATCGGTTGGAAATTTTCCCAGAGGTGTACGCTTACTTTAGTGTAGCTCGTTCACCTTTATTTGCATAGGTGTATGGTTTCTAAGTGGATTTGATATTTCTGTATTTTTATTTATCATCGAGAAAATATTTTTTATGAATATTCATTGGAGGTTTCCATGAAAAATTTATCAAATTAAATCGTTGAGTTATCTTTGAAATTAGACGTTATTCATCTCTGATATTTTAATGAGATGCTTCGGACCAATAACTAATGGGTTGGGGAAAAAAAACTACATTCCAAGATTTTTTTTCCTTCTCTGCTCCTCTCTCTTTCAGAGGCCATTTTATCTTCGCATTCTGTTTGACGCCTCTTTTGAAGGAATAATCATCTTCCGAGTTGTTCAATGCTGGTAACCGTGAAGAAAGTATATTATAATGGGGTGGCGCCCATAAACTTCTTCCAGTATTATACCGCCTCTGAATGCACAAGCTGGACCTGTTTTCTAACAGTGTCAGAGGTCCAGATGAAAACCGGACATTTGATTCCAACGGGTCACTGCGTGAGTCAATGGGCGTGAATGCGGAGTTGGGGGGATACAGGACCATTGACGAGTCAATTCACTGATCAACTTTCGCAGCAAGTGGTCAGTGTCAAGATCAAGGATCTAATAAATAAAGATCTTGATAATTTTTAATTTAAGGTTTTCCTTTTAATAGAGGCTTCTTCTGCGAATATCTCTGGAACCAGTGGGTTTAGGGGAAAATATCAAGAAACCTTTTTTGTAGAGAATTTCAAAATCTCCAAAAAAGGTCTCTTGAAATTTTCCTCTAAATCGAATAGCTTCCGAGATATTCTGAAAATAGATTCAGAGCTTTTGGAATTAGCAAAAAAAAAACGATTCTTTTAGATTTCTTTGGAGAAAAAAATTGATTCGATTCGATAAATCCCAATTATCATTTCTTCACGGTAATTATTCATTCAGCATGAAGCTTTTTTTTCCAAGAATCATACTTCCAACCGTTTCCCATTACGCAAGGGCCCATTGCACAAGAGTTTTGGGGTTGAACTTATTTAGCCAGGGGGTCTCTAAAATCTCTGATACACTATAGCACCTTGTATACGAGAGCTGGAGATGAGTACAGCAGAGGGGTGGAAAAAAATAATAGAGAAGGTGAAATATGAGTGAGACGATGATAGTGGCAAAAATATAAAGGATGACGAAGGGGTGAGACTAGTCATTGGGGAGATGCTGTGGATGTCTACGTGGATTTGTGTGTGGGAATGTTCTCACGGTGACGATGATCACCTGTATCCACTAGGAAATACACATACCCTTCCTGTTCATCCTTTTCTTCTCATTCTTGGCTTCCTGTGCGAGTAAACTATCATCTGGTCCAGATGGATTTGGATCGTTCAATTGTACTTCAAAGTTTGTCTACTTTGTTTGTTTATTTTCCGAGTTAATATTTACGGATTGTTGCTTTCATTGGGTAATTTTAAAAATCAAGAAAATTTCCTCTCAATTTAAACAAGAAAAAAAAAAACACACAGAATTAATAAAGCAACGTTTGAACTTAATATTAACTACCATTAACATCAGTTTCACCGAGGCTGGAAAAAAATAGAAAAATATCTGTGGGAAGTACTCTGAGTGTGCTTCTGCTTGGTTTACACAGGGGCACTCAGCACACCCCTTCGACCTTCCAGTGCATTCTTTCCCCTGCCGTCACTGTTAATTTTAATTTCCTAGCAAAATCCATCCTTTGTGTGAAAAAAGAGAAAAAATAAGAGCGAAAAGAAGGGAGAGAGTCGATCGGTGCACGGTTTTCCACGCACATCATCCCTTTTACATTTTAATTTCTCCCCTTTTGCGAGGTTCTTTTCAAAGGTCCACCATACATACACACACACACCATGGAACATTCTACGTGGCATCCCTTTAAAATTATAATTCTTACGTCTCTTCCCATCCCTCGTGCTATTTTTCTCCTCTATAACCATCATTCCACCGTTGTCTCCCCTTTCTTTCCACTATATGTGTGTTCAAACGCGTAACGTACCGATTTATAGGCCACCAAGACTGATTTCTAAGGAAATGCCTATGCCCATGACCTGGAAATCAATGCACAACCGTTGGCCTCACCATTATTTTTCTCACTTTAACCCTAAAATCATTCTGCACTAAATTCGCCCAAGTGCGAGAGGCTTACCCGGATTACAAATTCTATGTCCTTTATGTTTGATGAAACATACCTATTGCAGGTAGCCAAATATCTGTGCCCTCATCATTGATGCTCTCGATATACATATAATATCAGAACGGAATACATTAGGAGAAGAGAGGCCCCCGATTGATTCTCGTTTCATGAATATACTCGGGGAATTTTGCATCTCATCGATGAATGAAATCTCAACCGTTTTTCCTTTCTACAAATCCCTGTAAAGAGAAATCAACGGAATTTTATTGTAACCAGATAAGAAATTGGTCGTATTCATGAGGGCAAAAAGTGAAATGTGCGAAATATGGAGTTTAGCGAGTGACGGTTAAAGATAGGATTTCTTTGACAGACTGATGACATTTTAGGTGAAGAATGTGTCTGTGTCTTTTTTCAATTCAACTTATTCTTATTTTCCTTGAATGATTTCTTCAATAATCATTGCGATCTAAATTCCAAAGCAAAAGATTGTAAAAAATCAAGGGCCTGACGATTATTCACAGACATTTTTCAGTGATGAGTGATGATCCGAACAAATGAAAAAGTCCATCTGGCCGAGTGATGATTAATGCCTGCAACGATGGACGCACAGACACACTTGAGTGGTTACGTTTGTAACCTCTGACGTTGAGGATCCTTCTTGGCCTGTGTTCTAATGCGAGAGAAAGAGGGTGAAGAGTAGCTGAGGTGAGGTCGTTGTCGTTGACTTATGGTACGTGGTGAGCCGTACATTCGTTATCACATGAGTTGGGATTTTCGACGTTGTCAAGTGGATCTTCATCCAGATGTCATCCAAATGTGTCTGAGTCAATTGGATTAATTTTTCAACATGAATTTTTCAACTGGGAGCATAATTCTTTGGAAGATCATCACGAAATACCTGCGGAATTGAGTGAATTGGGCGAAGCGGAAGTTGATCAATGGAACTGGTCTTTCAGGGAGAATCTGACTTTGGTCCAGTCTCTTTGGAGACTGACCAGTGGCACGTGCTGTGCACCGGGGGGCTCTGGTTATACAGTGGAAGGAGACCTCGAAAGAGAAGAGGGAGAATGTACATGAAAAAGCGTCAGCACCTGCAACGAAAAGGACCACATGAATATGGACCACCAGGCGAATCGAGTGGCCCCTCTTGTGCTTCGATACTAAACACACCGTGCACATAAATACGGGGTGTGAAACTGAATTTTAAGTCGAGCTATGAGAATAAAAGAAAAGCAGAATCATTAATCGATGGAAAGTTGAATTATTCAGTGTTTCTTTTTTTTTTTTTCGTGGCTCAAAAGTAGGTTTGTTTGTTCTTGATGTTTGACGCAAGTAGTTGAGCAAATTGACGATATATTGCAAACATTATTCGGTGTTTTCCCATTATTTTCGCAGCGACCTTCGCTATCAGGGAATGTTGACTCGGTTTTTTAAAGTACTCGTGTACGTTTTCCAATAATGCGCTCAAGGTTTTTTCTGATATCCACCTGAATCAATAGGAAAGACACATAGGTGCACTATGTATAACATTCGTGATTAACTATCCAAATGAGTCTCAAAGAATACACAAGGCAAGTTCATAATGAAAGTTTAATGATCATGGTCTTCCGCGATGATCAATCTCTTATCAGCAGACACGAGTTGATAAATATGAATATGCACGTGTCGTTGACTAGACTATATAAAAAGACAATGTAGATTAAAAAAAATCAGTAGTCGTTCATTGTCCTCAAACATGAATAAAAAGTTGGATTACACCAAGCACATTTCGATTGCACTTTTTTAAGTGCAATCGAAAGAATCTTCTCTGTATCATGGTATCAAGAATATAAATTGCATCAAACATTTTATACATTTCATGGAATTCTCTACAAGAAAAGTCTCTTCACGAGAGATTTACAATATAATTTGCTCTGATAAGACAGATGAAAGTAAAAAATGAAGAAGATGGATCTGAAGGAACATGCGGCCACCGGTCGTTCCCTCCATCAATGGCAAACGTAACGAACTACTGTATTACCTGCTAACAATGAAGAGGAAGGTAGTAAAACATTACTGGCTTGCCCAGTAGTGCACTGGGGTGGCAATTGGACAGAAGGTGGTCGATCCTCGGTGGTCTGAAATCGGATAGGTGCTGGGCAACGCCCATGCGTGACCCCTGGTCTCTTCTCATTGTTCCCTTTCACCTATTTCTTTTTCCTCATTCATTCCCAACGCTTGTATCTCATTGGGCTCTTTCAGAATTGGGGCATTAACTCGATCCGTCGACGTTGTAACGCCACAAGTGCTCCAACGTTCATAATTCGAAAGAAATGGTGAAAAAAAAATCCGGTGCATTCGCTCAAGGCCAATCGAATGAGTTAATGAATCGCCATTAATCACTAATTTAAAAAACTCATTTCAATTAAAAAAAAAGGAATTAAATCATTGAACATGAATTTCCTAGAATATCCTTTTTTTTACATTTAACAGTTGAACCTCGTAAATCAGACGGTCTACGGGAATGCATATTCCCAATGCCGAATTTACCGAAATTTCGTGCTATGAATAATTAAAGACTAATGACGTAATTGCCGAAAAGTTTCTGCACCGATGACACTGATGAATTCATGATGTAGGAGTTCTTTGTTTCACCGAAAAACTCATTAAAAAAAGTGTTGTGACATTTTTTTGAAAAATTTAAATAGTCGTGATTCTTTTTAATGCGGAATTATGACGAGGTCATTGTGGCGCGTGCAGTGGTCAGAAACCCCTCCGTGGCCTCATGCCACGAAAAATGACCCATGAATTACACGATTAATCAGGATTAGGGAAAAAAATGCTTTTTTTTTCCATTCATTCCCCTTTTTGCGTTTGAGTTCTGTTGTCCGATGACCATCAGTCATAAAAACTGGCGGTCGTCACCTATCGTATATAGATGTACGGCTCTTGTAAACCACGGTATCATTATCCTGTCATTAAATTTGACGAGCGTGTAATGGGTAGAACGGGTCAACCGGGACCCCCAGTGATTCAATGCGAAACGTGAGAGGTCAGTACACGAGAAGAGCCAATATAAAAACGTACACGATGTTTTAATCGGAATGTGCTCCGGAAAGAAACTGTCGATTCAATTATCTGCTCATTCTTTTATTTGTTTCAATAGAGAAGAGAGTATATCACGATTCGGTGATTTTCTTCATCACGAATGCCTGATTGATGATTGATTGACTGTAATTTTACGGAATTAACCTCAATTACAATTGGAATAATGACGATTCAAATGTTATTTTGTAAACATAAATGACAGAGTTGAATTTTAAAATTCATGCAGTCGGGATTATCCTCGTTCTTTGTCCTCGTACGTGAGGCACCTTCGAAAAATTTCTCAGGCCTCTTCAACCCCTATTAAGTACGTGAGATATTAAACAAGGGGGATGCTGTGTCCTCTCGTGATTATAACGGGTCATCCACGGGGGATACTCAACTCTTCTTACTATTGCCATTATTTTTTTTCATCCCTTGATGAGAACGAGAGATGCCTCATTGTGTCTCGAACAAGACACTGGACCAGGTGTGGGTCATGGGGCCCATTAACCGAGTGAATTAATTATGATGCTAAATGTTTTTCCGGGGATGGCCACGTAAATGTCGAGGACCAACGGCCATCAGTTCTTTTTTTTTAGCTTCTGAATGAGACAAAGAGGAATTTATCTCTAACGTACGTTCTCAGGGTTGAAGCGGTGATTTGATTCTTCGGTGGAGAACTTTCGTATTAAGGATCTGAATATTAATTAGTTTTTTTTTAATATCTCAGAAACTAAAGATACCTTTTTTTTAGAGAATGAAGAGCTTCAAAAGGTGTTCACGCTTTCCATCTCGAGAAAATTCGAAATTTTCCTAATACGTGGACATCGCTTTAAACTCCGAGAGAGAGAGAGGAGCTAGCCAGCGGCCGAAAAGCGCGCGAGTGAGAGGCAAAATGGGGAGAGGTAAGAGGAGTTTTCGGGGGTTGATTCTAAGAGGCCCAGCCGGTTCCAACACACACACACACACGTTTGTTGGGCGCAAGTGAGACAGTCTCATGGAAGTAAAACGAAGTGAGGGGAGTGAGGCGAGATGGAAGTGAGTGGAATGAGAGGGCTTGGTCCAAGGGGGTGCTAGTATTGATCTCCGTTGCCCACACACTCTGTCTTCCTTCTTCCTTCAGTCCCCCGTAACTTCCACCCCTTTGCGCCTCGTCTCCCTCGTTTTCCAACCACCGGCCCGGAAGGGTGGCCCGGGTGGGTAAGATGTCAGCGTGCGTACATACAAAGTAGCCTCTGCCCTGGCCCCTCGCATCGTCTCACACCCCCCTCATTCGCCTCTTACTCTTCGCTTCTCCTCGTCCACTTGGCTCGCCTTATTCGCGCTACATGGACCACTGTGCAGAAGAGAGAGAGAGCACACATCCTCGGCCAGATACATAAATTTACCATGTACGCCAACACGCTTCTCTACATCCTATATTCCTCGCTCGCTGCTCTTATACCCGTTTTCTACTCACTGACGTTTGTCAGAATACAAGTTTACTTTTACATTTTTTGGGAATACCTTTATTTTCAAGTCTTTTGCATTTCTTTTGCAGACTTCTCGAGATTTCTTCGCGAAAAAAGAGAGGGTGAAATGGACATTCTTGTTGAGAGGCTCGAGATAAAGATTTTCTCATTCTATTGAAGAGATGGAAAAGCATTGTAATAGTTTTCTTTTTTTAGAATTTGGAAATTTGAATTTTTTCATTGAATATTTGTGGAGAATGAAAGATTCTCCTTTCACTTTCTCAAGTTTACTCATCCCCAATTCTTCAATGTATCCTTTTTATCCATTTATGTCACAGTAAACTGTACTTGCGCAGAATATCCCATTTTTCCCCACTGAGATTCGCCGGATTTATGTCAGTTGAAAACTGTTGCACAGTGAAAAAGACAAATATCCTTTTCTTTATCTCCGATACCGGCTTGACTTTAACCACTTGTATTTCCAGTGAATTGAATCATCCCAGTGGTAAAACTACTTCAACAAGATTATCACTCGTCAACTCGAGTAATTTATCGTGAAATTATTAGTAAATAAAGAGGAATAAAGAGGGGAGGAAAAATGAGGAATTATTTCGTTAGTCTCGAGAGTCTCTTTTATTTATGTTCCTCGACTCATTCTCTCTTTTCTTTCTTTTACGTAGCCTATTGGGAATTTGAGAGAGTCCGTTGATCCCGTCGATGTCCACCGATAATCCCCGACTTATCCAACGCAGATACCTAAGAAGCTCCTCGTATCCCCGTGATTTACACCTTGTCATTCTTAACGAGTGACCCCCTGTCCTCGTATCGCACATATCTCCGGGAATTTTGTTTTCTGGAAGAGATGGGAATGGGCTTCAGGAAATCCCTGATACAGACACAGTTTGCGGGCGAACGTAAACCAAACGGAGTCACGCGTTGGTGAGGGGAAGAAAAGCATAATTATCCTTTGGCTGAGGCGCACTCACGTTCGACCCTATTATCTTAGGCGCTGGTTCTCCAGGGGCTTTTTCCATTCTCGACGGAAGCGCGTGCGCAAACGGCTTTTGGAATCGCGCGTGCTCTCACATACGCGCGTTTCCAAGGAACTTCCGAAGGAAAATACGGGAGAAGAAGGAATGAAGAAAAATAAAGGAGAAAAAAATTATATGAACCTTTGTGGGGGAATCCTTCGGGAGAGTTAACGGCCACTGAAATGTTTCACAGTTTTGTCAAGTGGACTTTTCTCATCATCTACACATTTTTATACTTATCCCCAATAAAAAATTAGGGAGTTAAATATGAATTTGCGGGGAAGAGAGAGGTGAAGAGGTCTTTTGGAATATTATTATTTTAAGAATATCTCGAAAACTATTGGAGTTACGGGGATTTGTCAAGAAACCTTTTTAGTAGATAATTCAATTCTCTACAAAAAAGGTATCTTGATAAATTTCCGTAACTCTAATAGTTTCAAAGATATTCTTCCTGAAACAATGAAAAAATAAAGATTAATAAATTCCCAATTATAAACCAAAAAAAGCCCCAATTAAAAAGCGCCATTACCTGAATTTCCAATTATCGCCGTCTCAAAATCCGGGTAATCCAAGTGCTCGATGCAAATAAATCCCTACAACCTCAAGGTCCCATATCCCTAACGAACATTGGTCCTCCGCGTACCATAGTCCAAGGAGTGTACACTGAAGGTCGGAAGAGGAAGAAGAAAGGGCGTTACAGAATCTTGGGTGAATGTGACCTCGGGCAGCTTAGCCATCAATTATATCTGTGCACGATAACGCGCTGGAATGGCCGGGGTAATGAATTTCCCCTCACTGGCCGTTACCCCTTTAGCCGGTTAATATCGAGACAAACCCCTTCGCGCATTTTCCGAGGGACGAGTAGATTGTAACCCAGGCAGTGTCTAATGCCGCAGATGGAGAGAGACTTTCGGCTGCGGAAGCCAGCGTCCAGGAGACTCTCTCTCGCGCACGTACCAATTGCTCCAAGACCCCCTCCCTCTGTCCGAGCCACCCTCTTATGTACACACGAAAACGTACCATGTACGGAGCACATATATACGTATGATTTCGCCTCACTCTCTCTCTCTCTCTCTCTCTTCTGCCTTTCTCGCAGACGACCCCTTCAGTGAAGAGTCCACGTCTCGTGTGCCTATGTGTTGGTGGCTCCAGAAGCAATTTACATGGTACCATCTCTCCTTGCCGGGGGAAGGACGACTGCATGGCACCGGGGATGAGACAGCGTTGGAGCATTGTAATTCAAGTAATGTAAGCTTTATGCAAAATACATGTTAGTTAGAAGTGCAGGAGATAGTGGCTGCTTTCTCTTGGTTTTGTACTTGGCTTATTCTCGACAGTGTTAACCCTTTATCGGGGTAAAATGGGCATTTTTCCAAGAATTTTCATTATCAAGAAAAATTGCGGATTTATTTCAAATGAATTGTCATTTTTTGTTTTTTTTAATAAAAAAAATTGGCTTTTCGGAATTTTTCATTCCCCGTGACTCATGAAATGTTTATTTGCGCAAGTCACTCTCGGAATTACGGGCATCTTCCCTTATTTAGTTTTTTTTTCTCGTGTTTGCTTGTCATTCCCATCCACTCGAATATTCGCGTGTGTTGTATCCACTGGACACACACTTTCGTGAAATAACTGGGGAGCGCGCGCACGTAAATTTCATTTTCTCTTCCTCCGCCCCCTTTCTACCTTCTTCGGTCTACAGTCTTCTGCAGGCTCTGCTTATGTACGCGAGACTCCCCTGTTGATTTTTCTCTTCCCCTTCGTCCAGTCCTCTGGCACTTGGCCTCTCTCTCTTTCTCTTTTTTCGGTGAGTTTTTCTCTACTTTGGCGAGAGATCCCCTTGACCATGGAGGAGGACATTGGCGCAGGAGTTGGACGAGTTTTTAAGAAAACGCTATGAATATTTTAGGATTGGGAGATTGCGGGGTTTTTTTTACCCTTGGAGAGATGCGGGGGATAAGAATTTGAGGAAATGAGATCACTTTGATGCTTATCAATAAATTATCACGGGGAGAGAAATTGTTGGAGAATGTACGGAATGCTTGAGATGTGGAAAATCAATTCTTTACTTTTTTTTTGAGAATCGAGGGATTATTTCTGAGATATCTCGAAAACTACTGGGTTTATCGAAAAATATCAAGAGACCTTTTTTGTGGGGAATTTTGAGAGCTACAAAAAAGGTATCTATATAAATTCCTGTAAATCTAACGGTTCTCGAGATATTCACAGAATAATTCGCAGTCGATTATTAAAGTCTTTTTTCACGAATTTCAGTGAAAATTATTCATTCCTCTCGATTATCATTTGAAAAATCGTTAAAAAAATTAATTAAAATGTCAGACTGTCCTCATTAAGCATCACCAAGTTTATGAAATTTAGTTCCCAAAAAAAAATGCTAAAATGATGAAAAACCTGAAAAATAATTATGCAAATGAAAAAAAAAAGAAAGACTCCTTATTTGCCTACGCCAATGTCCGCGAGAAATGGCCGCGAGGGTGTCGGCCGGACGCAGAAGCGAAAGGGGTTGCTCACGTATATATACACCCCCTCCCTCCCCTCGAAAGGGGACGGTTTCAGGAGACTGTCTGTAGCACACACACGAAAATTCAGAAAAAGGGTGGACTTTTCTCCGCATCTCTCCAGTGTATGTACTCAGTGGAAAAAAAAATACTTGTCCCTCTTATTTCTCCGTAAATAAACGCGAGGGTCTATCTCATTCCGTCCTTTCAAATCCCGTGGAGAGTGGAGGGAGAAAATTTTTTATTCCAAAAAAATCCCCCATTTTTATTGTGTAATGAGATGAAATTATTTTATAAATATCTCGGAAACTACTCGGTTTATCGAAAAATGTCAAGAGACCTTTTTTGTAGAGAATTTAATTATCTACAAAAAAGGTCTCTTGACATTTTTCGATAAACTCAATGGTTTTCGAGATAATCGTAGTTCTTGGAAGGGGTGTTTTATTGAATTTGTTTGAGAATAATTCAAAAACTTTTCCTCTTCCCCATTGTTTCCTTAAACGATGAAAACTCCGTCTTTGCCCATTTTGAAGGATAAATCTTAACTGCAGGGATTTGTCTCGCCCTTACTGGGGCACAGGCGAGTTACGGGAGTAGTGGAAACTTTCAGTACCTCTGCGTTAACACCTTAACCCTGAAATGTAAGAGATTTCGTTTGTGTAGGTGTTTCAACTCGCTTTTAAGACTCGGTGCAAAGTTTAACGTTGTATTTCTAAAACTTGGCTTTCAGAGTTCAACCACGACTAATCGAAGGTTAAATCTTCATTTATTGCTGCGTTCTTGTAAACCCTGATTTTTTTTCGAGTGCCGAATGTTTCTGAATTACTCAAAAATTAGGTTGAAATTGACTGTGATATTAATTTGAGGATATCTCGGAAACTATTAGAGTTACGAGAATTTATGAAGAGACCTTTTTTGTGGAGAATTGAATTCTCTACAAAAAAGGTCTCTTGACATTTTCCTCTAACTCTGATATTTTCAAAGATATTCTCAAAAAACCATTTGGAATTGAGTGATTTTTTTTCCTTGAATTTTTCCTTTTAAATTAAATTCCAAAAGACAAGTCAGAAAATTTGGGAATAAAGGATGAAAGTGAAGGGCAGAAGATGGAGGAAGAAATGTGAAAGACACATAAATGCATGAGAGTAGTAAAGGTGAAGTTGTGTGCTGAAACCCGTAAAATATCCCATATAAAATAACGTCCATCGTTTACGTGTCGAACTCTCACTGGTTTGTATTCGACGTTAACGTACTGTTTACAACGCTCAAAGGCATTCACTCATCTTGCACACTTGAACAATCACGCGAGTTCGAAATTCTCTTCTTATTCCTCTTTTTTTCTTCTCGTGCACTTCACTTCTTCGAGTTGAGAAGGAGAATGAATCGGAGAGCAATTCGTGAGAGCATCGGTATGATTGGACGCTTAGGATTGAATTGGTACTTGCGAGAATTGCCAGAATAATTCTTCAATTTTTTTCCAACGAGTCTCGAAATTTTTGAGAAAATTCACTCGTAAATCGAATAAATTTCATCAATTCTTCAACAGAATGCAGTAATTTCGATTTTTCGATTTGAAGTGGATTTTTTTTTGAGTGAAGCCTTCAATGAATAAATTTCAAAAAATTCCTGAGTAATAAAAGGATTTCGAAGCATCTTCTCAAATTTTTTCAATTTTTTTCACAAACTCCTTATTCGAATAAAAAATTAAACAATTTCCCAAGAATTGATTCCGTCTCATCATCAGTTTTTTAAAGATATCTCGGAAACTAATTGAGATAGAGAAATTTTCGTAGATACCTTTTTTATAGAGAATTTCAAGAGCTACAAAAAAGGTTTCTATGAAAATTTCTCTATCTCCCTTAGTTTCCGAGATATCCTCCAAAAACTGATGACGAAATAAATTCGATTTGCCTAAAAATTTCCCATTCTCAGAATTGAAGGATTAACCCTCTTTTTCCCGTCGTATCATCATAAATAATTGAATCCAAAACTATTCCCGACTAATCTGTAACAAGTAGTGACCCAAACAACTATCCAAGTAAAGCTCTCTCGCAGTGATAGTGCTGTCAGTGGCGGGGATGAGACGAAGAGTTTCGGCCCGCACCCGGAGATGAGCTACGGCCAGTTTCTGACCCCCTCTTAAGCAATGCCCAGAAATTACCCCTTATCTCGACTGGGCAAGGCCGTCCGTGGTCGTTGGCCCTCTTCCTCCAATCCTAATGCTCAATCTCGAGATAAACGCTCTTGGGTTATTAGAGGGCGAAGCCCACTACGCGTTGCCTCCATGCATATGAGTTTGAGACGATATGTATGTGACTCGCACCGAGAGAGAGACAGAGACAGAGAGCATCCTCGGAGCTTGAATTTCCTGATAAGCCCAGGAGGCAATTGCGGACGATTGAAAACTTGCTCAGATTATCTCGTCTAAATTAATTCCCATTTTGGTAATTCAATAATTCTCAAAATTCCAACGAAAGATACAGAAATCTACTCAATTTCATTAATTTTTTCAAGATACCTCAAAAAATAAGAGAGATAGGGAAATTTTCATAGATACCTTTTTTGTAGAGAATTTCAAGAGCTACAAAAAAGGTATCAATGAAATTTTCTCTATCTCCCTTAGTTTCCGAGATATCTTCAAAAAACTGGTGATTAAATAAAATCGATGTCTGAAAAATTGATAAAAAAAATCCGTAATTAATCCGCAACAAAAAGCAGTGACCTTGAACGAATATTTGCCCTTCGAAAGAACTCGAAATTTTTCTCCCGCTTTCCCTATCATCCTCCCCCTCCCCAAAACTTTCGAGTAATCCGTTCGTATCGTTTCGGCAGAGACGCGTGTACATATATATACGTTATATATGAAGGTAGATATATGCGAGAGACGCTTGACCAGGCCCTCACGAGAATCGCAAATCGATCGAGACTCTCCTCCCCAGTTTCCCTGGTCTTTCGTTACTCGTCCTTCTCCTTGCCCCCTTCTTCATCTCTCCCTTTGCGCCTTCCACGTTTCTAGTCTCGTCCTGGTAAAATGCCTCAAAGTCTTGTACTCGAGGTTGAGTGAAAGAGACGTCTCTTTTATTCTTATCAAGTGAAAAAAAAAATTTACGAAAATATTGAAGCTCTACCCCCTTCCACAAAATCAAAAATACTTATTTTAAATATTTCCATTAATATTTTTATTAAAATTCGTTGATGGATATTTTTTTAAAAATTCACCCCTTCAAATATTGTTAAAATCGTAATTCTCTCCCCTCCCCTCTTTTAAACGGAATAATTCGTACATAAACTAATACACTGATAATAATTTTGGGCGCACACACACCGAGAGGCAGACAGGCGTATACACACATTAGGAGTTAGTGTGTCACGTACGTATGTGCTTTAACTGGTGGGCTATGGCACATGCCGACGCGCGTAGAATGTAATTAAGATAAATTAGCGTTAAGGGAGAATGAGGCTGAGGCTCTTGGACGAGGAAAACGTGGTTGAATACACCAATGGAGAAAAGCTATGGCTGGGAAAATGCTGCCAGAGAGGAAGTACTCTCTCTCTCTCTCTCTCCCTCTCTTTCTCTTTCTCTTTCTCTCAGGGGCTGAAAGTGGCCGACGTATATGGCCGTGTGTGTACGGTGAATTTCAGAGGGATAAGAGGGCAGCCTGCCCGAGTAAGTTTCAGTGTTACCGGAGTACATGCAAAGTATAACGATGCCGGACTACCGACTATTTTACCACCTCGATTTACTCAGTCTTCGTGAATATTTTGGGGGGAATTAAGTTTTGTTATTTTAGGGAAAGTTATGGGGGCTTTCGGATATTTTGATCTTTGGGAAAAATCATTTTCATTAGAAACAGGAGTCGAAGGGTTGTTTTTTTCAAAAAATAAGAGTTTAATGATTTTTGAAAAATTTCTGATGTAAATCATCTGGAATTCTTCTTTTTTTTTTAAAGGAGTTTGTCTTTTCAAAATTCGAAAAAATAATTTTTTTGAGAATATCCTTTAATTTTCGACGTTTTTCTATTGAAAAAAATGATAATATTTGATTAATTTAAAAAAAAAAACGTTTTATTAATGAATTTCATGCGAAATATCTCGAATTTCCATTCATCAGCAAAATTCACTCATAATCACGAAACTTTCATTATTATTAATAAACAATGGACGATTGAGCTTCAATGTCAGAGTACTTGGAGGTGTATCTGCGCGTGACTTCGACGCCCATACACGTCTTGATTCTCCGGTACGATGGAATAGCCTGCGATATCTCCAACCACCGTTGGCTACTGCGGCGGTGCCCCTTTTGGTCTATGCATGGTGAAACAATGCCCCAGGGCTTGGCTGTTGATGATGGACGCTTCCGATAACTGAACGGTTTTCAGACCCATCCACCCACCCCCAAATATTCACCCCCAAAACTATTGTGTTATTTAATTAATCGGGAATCGGAGACGATTTAATGAAAAAATGTCAAAAACATTTAATTTCATCATTAGTTTTTTTAGAATATCTCGGAAACTAAGCGAGATAGCGCAATTTCTGAAGTAACCTTTTTTGTAGAGAATTTCGAGAGCTTCAAAAAAGGTCTCTATGAAAATTCCTCTATCTCGCTTAGTTTCCGAGATATCTTCAAAAAAGTTATGGAGTATTCGGTGAAAAAAATCACAAATTATTCTACTTCGATTTTTCTATTTTTTCTCTCAAGAGATTTCGGTTTCACTTGAGAATAAAAATGTTATGGATGAATATGAATGATGATGATGATGTAGGGCTGCAAGTGAAGGCGATAAAATCAATGATGAATCGGAAATTGATCATTTCGGGTCGAGTGTTTCGGTTCAAACCACCCGTTGGGACGCAACCCAGGGAAATATCGGGGCAATCCAATGAACGCTGAGAGAAAGAGAGAGAGAGAGAATTGGTGCAGTGAATAGGTCTGTGTGCCACCGACCTTACTCAATATGAGCATCGACAACTGGAGTAGTCACCCCATAACCCAAGAAAAATGCTTAAACAAGAGGAACTTTGGGTTGCTCCGGAAAATAAGTTTTTGGGTCATTCACATGAATTCCAGGGCTTCCCTGGGTCTTCAAGGTCACTTGCCAAACGCTTAAACTTATTTTCCGTATAAAATTAACATTTTCATAATTAATTAGAATTTTTTAAAAATTGTTTTTTTTGTTTGTAAATTCTTACGTGAATTCAACCCTGAATATCTCGAAAACGATAGGATTTAGGAGAAAGAGTGAAGATACCTTTTTTATAGGAAATTAAATTCTCTACAAAAAAGGTCTCTTCACATTTTTCTATAAACCCAATAGTTTCCGAGATATTCGCAAAATCGTAAAAAAAACCAAAATCTAAAATTTCATTTCTCTCAAAATAAAATCTAAAATTCTGAAAATCCTGCGAAAAAAGAATTATTCTTTTCGTAAACACCCGAAGGAACGTCACTGGCGCACCTGCGGTGTAAAAAAATCAGCTCAATCATCCGGCGCATTGTGTGCAGAAACTGAATATATTCAGTAAATGCCAGAGAGCACCGAAAGAGCGTCTCTTCGTTTCAGCAATAACATCAGAGGCCCATCGACGAAAAGATGAGTGGGAAGGTAGAATAGCACACACAGAGAGCCTCCGAAAATTCCCATGAGTCAGACGAGGATGTGCGCGAGAGAAAGGAGATGAAAAAAGAAAAAAAACATTGCGATAAATCATTCTCGGCGACAGGCATTAAGAGACACGATGCGTTTCATTCTTGCGGATGGTGTAGAGATATTTTCTCACACTCCCTGAAGCCAATGGGGCGTCATACTGCTCCGATATACACGTCTCATAGCCAATAAAGAGCGAAAGAAAAAAAAATGAAAGAAAAAGGGGAAATAATGAACAATGAAAGGAAACTGATCGATTACTATCAAGGAAATTCGCATTTTTTTATGGGGAAAATAATTGAAAAAAAATTGTTTATGAAGTTCAATAAAATAATTTCCATTTTCTCGCAGAATTTACGGAAATTGAGGCAATAATGTCGAGACGATAGGAAAGACTGCACTTGACAGTGAAACGTTTGAATGAAAGTGGGGGAAGATGAATGGAAAAATGTTGGTAATAGAATAGATGAGGTAAAGAAAAGTGGAGGAATAGGTCCGGTCTATTGTTTTCATCAACAATGCGCACAACCGGGTATTTCGAAAGTGCATTGTTAGGAGGCTACGCAGGAAAGCACTGTCGCAAAGTGCTGCATGCTCCAATGGCATCAACGTAAGAGAGAGAGAGAAGTGGAGCTCATTGTGTGTAGTTGCGCGTCGCTGACCCCCAGGTAGATCCGAAAACCGCCGGCCCGAGAAACAATGAGAGGGAGAGGTTACGTGTACCGTTTGTTTTTGATGACTTTATTGCAGTGATTTAGGAGGATTAATATTTTAAAACAAATAAATAAGACAGTGGGTTATTTTCATTGAAGTATTCGGGATTATTGAATTCTTTGGAAATTTCGGGTTGATGTCATTTACCTGGTTTCACGTAATTACGAATTTTTGGAAAATCGTAGGAATTCTAGAAAATTTATTTCGATGAAAAAATTATGTTTTTTATTTTTAAGAGTTTTATTGGGATCTTAATCCTCGAATATCTCGGAAATAATTGGGTTTAGGGGAAAATGTCAAGAGACCTTTTTTGTAGGAAATTTAATTCTCTACAAAAAAGGTCTCTTGATATTTTTTCCTAAAGTCAATACTTTCGGAAATATTGTGAATTTTTGGAGGAAGAATTCTGAAGCATTGAATTCTTGGAAAAAGGGGTTTCATGTAATTTACCTGATTTTCACGCAATTGCAATTGTCATAGAATTCATGGAATTTTGAATTTATCCCGGAATTCAAGAGAGATAAGGCGATTTCGTGCAAATCCTTCTTTGTTGCTAATTCTAAAGAATTATCGAATTTTTCCGTTTTTTTTGAAAGACAAGAGCAGAATTTCAGTCAATACTTTTTATTAAACTCTCGAAAATTCCGAGAAATCACACATTGTAATTATGACTTATTACCACTGATTATCGTGTTACTTGTGGTAATGCAGTGGCTAAACAAAACCTTCGATTATTCACTCAAGGGCCATGAAGTCGAAACCTCTTTACAAATTTTTCCAAACGAAAGAAAAAATCACTAAAATGTAATTAAAAAAATCGAATGAAATCGATTACTTCAGAATTGAATTAAAATTAAATACAAGACAGTGAATAAAAAAAAGGGGAATAAAGGATAAAAAGTAACATTTCATTGGCCGTAGGGCAAGGCATTATTTCAGTATTTACCAATAGTATCGAAATGATATTTCTTCGTTTTTTTTCGAGATAAAAATCTCTCACGGGACCGAAGGAGAGCGCCTGAAAATTATAGGTTTTCGCAGTTTGAATTATTTCTTTCTTCTATATTCGTTCTTTTTTTTTTTCGTTTCTTCTTCACTGGACTCTCGATGAGCTGAACTCGCAGCGGGGAGAGAGAACGGGAGACGAACGTGTGTCGGCGACGACTGGTTGGAGTGAGAAATAAAAAAAAATGAATAAGTAGATGGAGTGAAATAAGAATGGAGGAAATGTAATAAAGAAGGAGCTGAAGAGTTCTGTTATTCGTGCGCGTTGTACACTCGATATTACGTGTTTTCTCCTTTTGTGAAGATTATTTCGAGGGGTAATTGAGAGAGAGATAAGGATCCACTTTATTCTGATGATTTTCTTTATTTTTATGTGAGTGAATGGCTTCAGAAATTATCGATTATTTTGAGAATATCTGGAAAACTATACGATTTATCGGAAAAAGTGAAGAGACCTTTTTTGTAGATCTTCGAATTCTCTACAAAAAAGGTCTCTTCACTTTTTTCGATAAATCTACTCCTTTCGGAGATAATCGTAAAAAAGTAAATGATTTTCTTCTTCCTAAAAAATTCTTTTTAAAGGAAAACTCAAGCTTTTAAATTCTCAAGGTCACTGTCATTTAAATGCAATTCATTTTTATCGAATGAGAAATAATAAATTGTGATAAAGAAATCCTTTGAATTTTTTCATCATAATTAATGTAAATTACTATCTTTTTATTACAGAATCACATTGTGTCACTGTGGATCATCATAAAATCCTCAAAAATACTCAATTAAAACCTTCAAAATTTCCGAAAAAAACTATTACGATATATTAAATCAAATTAACATGAAAAATAATCGGAAATTTATTTTTAACGATTTTTTGTTTTTTTTTCACAAAAAAAGTGAAGAAAAAACTCATTTGAAATTATAATTTATAAATAAAGATTAGAAAATCAATTCCGTTTCACGAAAAAAAAAAAAAAAATATGAAAGAGATTGTGTTCGAGGTATCAAATTCAAAACCTCAAGAAGCAAAACGAGTCAATTACCATAAAAAAAAAAAGAAAAAATGATTAAAATGTACTCGAGCAGAAAAGCAAACGGAGTCGTTGGCCTTAGGCATCGTTTTCGGCCACACATACACACTTCAAGAGCAACAGAGTAAAATTTTTAACACGAAAACTGTTAAAAGGCGAATGCTTGTGTTTGGCCAGTGTGTACAACCCAGCAATCATACGGTGGTCCAATTACCATAAGAAGGGCTCTAATTTCACACAATGCTTGCCACCTTTTTTCCTTTCTCTCTTTCTCATTCTTTCTTTTTCATTAATAATAAAGAAAAAAAATTGTATTTTCGAGTGGCTCTGACCATGTACACGTGGTTGGGTTAGGGACCGATCGGCTTTCACGATTTCTCAATAAATCTTCAATGGCTTCCACGCATGAGCATTTGTTCTCTTCCTGTCGGGCCAACTTGTTCAGTTGACTATTTTATTTCTGGCTTTGTGCGTCGGGTTACCAGTTGATGTGTGGATGGACAATAGGAAAGCGGAAGAGAACACTTTGAATCCCCTCTTTTCACTCGGAAAAGGGGAAATTGTGGTTTTTTGAGGATATCTTTGAAACTATTAGATTTAGGAAAAAGTGACAAGAGACCTTTTTTGTAGAGAATTTAATTATCTACAAAAAAGGTCTCTTTGTAAATTCTCGTAACTCTTATCGTTTCCGAGATATTCTTGAAATACTCTGCAAACGATTATTGGGCTCATTTTTTGAAGATCTTTCGCTTTTTCATTATTCTGCGAATATCTCTGGAATGAGTAGGTTTAGGGGAAAATGTGAGGAGACCTTTTTTGTAGAGAATTAAATTCTCTATAAAAAAGGTCTCTTCGTAAATTCTCGAAAACCTCATTGTTTTCGAGTTGTTGTCCAGTTTATTCATTTTCTGAAAATAGTGAAACGAAAGGAAACTCATTGAAAGGAAAAAATTCAGGGGACTTGTGACAACCGTGAAAATTTTGAAAAATCGAAAAAAATTACCGTAATTCTTCATCCCCCAAATATTATTCATTGTTGCAATAACAAAAACCTCTAACATAATTCCGAAGAAACGAAAGTTCCAAATTATTGAATTGAATTAACCACAAAAACTCTCTAGTTATTAATCATTCAACAAGAATAATTATCAATAAATATTCTCTCTCATTGAATAAACATTAATATTCATAACCATAAATTCTTTATTATTGCATTTCATGCAAATTAATAACTAAAAAAAAAATAAAAATAAACTCTGACATTAAATTCTCCATTACCGAATAATTTCGAAATGTCTTTTTTTTTTTTAAATCATTAAATCCCAAACAATAATTACTCATTGCGCAAAAAATTTGAAGAAATTATCATTATTCGAAGAAAGAAATTATGTAAAGTCGATGCAGAGACAATTTTCTCTCAACATTTTCGTGCAGCAAAATAAGAGAATGAAAAAAAAAAAGCGAGATAGAGCTAGATGTAAAGCACGTCTCGGACGAGAGGAATGATTAAAATTTCAATTCATTTTCCGCGTGGACTGACTCAGCCCTTCGTTGGCCTCATCCTTTGCCTCTTTTCCACGACGTCTCGGGGGCTTCTCCACGTCACGACCTCTCTCCTCTAATTCTCCCTTACCTCAGGCTTTTCATCCCTCTCGCTCGCTCCTACCGACGTCCACTTCGTTATAATTTTCTCTAATGATATACTTGTGTCCCTCTGACTCTCAACTGCCAACTGTGTATTATTTTTTCCCTCCATTTAATGTAATTTTTCTTTAAAAAATCCCAATTTCCCTTTCCTCAATAAATAAAATTATTAATAAATATTCGTGAGATAAATATGAAGCCAATGAAGTGGCAGAGGGGAATTGAATGAGCCTAAGCAACACATCCCCTCCCCTCCACATTTAGCCCCTAGCAACCCCTCGACTTTTTTCAACCGTTTGTGTGGACGCCTCTGTCGGAGCTGACCGTGGCACTATCAAGCGAGATATTCGCTGGCGCAGCGTTTGCACTCCCTCTATCCCATTTTTATTAAGGAAAATCCACTCGTCCACCGCCTTTTCTCTACTATTCCTCACTCCAACATTTCAGATGCCTTGGCACTGTGTTACTTCCTATCGTGACACGTGCGAAAACTTGCATTTCTCCTCATTTTCCCCTTCTCTCTCTCGTTTTCATCACAAATTTGAGTGATTTTTATTCTCACATTCTGGTTAATATTATTTAATCAATTTTTGCCTCTCGAAAATCACTTCAAACATCTTTCAAAGCAAAAAACAATTCCCCGAAGGAGATAAGACCAATAGAGAATTTTTTTTCTTGTCAGTTATTTAAATACAAATATTGATTACTATTTCCATAACTCATTAACAATTCTTGAAGGTGAAGAGAAAAAAATGGAGAAACAGCTTCCCGACGCTTGCGGCTAAATGCCGAGGCATGTAATTACCTCACTCGGTTCATAAGAACAGGTCGAATTATTCCAAACGTTATTCTGAACCTCATGGGTTAAAGTTTCCGTGTCATCGGTGCAAATCAAACCGTTAATTAAGAAATAGTCGTCAATACTCGGGAATTAATGAAAAAAAACATGCTAAACATCATCTGAGATTACATCTCGAGGATAAAAAATGTCGGATATTGCACGCGACGAATAAATTATTTAAATTATTTTCCGACACAAATATTGCCCTTGAGGAAATTGTAAAGGGCGCGGGAAGTGAGAAAGAGTGGAAATTGAGAGGAAAAAAAGGAAATGTATGGAGAGAATAATAAAAAATAGTTGAATTCAATTTAATGCCTTTGTTTCATAAACACTTGTTCTCGCATTGACCCCGAGTGACCTTCGGCGATTTTTTTATCCCGCATTTTTTTTTAGGCTTCATGTACGTAAGTGATTCACTGCGCACTTTGTTGAAAGTCGATGTAAATGTTTAATATCATGAGAAAGTAATTTAATTTATTGAGAAAATTCTGGAAAAATTACATTTTTAATTTTCGAATAATTTGATGGAAATTAAAATGCGAATATCTCTGAAATGAGTGGGTTTGGAGGAAAATGTGAAGAGACCTTTTTTGTAGAGAATTTAATTCTCTACAAAAAAGGTCTCTTCATATTTTTTCGTAAACCCAATAGTTTCCGAGATATTCACGAAAGAAGTGACTCATTGTTCAGAATTTTACAAAAATAAATAAATTTTTCTCCACAAATTAATCGGCAGGAAGTTTCTCCAGTCCAAAACTTTGAACCTATCAAATTACCCCGAGTGATGGTCTAGGTAAATGGCTGGAAGGTACTTCAACGTCCAGAATAATCCGCAGTACTCAAACTCCAAAACCACGCTGACCCAAAGTTATAACGTTAAATAATAATGAAAAACTCGGAAAAAAAAAATCATGAATTGCAGTGACACAGGTTGTGAATAACCTTCGCATGATCTTCAATGCAGAATAAAAATTGAGAAAAAGAAGTGACACAAAGAGGAAGATGAGAATCTGGCCAGCCTTGCAATTTTTTGTGTATTTTTTTGTTTTTCCTCCGCTTTAACGCGGACTCGTGCACTTTGCATATGGAATACGTCATCTCCATCAGACTATCCTCCTCTTTCACTCCCCAAAAATTCATGAATATGTTTACATGAAATAAAAAAACACGTCTTTTATCAAAGTAGAAGAAAGTCAAAGTATCAATGCTCCATTAAAAAAAAATACTTTCCCACGGTTTGAGTGCAATAAACTTGACTGAGTGACTCAGAAACTTCCGAAAATAGGAATTTACTCAACTCAAACCTTCGGTTATGTCGTTAAACTCTTTTGCATTTGTTACGTTAATTCGTTTCTGTATGAATTTTTTTTACTCTTTATTTTTTCACTCCTCTCGACTACCGTTAGTTCAAATGAAAATTAAATCAGCCTAAAAACCGACTGAAAAAAAAAAAGAACGGTTACGTTTCATTACTTTCGTTTGGTAGCTAACATCGAAGTGGCCTTTACCCCGGTTGTACTCTTTGCCGTCACGTGTGGAATTCGTTTTAGAAAGTTTCAATCAACTTTTACGAGTCCTTCGCCATCGAGACTCAAGTGTGCGGAAATCTTTTATTTTTTCAGCCTCTTTTTCTCCGCAAATTCTCTCTGTCTTCTCTGTTGTCAAAGAATTCCACGTATTTACCGAAAACTTTGTTGAAAATTATGAAACATTGTTTACATCGATGAAAATTACGTGAGATTAAATATTCTACAAAAATCCTGATTTTTTCGGATTCAAGTGTAAATAACTTTGTAGCGTGTGGTTTTAGGGGAAAATGTCAAGATACCTTTTTTGTAGAGAATTAAATTCTCCACAAAAAAGGTCTCCTGAACTTTTTCCCTAAACCCACTTGCTGCAAAGATATTCACACTTTAAACTCCTAATGAATTGAATAAATTCCATCGCCATTTGCTATCTCGACATTCAATTATTTTCATATTTCTCAGATAAGAAAGGAGGCAGAATGAGTATTCCGAGGGAGCGAAGGTGGTGGGGCCAGTGTAGACAACGACGAAAAAAAGGAAAAAGCCGAGAAACACCAACAGAAGAAGAATAAGGTAAGCAGAAAGAGTGAAATGAGAATAAAACGAGAGAAATGGGTATAAGAGTCCTGTAGGATTCTCAGTGCGTCCTTCGGACGTGGTAACAGAGTGTGAGTGGCCCCCGAAAAACGTATGAGTTTAGGCGGAATAGACGACAGAGGGAGGGAAGAGGGCTTAGGAGTGGGGGAAAGAAGCGCCCGGCATCTCGAAATTTGGTTGGCTGTCTGAGAGCCGGCTCTCTGTGCGATTCAGTGTAGCCGTGGGTCCAAAACGTTTCGCTTCGTTGTGTGTGTGCCGGGAGAGGGGAGGGGGAAGAGAGAACACAAACGTGAAGCCAGCGAGAGAAGAAGGAGGTAGGTAAGTCGCTGGGAAGGGGTCCAAAGAGACGAGGAGGAGAGGGGCAGCCAGGGCAAACTGAAGAAGGGGGAATGGCTGAAGGGAGGGGGGTGTACTAGCAGTGCTTTGGCGCGCTAGCGAGCGATCGTACAACGAAACTCTGGAATTTCAACCGACAGAATAGTGCCGGCGTTCGTGCGACGCGGGTCTACCCGAAAAAAAGGAAATAAATTAATACACATAATATTCCAGGCTTGTTTTTTCAAACGGATAAATAGATTTAATTAAATTAATAATTGATTGAACGAACGGCTTGATAGAAATTGTAAATTTTTTAAATATTCATGAAATTTTGGTTATTAAAAATTTAATGAGAAAGAAGAGAAAAAGGAAAAATCTTGTGAAGATTTTGAATTAAACAAGTTTAGTGAAAGTGATTTTAAATTGAACAGATTTTTAATTTTCCTTTTTTTTTTTGGGATTAAATTTATTCATGTGATTATTTTTAACTAGTTTTCCCCATTTTATTTTTTCGTTGGAACTCAAAGTGAAGTAGAATTGACTATTTTACGTACAATTGATTTAATACAAATAAAGTGATATGAATTTTGTGAGGATAATTGTGATGAGTGAGGCTAAATTGTGACGTTGAAATTTAATATTTGAATTATCGTCGATGATAAAGCACGAGGAATTAATTGATAATTTAATAAATTTTGAAGAGACACTCATTAATAATTTGGTAAAACGTGGATTTTCGTACTGTCGGAGGTAATACAATCGACAAATCGTTAATTCTACATTTGCCTCTTGTTGCGTGACTCTATAACACAGACGAAAAGTCGAGGTCAACCGCTAGCATGTAATCCATCAAGGTTGTCACCACTCCTTCTGTTTTAGTTACGCCGTTATTTTTTGTTTATTTACTTGAAATAATCTTCACGTCAAAATTTTCAAAAACATCACACGCAAACACTCACACAAATTTATGTAAAAACGGAGTAATCGATAAAATCGTTTGCCAATGATTAAACACGTGAAATTAAGTCCAGTGTAATGTCTAATTTTATCCACAAAAGGACAATTAAATATTTGATATTTAATTGTTAAAAACTCAGAGAGAGAAATAACGTGAGAAACAGAGAAGAATGACGCCACTGGGGCACACAGTAATAACCATCCCTTCGGCCCTGTTGTATTGGACTTTCACTGGGACGATTTGTGCGATCATATGATAAATGTAGAACGCAACGAATTTTATTTTTTAGTTTGTTTTACATTTTATGTTTGACCATTATTCTCAATCTAAAAGAAAATCGTTGATAATATTCAAATGAACACAGAGTTGATTAAATAAAATAAAAATTGTGTGATAATTACACTTGTGTGTTGAAGAATCGGTGAATTTTCGGAATTTGTTTTTCCTCAAGTAGGAAAGCCCTCGGGGCACCCGAGGCACTCACCATCCGAGAAAATTACAAAGACTGTTTGAAAGAGAATAATTAATAAATCGTGCGCGTAATAAAATAGCTTGTGCGTGTTTTTAAATAAATTGAAAAATTGACAATATGAGTGAAATGACGAGTGTAGAGCAGCACAGTCAGCAGCAGCAATACGTAGGCGGTAATACAAATGCCGAGCATCACTGTAAAGACTGTGGTCTTTATTTTGAAAGTAGTAAAAGCCTAGAAGTACATCTGCGCTATCATCAGGAGAATTTATTGACACAATGGGCAAATCAGGCTCAACAAGAAGAGAGTAATAATAACAATAGTAAGGCTGGTAATCACAATAGTCACGTTAAGCGTGAGAGCGTGACAGCGCCAGCCGACTCGAGTGAGTCTTCATCGAGGCCCCCATCGGCCGGTCCTGCATCATCGCAACAACAGTCGCAGCAACAGGCGCAACAGCAGAATCCACTGCCAGCACAGACTGGTGGACAACAGCAGCATCCAGCGCCGCAGGCTTACGGGCATTTTCCAACGCCAATGTTCAGTGAGACATCGTACTTTATGCAGAATGATCAAGCTTATTTGCTGCAGCAGCAGCAGCATCATTATTCACCGCCAAATGAGGAGCCACAAAGTGCCAGTAATTATCCAGCCCGCTATCATCCTTATCAGCATTCATCTCATTTTCCACCAGAGCGAACGAATTCAGTCAGTTCAACAAGCCCACGTAGTCCACCCCAGTGTGATAAATGCGGTGGTGTTTTTGAAGATGGTAATCAGCTTGCTGAACACATGAGGTCGAATCATCCAACATCACCGAGTGGTTATCAGGGACAGCAGTATCAGCAATTGGGCTCGAGTCCACAGCATTCGCAGACGCAGCAGCAGCAACAGCAAGCGCCGCAACCGCAAATGCATCCATCACCCCCGCAAAACAGTCAACCACCTCAACAGGCTAATTACGATTACAATGCAGGTGGTGCGGTTGTGAAAAATGAAATAAAACAAGAACAAGAAGAACAGGCTGAGATACTTGATCTTGATTCGCACAAAGTTCAGACACACAGATACGAGGAGGAATTAATGAGGCTTCATCAGCAGCAAGAGATGCAGATGCAGATGCATCATCATCAACAGCAGCAGGCATTGGCACAGCAGAGAGGTACAACGCACTCGGTCAGTTCAATGCTTGGCTGGCCACCAGCACAGCCACATGAATATCATCCTGGTATATCGCCAATGGCTCCAATGGACAGTGTATCACCCATACCAGACCAGCGGCAATTCATGCCAGGCCAGCACTTACCAGTTGAGCCACCGCGACACGCTGTATCGCCGATAATAACGAGTACTCAACCAATGCCAGGGCATCAAATGCCAGGTAATTTACTCCCACAACCAACGAAGCAGGCAGCAATTTCCAATCAATCCTGGAAAAGTAACGAAGCAAGAAGACCAAAGACATACAATTGTACCGCATGCAACAAGTGGTTCACGAGCTCTGGACACCTGAAGAGGCACTACAACACAACACTCCACAAAAATGCTGTGAAACAGAGCAATCAGCCAGATCCAGCCAATATGCCGATATCGGCCCATCATCATCCAGGGAGAGACAGCGCTGGCAATCCAAGGGGCGGACCACCACGATCACCAGAGTTATCTACCTCAGGGAGTCCCCCAAACTTGATGGCAGGTCCCTCGGTCGAGGCGGCGAGGGGCCTGCTCAACACGCCAACCAATCTGTACACCACCAGCAATTCCAGCAACGGCAGCTCCAACAGCAACGACTCTACGACCTCAATGGGCCAGCAGCAGCAGCAGCAGCAACAGCAGCAGCTACAAGCTGTCCAACAACACCAGGTACACTCACCCCAACAGGGCCAATCTACAGCGGTCCAGCACATGGCCAACACCTCAATGGTGGGCCTCAATTCACCGGCCCAGTCGCCAATGGGCCTCCACCATCATCAACAAATGGGTTCGCCATCGCCCCAATTGTCCCAGCACCACCTCCAAATAGGTTCGCCATCCCACCAAATTCAGCACCACCATCCCATGAATTCCCCAATGTCACCCATGCATCCACCCCCACCTCCTCAATCCACCCAGCACCTGAATTCCCCTTCGCCAATGCCGGTATCATCCCACCATCACATGAATTCACCATCTCCCATAATACAGGGTGTCTCCCCAATGGTTTCACCGCCGCTAATGGGGGGTACTACGATGCCTCATCAGCCGTACCCAAACGCCTTGCCCCCCCACGTTACAACCACTACCAGTATCCCGGGCCTGCTGGAGTCTATCACCAGCCAGCTAATTACTACTGGTGATCTACCAAATACAGTCCATTTCAATCAGGCCCAGGACACATTACCGAGTTTTGGGACTTTCAGTAATCATCAAAGGCCCTTACCAAGCTTCACGCAATTTGGTATTACCGGTTTTTTGGTCAGCCATAATCAGCCACAGGCAGTTAACGTGGGGGGGCTAAGCCCTGAGGATTCAATTCCTCATGATAAATCATTTGAATCAAATGGCTCAAATTACGAGCACTTTGGCAATTCACCACCGCGCTACGAGTCCCTCAACAACATGGACACGAGCGTCCACAATACGGACGGCATGATAATCAAGCAGTACGAGGTGCTCCAGCATCATAACAATCATCAAATGCGGGATTACCGGAGTCTCGAGGCCAACAACAATCTGCCTCAGAGACAGGGCAAAGAGGAGGTTAATCCTAATATTGTCAAGCACGAGGTAGAGGAGAAAAAATTGACCAGCACCAAGGAGCATCAGGTCACTAGCACCAACACTGGCTCACACTATATCTCACAGGATGGCTTTCACAAGTGCATTGAGTGCGACAAAGTCTTCAACAAGGCTTGCTACCTGACGCAGCACAACAAGAGCTTTCATTCTGGCGACAAACCATTCAAGTGTAATCAGTGCGGCAAACGTTTTCCACACGAGTATCTTCATGCTGAACATTTGCAGAAACACGCTGGTGACAAACCATACAAGTGTGAAATATGCCCAAAACAATTTAACCACAAGACGGACCTCAGAAGGCACATGTGCCTACATACTGGCGAAAAGCCATACGCCTGTGATACATGCGGCAAGGGTTTCATTAGAAAGGATCACATGATGAAACACCTGGATACGCACAAAAAAAAAACAAACAGTCACAATATACACCTGAGGGCTTGAATTGGAGAGAATGAAATTTTGGAAATAATAAATAAAACGTCTTCAGGTTTTTCGATAAAACACGAAATATCCCTCATTAAATTCCCATGAAATTATCCTCTATCCTCGATACTTCCAACGAATTGTTCATTCCATCTCATGATAAATTTCACTGCTCAAAGGTATTTATTTCATTCCAAAAAAAAAAAAGAGAAACTGAGAGAAGAATTGAAAAATCGGAGAATAATTTTATCGTAGAGCTCTTTTCTTTAGAAACATCTCAAAGATGAATTTTTAACTGATTTTAATATTAATCTGCATTATGTGGAGTTGATTGATTAAATTTTTAACTCGATATACTGCAGCTGCACACATTCCTCTCCATTTTTTTCCACATTGTACTCGAATATTTAATTATGTAATAATAATGAATGAATTTACTAAATTGAGTAATAGAGAGAGCTCTTACACAACAAATTGTAAATCACAATGAAATAATTAAAATAATTATTAATGAATTAATTGGATATTGAAGCGAACCCTCGAAGCTTATCGACTGTACAAAATACGTTAAATGTATAGGCATATTATTATTAATTAACTAATTAATTATTATTATTAATATTATTGTAATTATTGATTTAATGTGATCGAATAGATTGCGATGATTTAAAAAAAAAAAATCCTACTCATAATACTCGTATTTTATAGTATAGTTATATGGAGGACAAGAAAAAAAATTACGTAGAATTTGCGGGAATATAATTGAAATGAAATTAATTGAAAAAAAAACAAAAAAGAATAAACAAGATATTATTATAAAACCAATGTGAAAACGAGTGCTCGAGGCGATAATGTCTGTCGCTTGAAATTTATGATTACCACAAAGAGAAAAGATAATTAATTAATTTTAAATGAATAAAAAATTATTAAATTGTCCCTAGAATTGTGAAAAAATAGACGATTTCTTTTTTCTTTTTGATACTTTATTTAAGAGAAATGTTTTTTTTTTTGTTCAAATAAAGACAATATTTTTTTTATACCAATAATCAGACGTGACGTTTTTTTTTCTAATTTTAATTGACTCTTCACTTTTCCTGACGAACATTCCACCACAAAGAAACATTCCATTGAAGAATTCTAAAGTGAGAGGAATCACACATAATCGTCCAGCACGTTTTCACAGTGGGCCTCTCTTTTAAAAGAAAATAAGATAGTCCTAAGTTGCGATACGCAAAGTAAATTGAAATGATGAATTTAATGGAGATGATAATTGTAAAGCGTTTGCACGACATTTTGAGGAAAGAAATTAATGAATAGGAAAAAAAAATCATTGACCTCGCGCTTAACGAAATACATGGGATTGTTTCTGTTGATAGTTGATATTTTTCATTTTGAAATATTGTTCAAAAGTTTTGCTATAAATAATTGTTTTTTTTTTTTAATTGAACTGTCTCGTTTGTTGTTTGAAAGACGATCTTTAGTGTTTTCCATTGTTTCAACTGGTTATTGATTAACTCGTTTTTTTTTTTAATGATTCTCAAATTCTGATGAACTTGCTCACTTCTGCATTTTGCCACTGAAAAAAATATAGAGAAGAATGATATTAATGTGAATGAGGTCTGATACACATTGTAAATAAACTTTAGTTTATTATTGAAGAAAAAGGGAAGAAAAAAAAGTTGAAATAAAACGAATTATAATCTCTTGCCATTTTACTACGTAAATAAAGAAGAAAAAAGTTAATAAAAATAAATAAATAAAAATCCCAGAACAGACTACCTCAGAGTTCAGGAATTATCGATGAAAGGAAGGAGATGAGAAATTATGAAAAGCCAATGCAATAATAATAAATAAATATTTAATGAATTAATAGTAATAAATCGTGCGGGCATTTTTTTTCAAATTAAATTCACAAGCAGAATTGGTTAATTCAGTGTTTTGGAAATATCTTGGAAAGTAAGAGAGATATGGAAATTTTTGTAATAACCTTTTTTGTAGCTCTGATTTTCCTCTATAAAAAAGGTATCTATGAAAATTTCTGTATCTCTCTTATTTTCCGAGATATCGATAATTTTGCTCCATAATTTTGTTCAAAAATTGAGTATTAATAATTTTGATATTTTTAAACAAATAAGCATAATATTCATTTTTTCCTTCTCTCCTTCGAAGCATTGAGTTCCTCCATCGCCCGCCGGTAAAACTTTTTTAATGAGCATTATTGAAGAAAAGAAAATAAGAATGAATTTAAAGAAAAAAAAAAACTGAAAGAAAGCGAAAAATAGTACATAAATAATTAAAAATAATATAAATAGATCAACGTACATTAGAGACATATCAAACAGTATTACTGTATACTCAGTTTTATTATGAAATAAGAAAAAAAAAGTTGAATTAAAGAAAGATGAAGAAAATGAAAAATAAAAAAAAATGATTAATAAACAATACATATTTTTACTTCATATCATTATTTAGGCGTTTTTATTGAGAATTATTGAATGGAGGAAATAATTAAAAATACCGGGCATTCTATTGTGCGAAGCAATCTTAATTAGGTAAATGAGAAAATTAAAAAGTAAATTATAAATACTCGGGATTCATGACATGGGCATTCGATATTAAGAATCTTTTTCTCAATTTGTATAATAAAAAGAAATGAAAAAAGAAAAAAAAAAAAAAAAAAAATCGCCTCTCACATACACAGTACCAAATTACCGTTGGTTGTGCCAAACTCTAATGTTTTTCTTATTTTTTTTTTTTTAATCATAAATAATTTTTTTTCTATTATTAATATGTTTTTTTCTCAATTTTTAATTGAAAAATAAAAATAATCGAGATCATGATAAATATTTAATTGCAGAATAAACAAAGAATTTTCACAGTCTTTTTGTGAATTTGTAAAAAAAAAAAAAAGTGAAGAAAATCAATTAAATGAAAATGGAAAAATTCCAATTGTGAAATAAAATTGTAAAGGAAATAATGAAAAAAAAATAGAAAACAATTTTTTTTTTATTCACTTGTGCCATAAATATACGTGAAAGTTATTGAAAAATAAAAAAATACAAAAAAAAGATGAAGTAAATGAGAGAATTAAAAAAGAAAAAAGAAACGTCCACTCATTGGTGGTGAAAAATAATAGAATTACATCCACTGAAATAAATAATTTAAATTAAATGATTAGACGTGGTTTCTGTTCCTGATGATAATGAAAGAAAAAAAAAAAAGTAATTATGAGAATGTGTTTTTTTTTTACTTGTATAATTTTGTGAACTGTATTATTTTACATGCGTTTAATTCTGTTTTTATAAATATATTTTATTTCACAAACCTTGAAAACAAGAAAATTATTTTTATTTTCCTTTTTATTTCTATAATTTCTTCATGGTTTCGTCGGAAAGAGGTGACCTTGGGCATTCGTAGGAATTAGGAAATTGTTGAAGAGAAAAAGAAAGAGAGAGAAATACAATTTGGAGGAGAAAAACATGAGAAATGAGTGATGAAGTGGAATAAGGAGATGGAGAATTCTGTCTTATCTCAGTTTTCAATCGTTTTTGTGAATATCTTGAGAACGAGCGAACATGGAATGTTCGAAATGGTCCCATTGGACAGAGGGGGAAATTTCCGATGAAAAACAGTGTAATTCGATCCATTCATCTCTCCGAATTATCGAGATATCGATGAATTATCGATTGACCATCAGTTTTTGATAAAAATTCGTTAATTTCAGAATACCTCAGAAACTAAGCGAGATATCGAATTTTTGAAGAGAACCTTTTTTGTAGCTCTCGTTCTGCTCTACAAAAAAGTTATCAACAAAATTTTCCCCATCTCCCTTACTTTCCGAGATATTCTCAAAAAACAATCACCACCTCTTGAAATGCTAAAAAAATCATTTTCTCAGTATCGGAAATTTTTTATTCCCAAAAGTTCTCCAAATATTTCCAAGAAGACTAAAAAAATATAAAAAACAATTATATTTATCTTCTTATCTCATTTCATATCTTAAAAATGTTTACGTGTAAAAAAAAAGCAAAAATTATATTAAATAAAACTAAAAAAAAAAGTGAAGTTTAGTCTCAACGTGTCTCATTATTACTAGATTTAGGGAACATCTACCTGACGACGAAGCTCCATTGTGTGTCTTTTGTCTCCAATTATTAATGATTAAATGAAAAAGTAATTAAAAACGGTGAAAAAATAATGAATTAAATGATGTTAGGTGTAGTCCTATATGCTATGCGTCTCCTAGCTGAAAAAAAAAAATTCTATGTTTTTTAATTCGTTGTGAACGAATAAATTCTGTTCCGTATTATTATTATTATTAATTATAAATTATAATTAAAGGATAAATTAAGAGAATGATTATCAACGAGCTGCGTGGCGGCCAATGTGGTTTTATAGAAATAATTGAGAACAATATTATGTAATACATTGAAAATCCGATAAAAATCATTAATATCGTCAATTAGAGTGAAAGATGATTTATGATAGAAGAAAGTGGGGTTCACACTTTGAAATTGTATATTACGAGGAATCAAGAGAAATATTGGGGATAGAATTTTTTTGATGATTCCATCGGAAAGCTGAGGAAATTTTAGGCGGAAAACATGTGTCGAAATTAATTTTTTCGAGTTTTTTAAAAATTCGATTTTTGGAAAAATTTGAAAAAATCACATTTTTGGCGATATTTCTGGTTCTATTGGTCGTAGCTCAAAAATACGATTTTTTCAAGTACTTTTGGGGTGTTTTTATGAAAATCAGCTTTTCCACTATAAGTCACTCAAAAAATCGTGTTTTTAATTTTGAAACCACATGAATTCATCGCAAATGAGCTCACCTTTCACCTCGAATCGTAATTTTTACGCTGCGACCAATAGAACCGGAGATATCCTCAAAAAAGTGATTTTTTCAAATTTTTCCAAGCTAAATCCTTTCAAAACCGGGTGAAAAATATCGAATTCTCAAAAAACTCGAAAAAATTAATTTCGACACATGTTTTCCACCTAAAATTTTCTCAGCTTTCCAATGAAATCATCAGAAAATCGCTATCTCCAACCGTTCAATCAGAATATCCATTTTACCCCGATTTCTTCTCATGACTCATTTTTCCATTGAAATAATTCTCAATTAAATAATAAAAATTGACTAAAATAAGATATCTTCCATGTGTCACAGTTTAGGTTCTTGAAAAACTAATTAATTAATTAATTAATTAATGAAGGTTTGCCGTAGCGCGTTCGTTGTTAAATTCCCAATAAATTCGGAAAACTCTTTGTACCCAAAAGAAAAAAATCTCACTGCCGCCACGACACGAGGAACCTTCGACTAAAAATAGTTAATAAAAAAAAAAACCAAAAGGAGAAGTAAAAATAAAAAGTAAAAAAAAAAAACGATGTATGAAAAAACATTGTGAATTATGTATTTTGATGCCATACACAAGTACCTCATGATGCAAAACACATGTACAAATGTTCATACGATTCTCAGAACGATAGCTAATTAATAAAATAATTAATATCCAAGTAATTGAAAGAGAAAGAGAAAAATAAAAATGAGAGAAATAAGAGAAGAAGAGATTTATAAAAACTGTATTATCCGGAATAATTTAATTGCTGTTATGCCGTACTGCATTTAACCCCTCCCTAATTCCCCCCCTCATTTTTCATAAAAAAAACGTAATAAGTACACACTGCAATTACGATCGAATGGGAAGACTCTAATTGCTCCGTTCAATGGGATAAAATCCTTTTTTTTCCTCTATTTTTATGAAAAAAAAAAAAAAACTACTGAAAGGATTAAACAGTACAAGTTTATTGCAAGCATCCTGTGATAAATAGCAAGATTACGAGGAGTTTCTTCTCCCCACTCTCAATGTGTGTTTCGTTACACACACACACACATAAAGAAACCCTGATCTCTCGTGGACCATATGTTCTCCTTTCCTATGTAACAATTTTTTTAAAATTCCCTCATTTTTTTAATTTATTTATCCTCAAGGCTGTGGGATACACAATCGTGAATTTCTTGAGGCCAAAAATCTCTTTTAAATAAAATTAAGTGAATTTATGCTCTCATCGTATTAAGAAACTTGAATTAAATATTCATTTATTATAATTTAATGGATTATTAAATAAGTTCTGGAACGCTTTTTTTTTTTTCCTTTTAATTCGCTTTTTTTCTCTTTTGTTTTGGATTGGAGTTTATTTCATCTGATAATTCGGATTCTATTCACGTTTTGTTTCTTCTTATTCTTCATTTTATTAGCGTTTTGTGTCAAGGTGTGCGGGGAGGAAAAATGATTAATGCAGTGTGGTGCGCCGGTTGAGTTAATATCTATAAAAAGGATAAGGCTTTTTTTTTTAAGACGGGTCATCGAAGCATTATCTCTTTTCTCACGATTTTTAAGAGACAGCTGGCTTAATGAGTTGCATCCTCACGTTTAGGCGTGTGTATTGGGTTAAATGATTTTTTTTTCGTTGAAAAGGATCGTTGAGCACGTGATGATGTTTTTTTTTTTACAAAATTCACCGTTTTGATTTTTTTTCTGAATTTTAATGTCAAAAAATGGAGTTAGAGGAACACTCTTTCGTGAATATCTCGGAAACTATTGGGTTTATGGAAAAAAGTGAAGAGATCTTTTTTGTAGCTCACAAAATTCTCTACAAAAAAGGTATCCTCACATTTTCCCGTAAACCCAATAGATTCCGAGATATTCTTACTCGAATTCTCCTCTCCCACAGAAGAAGAGATTATCTTCATAATTCATAAATGCGAGGGTGCAGAGGATGACGTAGGTCATGGTGAAATATTTTTCCGGCAAATGGAAAAGTGAAGGCTGCCCTTGAGCGTAAAATATCGAGTTAAATGTTTTACTGCCCGAACTTTTAGTATTTACGTTTAACAAGAAAAAGAAGAGTCCATAAAAGATTTTTTTTTTCATATAATCCGTCCGAGTTTATTACACCCACGGGAAATGGCAAGGATCTCTCTTATATTTAAACGTAATAAAAAGAGGCGCATGCTTGTTTTGTCACGTTCTTCATCGCCAGAGTGCGGGAAAAGGTCATTGAATTATATTAATAAAGACGACAATTAATTACACGATTTATTAATAAATGCATAAATGAGATCAGCCGAGATTCAATCAGGTATAATGATCCTATCCGGTGCTCGAGGATAACGGGAAACTCAATGAGGAACTTGCGGAGAAGGGAATTAAAAAAATTGAAAGGGGAAAGGGCAGAAACTACGTCGAATCGACACATGCGGAGTTCCGTTCCCAGGGCCCCAAGCGTGGCTCTTCGATTCCATACGAAAACACGATTTCTACGATATACCTAACGCCAGATGGTCCACCCTCTAACGAGCAAGTTGAAGAGTGTAATCCACCTTATTTAAAGTCAATTATATCCTTCATACATTATTTTAAAACCTCAAGAATTTATGAAAATTCTTCTCCAATAAGAGAGAGTAGAAATGATTTTTTTTGGGAGTGAAGGACTTCATGAAATTAAATGAAAAAATTCCACAATAATGCAGATATATCGTAGCACATTTTAAAATTTTTTCCCATTTTTCCAAAAATCCCTTCACCTTGAAAAAAAAATCAGTATCATAATAGACTTAAAAGTTGAATTTTCCGAGTTTGATAAATCAGACAAAGGCAATGAGAATTCCCCGAAAATTCAGAGATGAGAAAAGAATGAAAATGTCCATCCACCCTCACTGTGCATCCGGTAGATCATGATCAAGCTGAAAAGGTAAAAAAGTTTTTTTGTTGAAGAAAGCGTTGACATGGAATCCATGCACACACAGAGGCATTTAACGTGTACATGTACACAGAGGCAGAAAGATAAATCTCTCGGCACTGCGGGACTCTATTCACTTGGTGCTTGCGGAGAGGGGAGAAGCGAGGGGAGGCTCATCGACAGTGCTTCGTGCTATTGAGGTTCACGAAAGCATATCTTTGCGCTCTTCCTTGTGTTTAGATGTGTTAGCGAGAGAGGAGGAGCGTGCACCGAGTTTTTCGAGGACCAGGTGCATCCCGTCGAGCCTGGGAAGCGCAAACTTCGTATTCCCCTGGTATGAGTCTCTCTTTTTTTATTTTCATTCATTTCACTCAACTACTTGTCGGCAGATGCTGAGCTCACAATCGAAGATTTTTCGATTTCTCGTACTTTTCTCTTGCTTCAAGTGCCCATCTCTTGTTTGTCCATTTGAGAAAATCCGGGCTCCTCTGTCTTTACGGATAAACGATTTTTTTTTTCGTGTTCCAGACTGGCGATTTTTTGAAATTCAATTTTCCATTTCCAACACTTGAAGTCGGTCCAGTGGAATTCACAATTGAATTTCGCCTCCTTCTCAAATGCGATTGATTTTTATTCTTTTTCTCTCGGTTCTTGGAATCAGTTGCATTTAGGTTGAAATCGTCAAGTCATCTCCTTTTTTGGATGACGAATGGGAGAGGGGGCACTCGGGCTTTTGGAGGGCATTGTTGCTGACTAAGTGAATTTCAATGTTGGCAGGATGCCGATGAATTTTACTATTGGATTTTACGGGGGAGATAAGGGGAGGAATTTTTCGCATTCGTTTTTGCCAGAGATTATTTTATTGAATAAGATAAGTTAGTTATAGATCATTTTACGGGGAATTGGAGGGAGATAGCGAAATTTTTGAAGATACCTTTTTTGTAGATCAAAATCCGCTCTACAAAAAAGGTATCTACGAAAATTTCCCTATCTCGCTTCAATTCCGAGATATTCTTGAGAATGAAATGCAAAAAAAGGGGAAAAAAAAGGAGAGTGAATCGGCCCATTCTAAGGCTCATTTAGTACAGCTACGAGTACTTCGAGAGAGAGGGAAAAGAGATAGAGCGTGGGGGTGGCTCGTGGAAGGGTGAAACCCGGCAACCTGTTGAGTCAGACAATATCGCGTTTTTACTAATACCCGTCCCGAAACCAGAGTCCGTACGAATCCGCGAGGGAAAGGGTTTCACTTACTCCCACTTTTTTTTTATTTCTCATCCTCTATTTTTATCCACCGGTTGGCGAGGCAACCCTGCGGAACGCCTGCGCCTCAACCGAGCGTTAAACGACGATTTATATTATGCATATGATTTTCTTTATGTAATCTCGGTATTTTCCGCTTTTCTCATGAGTGAATTAGTAATTTTCCAGGGATTTTTCGTTTAATAAATAATTGAGAAATTCATGAATTTTTTCAACTCACTCTATCTCGGTAAATAAGAGAGATACGAAAAAAATTGTAGAGACCTTTTTTGTAGGTCTTAATCTTCTCTACAAAAAAGGTCTCTACGATTTTTTCTGTATCTCTCTTCATTCCCGAGATATTCTCCAAAAACAAACTCAGGAATGAAATCAGTTTGAAAATTGAAAAAAAATTGGGGAAAAGAGGAATTTGCTTCTCTTTGTCGAGAGCTTAGAAAAAAAAATAAAGTACATTCACGTGCTGCGAGGGTACAGAAACGAGTTTGTATCCACCTACCATATTTTTCTTCTTTCATTCTTCTGGTTTTTTCAAACATTTTCATTGCTCATGTCCTTGAAAAAAGCGACATGTGTCGCATGTGTCACTGAATGTGCGGTGTTTCTCGTGTTAACCACGTGTGACCTCACAAGGAGCGGCTCACAGTGCTCTTGTAAAGCAAAGAGACTGAGTGAAACTGGGAAAGAAAAATAAAAGTTGAAAATCCATTGTCGTGAAGGAATGGAGGAGTTGGCCTCGCTCTGTGTACCTTGGAGCTTCTGGAGCAGCTGATTGGGATTTTCCTTGTGTATGGTATTACGCACATGGTTCTCTTGTGTCAGCCGAAGCCAATGGACTCGGACAATTCGAATAATTCAATAAAAAAAAGTAGATAAAAGAGGAATTAAATGAAATTCTGAGATTTTCAAAGAAAGGGCATATGTCCTGGAGCACTGCAGTTCATGAAAATATCATTTTTTTTATTGATTTTGTGAAGAAAAGACAATTTAACACATTTTTAGTAACTTTGATTGTGAATATCTTTGTAGCAAGTCCATTTATCGAAAACTGTCAAGAGATCTTTTTTGTACAGAATTAAATTCTCTATAAAAAAGGTCTCTTGATATTTCCTCGTAAACCCAACGGTTTCCGAGATATTCTCATAATAATTCACGGAATGAAATAAAAATAACGAAAAACTTTGCGAAAATATAAAGATTTCTCAAATTTCTCAAAAACTAACTTCCGGTAACAAGAGCCACAGTTGTCAAAGCCACATGAACCGTTTCTCTCTCGGCCACCAATGGTGAGCAACCATTAGCGTGATGTGTGTCTTTGAGCATTCTGTCGGCACTTTCTCTTTCCGGCTGAAAGAAAATGCGCGATCGAGTTTCTCAAATACCCCTGGAAGTATTCACAAAACGGACAGCGTGAGACGCGGAGGATTTCAAAAACACGTGGATCGCAATTTAGAAAAGAAATCGAATTCGTTATTAATCTCAAGAAACGGCTAAAACTTCAACTGATTTTCTATTAATCTTTTTTTTTTTCAACCGTTAGACCGAATAAATCGAGTGCATTTGATTCTTTTTACAATTTCCCATTGAACAATGCCTCGAAAATGACCTGACCACAAAAATTAACCCCTTCGCCTTTTTCTCAAAGACGAAAAATGAATTTATGTGATCCCAAGGGGGTCCCGGCGTCGAAATCTCGACCACCACGAACCCTTCCAACAAAAAAAGCCTCTCAACCCTTTCTTCCCTCTCAATTACCCCTTTTTTACGGAACTAATATCCTCGCATTTCTCCGTAAAAGCGTGAAAATTCGCCAGAACACAAAATCCCGAGATTTTTTTCTTCTCTAAAATCCATTGTTATAAGAACGTTCATTTTTTCCCTCTATTTGAAATCCAACTCTTGCCTGCGCCCTTCTTTCCCACGGATTCCGAATCCTTTCTGGCTTTTCCCAAAAAATAACTGCACCGGCCCCGGGCCAGAGCACACGTGAAGGGTGCTACGTCTAGTGTGTATTTCATCTCTCTCTCTGCCCGGTTAAAATGGGAAATGTACACGTTTTTACCGGGAATAAACGTCGTGGCATTGTTGTGATACAAGAATGAAGATTTTTTTTTTTTCTTCAGTCCCTGACAAATCTTGATGGACGTGAAACGAATGAGTTGTTGGAAAAAATAGCTTCGAGTTTTCTTGTTTTATTCTTCTATTATTTTTGAGTGGCTTGAAAAATTGTGGAGACGCCATATTCTTTTGAATTCTCTAATAAATCCATTCGAAAAAATACGAATATAAATTCCATTTAATTTAATCACCAGTTTTTTAAAGATATCTCGGAAACTAAGAGAGATAAAGGAATTTTTATAGAAACCTTTTTTGTAGCTCTTGAAATTCTCTACAAAAAAGGTCTCAATAAAAATTCCTCTATCTCTCTTAGTTTCTGAGATATGTTAAAAAAACTAATGAAGAAATTAATTCCATTTATTTCAAAACTTTAGACGTAAAAAAATAACATAAATAACTATCCTCATCTCCGCTCCAATAAAACCCCCAACAATGAATCCACTCAATTCATTACCCACCCTCGTGATCATCGAGCCGGAAGTGGGTGTCACCGGCTGGGCGGTAACTAGCGCAAGTGCACACAGAGTGTGCACGCATTGGCAGGTATTAATTCCACCCATCGTGTTCACAATGCGTCTGAAAAATCCGCACAAAAAGAGTTCATAAGAATAATTCATTGTTACACAAGCGGAAGAAGAAGAAGAAGAAGCGGATGTTCCTTTGAGTCTGACCTACATGTGAATCCCTCCCCCAACCCCTTGTGTCCTTGAATCTAAAAAAGTCCCCTTAATTTGCGGTTGAGCTCTGGTAATTTGATTAAGACATTCTGTGGTGCACTTGTTGGCATTTCTGCGGGTCTCATTGTCCCCAGATGGCAGTGGCTACCTGTCGAGGAAGTCACCGATGGACCGGTGATGCAAGAGAATGAGAGAATGGGAATGAGATCGAGACCGTACATGTTAAAGGAGTCTGGCATTTGCCCGTATGTGACCGAGGGTACCTTTTTGTTGCAACCCCGAATCCGGCTATGGTCGCGTGCCGGACCGGAATCACTTTTTTTTACTCTCCGGTTTTTTTTAAACCCTCGGCCTGTCTTGCGGTGGACCTGGGAGCTGCGAGAACCTGCGCTACTGTGTGTGTTTGCGATGGGGGGTCAATCGGGGATTAACCTGGTTCCGGTTAGTGACCGGGGGATGCGATGGTGCTACAGGTGCCTTTTTTGGGAGAGATGAGGGGAATTTGTTGGGGGTGGTCAGTAGTCTAGATTATTTTTTACATTTTTTTTTTAAAGTGGAAAAGGGAAAATTGTGCACATGATCTTAAATAATAGATTCTTATTTTTTAAGCAGAATTTTTTTATTGAATTCCTTTTTTCGAAATGCCTTCGAATTTGTAAAATCCCCGGTAGCTATTAAAACCTCGTTTTTATGACAAACAGAAGTTTTTCGGTTAAAAGCCCTTCCGTTTTATTATATTTCCGAATTCAGCGAGAACAATCGTCTCTCTTACTCACAGTTTACTAAGAAAATTCCGGAATTAGCTTTGTCGAATAAGAGAAACTGAAAAAGTGAGAGAAGAATAGAGTACCGAAACGTTATAAATTGCTTTATTGCTGCCCCTGGATTTTTCCAGAGACTCGACGAAGTGGAGTCCGTCGAAGCCATTTGCTTCTACCGATCGTAAATTTTATGTCTCCGTGTACACACATACACACACAGGCGGCAAGTGAGAAAGTTTCGAGGTAGAAATTTGTTAATTTTCCTCTCCGAGAAAAGTTCCTCAATTCAATCCGATTTAATTCGAAAACTCCCCATTTTTAATCACCCAAAATGATTTAATTGAGGCAAAAAAATACAGTAATTTTTTTCCTCTACAATTAACTGCATTTTTGAAAAAACCTTTGATGAAAACCGCTGTTTGGTTTTCAAAGTGTATTTAATTTCTTTCTAATTTTCCTCTTCCCCCATGTCTTTATATTTTTTTTCTCTCCTCTCATTCTTCACTCTACCACTGTATTTTACTGGAGCACCTGCACGAAACGATGATCATAGTGTTTTCTGAGTAAAGAAGGAAGAGACACCCTAACCGAGGGCCCAATGCCTTCCGCAAAACACGTAACATTTGACGCGAAAAAAAATAAACGACGAATTTCACCCAAAAACTATACAAATATAGCCATTGATTATGGGGTCAAATCTAAAAATGTAACGGGAACTAGTTTCCGGTGTCTGAATCGTTGACCTCGTCCAAATTTAATTCGGGCCCTTAGCCATATGTCGAGAGAAAAAAAAACGATATCGATGGAGAAACGAAATTATCTCGAGAATTTTAGAGAGAGCTCTTTGTTACGGTTTATCGGTCATTATGAAACGTTAGATCGAATCAAATCGCATTAGACTCGCAGATGCATATTCATGGGAAAACATGGGATTTCTATGGGACACGCCTATATATAACCAGTGGAAACTGTTGATTTCTGTATTTTTCGAATTATTCAACGAATGTGATTTTTTCAGACACTTTTTCAAAGATATCTCGAAAACTAAGAGAGATAGAGGAATTTTTGTAGAGACCTTTTTTGTAGCTCTCAAAATTCTCTACAAAAAAGGTCTCCTCCAAAATCGCTCTATCTCCCTTAGTTCCCGAGGTATCCCAAAAAAACTAATCCCGAAATAAATTCGATTTGTCCAAACAATAAACTCCACTATTTCTCCGAAAAAAAAAATATTAAAAAAAAATCTACGGCTCGTGCTGTTTCGTAATCTTGAAATTAAAACCATCCCCATTCCGCTCATATTCCATAAATAAAAGGCCTTGAGGGTTATGTGTCCTGAGGATGAATGCACAGTGAGGATTATACGGCGCGTGTGTGTGCCAACTTAAAGACCTTCTTCTTCATCTTTCCTGCCTTCCTCCTTCGTTGAAAAAATCCTCGAGAATACGACCTGATACCCACTGGTTGCGATGGCCCGAGGGTCTTTGCCACGTCGGTTACGCGAACATTGTGTCACGCACCGGATTATCCTCGTTTCTCTCTCCTTCCGCTTCCGGAAAAGGTACAAGTTACGGGTAAGGGCTTTGGCCCGCGATTTCGCGTCAAATAATAATAATAAAGGGAAATGGGCCAGTGGATGCTGAGTCGTCTATTCAAATGCAGATCCCCAGTGGAGAACCGGATGAAAGCTGTCGATTCACAAGGTACGCAAAATAGCGAAACACGAGACTGAATTTTTTTTTTGGAATTCTTTAACTGGTGCAAGTACAAACACATTTGGGGTAGAGACATGTGATTTTATTTCATTTCTTTTCACCTCTTTTTAATATTCAAAAGGGACATCTTGAATTGTAACGAGCACTTTATTCGAACGTTACCCGTTTTCCAATTGAGGATATGGGGGAACTATGGGGTTTTGGGTGGGGTAATAGAGAACACGTGGGATTTCATTTGAATACACCTGAATAACGTTGTTCAATGAGATGAAAGGAGGTTTCAAGAGAAATTTAGATGAATTGAGATTTTTGGGGATTTATTTGCATAGAGGCATCAATTTTCAAGGTTAATTGAGACTATTCTCTTCTTTTTTTGAGCACAGGAAATTAAATAGAAATTTTTATTAATTTTTTTTTAAGTTTTATCGAGATAAAAATCATAAAATTGAGAGTATGTTAAAAACCATTGGGTTTAGGAGAAAATGTCAAGAGACCTTTTTTGTAGAGAATTCAATTTCCCACAAAAAAGGTCTCTTGATATTTCCTCCTAAACCCAATAGTTTCCGAGATATTTGGGAAAGTCTCATGAAAAAAAAAACTCTCATTATTCACCTACATTTATTCCATTCGTTAATAAAAATATTAAACGTTTTCCAACAAAACATTGCGATGCTAAATGAAAATTCTCCGAGTTTTTCGTCCTAAAATAATATTATTTCCGGGAGAATTGACAAAAAATAACAGGGAAAAATAGTGGAGGTATTTTCGTCAGGATTTTCAACGAGAATTTTACACGCGCGGAATTTACTCATGGGAATACGATAATGCGATTACGTACGTCACTACAGTTAGGAGTTTAGTGGTAAACTGTTGGCTAGTAGAAATACGTTGATTCTCAGTGGAATATCCGTTGAATTTCTTTCTTTTTCCTCCACTCTTTCCGAATTCTCCGGAATCGAATGAACTCATTGAATTAAAATTCAATAATTCTCTAATTTTAAAAATTTCCTGAGGAAATATTTTTGGGGATTAGGCCAGGGCCAATAAAATTTTTTCGTGCACTCCGGAAAATTTTATCTCAGGTACCTCAATAAAATTCCACAAATTGCCACTGCATAAATCACCAAAGTTTGTCCTTGAAATAATAAATTTTCGTACTCAAATACTTTGAAGATACTTTGTATACTGAAAGAAGAAGCAGGTGTGGCTCTAAGAGGAAAAAACGAGAGAAACTCTAAACAAGTTTTGTGAGAATTGTGAAAAAATTCGTTAAAAAATGTATATTAATATTATTTTTATCCTCATCCTCATTATCAACCTCTGAATGACGAGAAAAGAGAGAGAGGGAAAAAAAATTTGAAGGAATTATAATCTCTGGAAAAAATCTCGAGATAATGAACTCGAAATAAATGAATTAAATGGAATTTAAATTCCAAAAGTGAATATTAAAGAAAAAAAAATTGTTTCAATTTCCTCGTAAACCGTTTTACTGTGAAATTAATTTCCTTTTTTTCCCACAGACCTCAAAAATCACACAAAGACACGAAAAGATAGTTAAAAAATCGATGAGATGCTCCACTGTCATATCAATTGTCCCAAAAAAGAAAGGGTTGCCCTTGACAATAGAAAACGCGCACACTCGAGTGCTCTCCCCATAAAAAAAAACAATGGAGAACACCGAAAATCACCAATCAAACGCACGGCATGAGCGTACCTGTTCAACCCCCTCTGCCCCCTTTCCTCGTAAATCTAATGGTGAAGAGAGAGGGAAAACGTAATATTTCAAGGGTTTTTCACGTTCGAGCGACCGTAACGACTGCAATGTTTCTGTTTGCAAGCTGCCACTCTTTCGGAAGAGTGAAATGAGAGATACAAAGTGAGAAATTGCAATTTTGAAAAAGAAGGAGAGGCAGAGAGAGAGAGAGGGACCGCCCGGTGGGCCGAAGAACAATGCCACTGCAATCCTCGTCAGTGGAGCTTGAGGTATTTATGGTTCTTGAAACTTTGGAGATTAAGAGACTGAGATTTTCGGAATAAATTCTGATTTATCATAAATACGTCCTTTTTATTCTAAGAAAAATTATTGACTTTTTTCATTTTTAAGAATGGATGAAATTTCTCCACTAGTTTTCTCGAGATATCTCGGAAACTAAGAGAGATAGGGAAATTTTTGTAGAGACCTTTTTTGTAGAGAATTTCAAGGGCTACAAAAAAGGTCATTACGAAAATTACTCTATCTCGCTTAGTTTCCGAGATATCTTAAGAAAAGTGGTGATGTGATGGAATCGAGTTGCCTGAAAAATTCACATTCGTGAAACAATTCGAGTTTGAGAAATTCACTCTCCCCCTCGCCATTGTAGCAGCACCCTGCAGTGATGCTAATGAACCTAGAGAGCCCCGCTAATGAATCCATTCTCGGTAAACGCCCCACTGTAAAGTAGATCTCTGTTCTGCGATAACAAGTGATAGATTTTCTACTCGAGAGAAAAAAGGGAAAATCAGAGGAAACTGGAGTTTTTCGGGTTTCTCATTTTCTACGGTTTCTTGTGGTAACATTGCCTTATCCAAAAACTAGTTTTCATGCAAATTTTCATCACAACCTTTTTTTTTTAAAAAAAAAGAAACTCAATTTCCTTGATCTCGATTCTATTTTCCTCTCTTTTTTCCAATGAAAGAAGTGAAAAAATAACGCCTGGCAAACTACCAGAGAGTCGGTACTTAGTTTTCCCAAGCGTGCATAGAATTCTACAGAATATTTTATTATAACAGCACATAATACTCACAAAGTTATTCTGTTAAAGTATGCAGTATGAAAATTATGTTGAACTTGTGTTAATCAAGTTAAATTAAAGTAATTACAAAATCTTCGTATTATTTTAAAATAATTTCTGAAGAACGTAATAACAATGAATTTTAAATTCTCAGTTTTCCTAGAAAAACAACGAAAAATTCCCCAATTTTTATTGAATAAAACAAAGAATTTCTCATGAACTCATAAAACCATAAAAATTCAATTCTTACTAATCTTTAAAATTACTTTATTACACACAAAATTTTCGCATTAAATTGAACGGCAATTAGATCGGGATCATTAAGAGTAAAAATAATAAATGGAAAATTCGCCAGTTGCGACAGGCATTGTACGAAGAATAATACATTGAAATTCTCTCTCTAGTACTCCGAAAAAGGTTTTCAAAGAGGGGAGAGGGGCTTAGCATTCGTTTACCACCCCCTCTCTCCTCTCTCTCTTGTCCCGTATTTACTTGGCGCCTCTCTCTCGCTCTCGCTCGTTGAATCGGCGAATTTTCTAACGTTCACCACCCGCTGTGTCCCTCTACATTTTAGCCTGGCCCACCCCCGGACAATAGTTGTACCTTGGCACCGACCGTATACACCCGACGACAATCGCACTGAAATCGTGACGGGTTTACTGTCGTACGAAAATCCATGCTAAATATACAACCTCTGGCATTCATGGGATTTTTCACTGTTACAGGGGAAAAATAAAGTCTCACATTATGCGGAAAATTATTTTTAATATTTTTCAGGTGATTCACATTTATTTTTGAATTTTAGATAAATATTGCGGTAAAAATAGTTATAAAAATTATATTACGAGTGGATAACTTTGGATAGCGATTTTCTGATGATTCTATTGGAAAACTTAATGTCGAAATTAATTTTTTCGAGTTTTTTGATAATTCAATTTTTTTTCAAACAGATTTGAAGGGGTTTACCTTGGAAAAATTTGGAAAAATCACTCAAAAATACGATTTTTTGAGTGATTTATAGTGGAAAAACTGATTTTCAAAAAACACCCCAAAAGTACTTGAAAAAATCGTATTTTTAATTTTAAAACCACATGAATTCATCGCAAATGAACTCACCTTTCACTTCGAATCGGAATTTTTGAGCTACGACCAATAGAACCCGAGATATCGCCAAAAATGTGATTTTTTCAATTTTTTCCAAGGTAAACCCCTTCAAATCTGGGTGAAAAAATCGAATTTTCAAAAAACTCGAAAAAATCAAATTTCGATACATGTTTTCCGCCTAAAATTTCCTCAGCTTCCGATGGAATCATCAAAAAAATTCTATCTCCGAAATTTCTCTCGATTTCTCCTAATATACAATTTCAAAATGAGCATGTGTCCATCTTACCTCTTGGGGGCTTACATATTATAATATAATATATTATATTATATATCAAATAATATATAAATAATAATATAATACATTATATATATTATGATTAGATTTTTTTGTGGGAATATTTGAAGGGTTTTACCTTTCCAAAATTCGAAAAAATCGTTTCTTTTTCGGGAATATCTCTGAATTCATAAATTCAAAAAGCGTTGAGACTTTGATTAACTCCAGAGTCATCAAGCCATTGTCACGCAGGATGGGGTCCTTCGAATTGCATTTTTATGCTGCCATTTCGTTGTCCAGGCAATTTCGTTTCTCTTTTTTCCCTCAATTCCACTGAGAGAGAAAAAAAATTATGAGGGTCCACCGAGGATTGGAGAGAGTGAGAGAACCGAAGGAATAAAGAAGCAAAAGATCAGAATGATTTTCAGTGTTTGATTCGAGATGTGTCGAGAAGGAAAAAAATGGGCAAAAGGGAAAGAGGTGAAGAGTATGAGGGGGCAAAAGAGGGGGAATGAGAGAGTACCGTCCTGGTGACTCTGTTACGGGAAATTGCGTAAGGTCCACGCGATGGCCAAAACAAATCCCTGGGTTCGTGACTCCCCTGGGGGATCACTCTGTCCCTCATCCCATCGTCCCACAAGCAATCCCTCGAATCTTCTCTCTTTCACCCCATTTTCCCCTTTACTCAAAAGAAAACGGAGAAGTGGGAATGACGGAAATACGAAAAAGAAAAAAAAAACGGATTCGAGTGGATTTTGATACTTCTGGATTTTTCAATAATCCCGAACGATCCCCATTATCCAGAAAATTCACCAAAATTCTCCCAATGCCCATTTTACCCCATAAACTGACTGATAGGATAGACGCGAGAAGCTGCATGAATAATTTCAACCTCCGTTTTCGGGAGAACAGAATGAAGAAGGGAGGAATGAGAGAGGAGGAGAATGAAACCACGAAGAGGGTGGGGAAGAAGCTGCGATTTTCCAGGGAATATTTAGGATTTCTCTTTCAGAGTTGACTCCTCTCTGTCAGTCTGCCAGAAGTCCTTCTCGTCCCCTCCAATGGCCATGTCAGGGAATTGGAAAAATCCTTTTGTCTCCTTTTTTTCCACTTGAGAAGCCGTGTTTTTTGGTTCTTTTAATCAGAAGAATCGATGGAGATTTAATGAATTGAAGTAATTCCTTTTTTCATTCCGAAGAGACTGGATTAATTGAAATGTCCATTTTATTTAGAATTAGTCTACTCGAATAATTACAAAATAAATTTGATTACATTTGGAATTGATTCTGAGATGACGTGAATTTGTCAAAACTTTGAAGCGTAATCTACAAATCGTATCCCCCACATCATTGAGTATTAATGGAAAGGTAATCGTATTACCCGATTTACTCGATAAGTTGCGCTTCTCGAGTGCGGCAATTCCCTCTCTCTGTTTCTCCTCCCGCTGAGGGATTTCACAGGAAAGATTTTCCTCGTGTCTCGTCTACGCATCGTTTATGCAAGAAGCTCTCGTATAATTCACGATGAATCCCATGGAGTCATTCCCCAGAGTTATAAATTATTGAATAACCTCTTTTTTTTTTTCTTCAAAATTCAATTGACATTCTTCATGATTCAAAATAATTCACAATTACGCTCCTTCTGTCGATGGCAATTCATCTCGGCGGTTAGTTTACTCGGAAATGTTCAGTGGCTTCTGCGGTAAACCCGGACGTAATAAAACTCGTCAACAACGTGTGGTACTGGTCTTTACCAGAGAGAAACCCAACAGAAGGATGCTCTTGGCTTTGTCCCACTTGTAAAGAGTGTTTTCACACTGTCGCAATTAGGAAGCCCTCAGTGTTACAGACTGAGTGCCTCTTCTTTCTCAATTATCATTGATTGTGAAAAGTCATGTCAATTTAATTTAAATTCGAATTCCATCAAATGTGTCCAAGGATCATTGAACAATTGGAGACAGAGCACTATCATCAACAAAAGCAAAAAAGCACCTAAAACTCCAATTTCCTAAACCAACCATCTCTAATCCTCATCATGTCCCCACAACGAATGACACGAACGGATTAAGTTTATAATTGAAGTTTAGTTATGCGTTGAGCAAAAGTACCAGAAAGGAGCTCATCAAGCTCCACCAACACTCATGTCCAGAATCCGAGGATAGAGTGAAGCCAGGCTATCTAACCTCCTTGCATGTGTGAGTAGCAATCGATCACGTTGGCCATTCCCTCTTCTGACTTCAGTCTCTCCCACCCCATCAGCAATTCCTCCACCCCTCCATACTCGACTGTAACACCAAAATTTACCTAACATAGGCAGAGACTTGTTCCTCCATCTCTCTCGCTCTCATCGTCCCCCAATTTCTCTGGATTCAGCCCCTGGTAACGTATCCAATCCCTCCACCCTTCCTTCGCTCCAAGAGAGAGAGAGTGCCTCCGTCGTGTGCGAGGCCTAGGTTAGAGTGAGCTTGTTATGGACGTGATGGACCCTACGTAGCTCACGGCTCTGGAAGAAGTGGAAGTGTGTTGAGCAGAGGGAGATGGAGATGGGGCGAATGAGACGAAGGAAAATTGAAGTAGAGTGTATGTATGTATATGAGGGGGAGGAGAGAAGCTTTTAGAGCTTGGAATATTCACGAGGCAAGCCTTGGACAGGCACATTCTCTCTTCCCTCCTTGGAAATATACCAGGCGATGTCTCTCTTGATAGTCTCTTCGCCAGTGAATGCTGATGTTTTTTCCTTTTTACTCCATTTTTTCTGCACTCTCCACGAGGAACAAAGAGGAAACAATGAAGTGATTGGAAAGGATGATTTTCTACAAACTCTTTCGTTGCTCGTGCTTCTTCATTCATTTTGGTAAAGTTTCATTTGAATAAAGTGCAAATTCACCTTTTCAACACTCAGCCACTTGGTCCAGCACTCTGGATTGATGTTGAAACAGTCTGACTTCTCGAGGAGTCAAACATCAGTGTTCTATAAATTTTGCCAAAAGTTTTCAACGACAGTGTGAGGATAGAAAACGAGTATAACGTTAGTCTACTTTGATTTGGTATTCAGGTAACGTCCATGAGTTGTGCACACGAGCGAGTCCAAGTATAAACGCCGAGGACCTCTCTATGGTTAGGGGCTGGCTCCTTCGGCAATCAAGGGTAGTCCACAGTGGCTGTTTATCTTTGCGCGTGATTGGCGCCTTCAAACTCATGGATGACTCGTGTGTGCTTCAGCATTGTGTTAGTGGACTTTTTTTTTAAGTGTCCTGAGAAATGAAAAATTGCTTTTATTTCACATCAGAAGCATCAGATCATACTGCCAGATTCTGACCACAACAGTTTAATCATTCTTTATTGATCCACTCGGAATTTCGTGTGCGCCAGTATTCACGTGTCGTTGAATATGAGACCCTAGGAATTCCAGCAGGCGTAAATTCCCTCAGTTGCTATGGCATATATCCACCAAGCTACACACTTACATACACACATCTCCCCTTGGGTTTGGACTTTAGAATCCACCCCAGTAACAACTCCTCTCTCTCTGTCCAGCGACCCTTTCTCTGGCCATCGCCTCGAGCGACAACATTCTGTAGGTCCAACGAGAGGGTGGCCAGTTTTCTCCGTCTTCTTCACTCCTCCATCTCTCCATAAAACGGGGGCCATTGATCCTCAAGGCTTGTGCTGAAAAGAAGTGTCAAGGAGAGGCCATTAATTCAAAAATTTTCCTATCAATCTCCGGGAGGACGCGTAAGTCTTGTGTAAACGAGGATAAAACGAGTCAGGGTCTGATAATCCATAATCATCTTGGGAGCTTGTGACTTTGTCCAAGTTTGAGGATTGCCGATTGAAAGCGGACGAGAGGCAGGACACAACTGGCATACGTGGAACGTTGAAGGGAGTCACCTCGATCGAACGTAATTCTGTGAAAGGACTCGGCTCACTCACTCCCTTGGGCCGTGTATGATGAGAAAGAGGGTGGGAGATATGTAATGCGAGGGGCTGAGTTTGAACGGAGCCCGGCTGGTTGGAGCAACCGAGCGGAGAACATCGGAGCCTCGGTAAGTGGCGTATGGAGATATCTGTTGAGGGGGAGAGATGTTGCCAGGGTGGGTAAAGTGAGAAAGGGAGTGAAGTACTTGAGGAGGAGAGGAACGTTTTGAGGACTGAGGGAGATAAGCAGCTTCAGGAAGATGCTGGTGAGAGGACAACGGGAATGGACGTAGCGGAGATCTGTCGGTGGGTGGCGAGAAGGGTGGCTAACGCTTTTGGGCTTTCTGTCCTTTGGGCCATTCTCTTCTCACACTCGTCCATCCGAAATACGTCAATACCGCACGGAATTTTGAGTGGAACTCGAGTGGAGGTATTTTACGTTTTTTTTTTTAGGTGAAGAGATGCATGCTTGCTTGATGGAAAAATGTGGAAAAAAAATGGATTATTATCTGATTTCAAAATTCCGTTGCAGCACAAATTGAGGGAGACACAGATGTCCATGCCACAAGGATTAACGTGGCCGAAATAACTGGGGTGACTTTGCTTTGTTACTCCAGCTCTGATTGTCCCAGAATCATTCCTTCGGGGCGTGAAAAAAGAGGGTTTATTAATAGTTGAGTTCATTAAATAGACCAAGGACCAGTTACCTCCACTCAACTATTATTAATGAGTCTCCAAAAATGTTAATACACTCAGTCTTTCAGAATTTTCTGTTGCCCGAGTGATTCGTTAATATTACAAGCACGACTGTGTCACTGTGCCACTTTCCACAACGAGAGTGTTGGAAATGCGAAGAGACAAAGGAGAGAATATGACAAAATGAAGAAGAGTGGATTTTCCAAATTCAGTAACTGAGAATGTACCTCCACTTTCGTATGACTCAGGTTTTGTGTGTGTGTGTCTGTGTGTAGCTACCACCTGACGGATCCAATGAAACTTTAATGCCCTGAAGTATTCAGATCTTTTCCACCATCTCCAGTGTTTTGAACAAGGGAGGAAGTAAGAGAGAGACAGAATAAGAGAGAAGAGCCATCTATTTTCAATAATGCCCGAGTGAATCCGTCGTGTGGCCGTGGCCGTGGCTATTCCTGAATATTTCAGATGATCCCGTTAATGATCCAGAGGTTCTCTCACTGCTAACACAACTTTTTGGGCTTAGGGTGAGAGATTGAGAGTGGCATGGTATTCTCACTCGTATCTGCACGCTAAATTCAGTGGAGAGGCGCCTAGGCAATTACCGGGTCGCTTAAATTCTTTAGTGTAATTATTCTTCCTTCGAAAAATTTCATTAATATTTTAAGGCCCCCGAAACAGAAAAAAAAACGTGAGAGGCAAAAAAATCCCCGGAAAATGGATAGTACTGTCATGATAATTACGAAATGTTATAATTTTCATTTGTACTCAGTGCTGTGTAAATATTAATAACCTTGGAGCCAGAGAGGAGAGTGGATTAATAAACAATTTTGTGGAAAAAATTAAAGTCCCTGGGTACTTCACGTTAATACACTTGATACTTGAATTTAATGATTTTTGATTCAACTTGTGTCCTTTTATAACTCGTAAAAATAGTCTTGTGGCTTCTGTTACCTCGTGGAGTTTTCGTCTTAAGGAGTCCCCGGTGTGTTTGCTCGAGACAAAGAAAGCGTTCATTAAGAAAACGCATTAGCGGCAGGCCGCCTTCTTCTTCTTCTTCTCTGATTCTTTCTTTTTCATATGGCCTGGCTTATTCCTATCTCTTACCATCGTGTAACGAAAGAACTAGTGCTCTCTTCTTATTTAATTTAACATCAGCCGGGTGGTTCGCGGAATGTTGACTGTATTTTCGTGTACGTGGGGGCCAACGTCAAGATTTTTTATGCTTTATTATTGCCCAAGGTTATTCAAGGACACTCAATGATAATACGACAAAGTTTAACTAAAATTTATTACCTTTAATTACATTATTTCAAAGCAATTCACGTTTTATTTATCTCTATCTTATTTAACTAATCATTCGAAACATGAATCTGACCTCCAGCATCGCAACACAATCCAATGGATCTTGGTGCACATTCTCCATGCTATTGTGTCTGTCTCAGAATTGCACGATCGTGCCCCGTTGTCTCTCGATCGCCATAATTTTCTATTCCCCATGCTATTCTATATCCCTTTGTCTCTCTCTCTCTCATCCACAATTACAACCAATTGTCCTTTCTCTGTTTCACTTTGATCCACGTTTTTCCCATTCCAAAGCGTTCCTACAAAAGATGACCTCTGCCACTATATTTTGAGTTATTATTTTTAGTTGCCTCCATCTTCTTCTTCTTCATCATCATCCTTCTCCTCTTATTCCTTTACTCATAACCTTTTTAAAACTCATCCTCTCCTTTACAATTTTGTTGATGATCCATCAGACTGATGAGCCGGCTTCGAGAATCTAAAAAAAAAGAAGCACACTTGATGATTTTAATTTCTAACTCATAGGATAATGCTAACGTGTTATTAGAGATTGATAATTGGATTAAATGACAGGTTAAATAATTCAAAACAATTTCTACAGTTTTTTTCTCTTTTTCGAAGTGCGATGAGGGGAAAATGCCAATTGAAATTGATAATTTATCGAGACTCTTTATCTCTCTTCTCTTTCCGACATGAAATCTTGGGGGAACTATTCTTTCTTCTTAATGGTGGATAAGAGAGTGCGTCATTATCTTGACAAGCGCATTCTAATCTTTCGGGATCTTTTTTTTTTTTTCAAAGAAGAAAAGAATACCGCACCATTGCACAAGGACAATAGCCGGGCTTTTTGTAAAACCAAAGATTTCGGGAAATTTTGAGTCTAGAGTTACAGCACAGTCTTTAGTTTCTCCTGTTTTTAATATTTTATCAAAAAAAAATCATAAGTCTGGTGGATTTTTCAGAATTTTTGCCACTCAATTTATCAAGTGTCATCGGCAAATGTTGTTGGCGTCATCTGTACGATTATTTCTCTCCACCTACCTGAAAAAGAGAAAAGCCCTTCTCATGTTTTCACTCGAGAAAATTAAATGGAAAAAATTAGAGAAAGATGGAAATTATTTTTGAAATAATGTCGGAGCTATTCGTAACGTCCTCCTCATCTCTCTAAATGCAAGAAACCCAGACACGCCCACAAATACTACATTCAGGAGAGGTGAAACTATTCCAGGACCTCTCTCCCTCTTCTTCTCTCCTTTTTGGACACAAGCGCCGGGTCCTCACTTCATATTCGGTAATTAAGTCTGGGTGGACTGGTTTCACGCGACTATTGTCCGCAGTTTCATCAGGCATTACGACTGGCTAGCTCAACTCAATAGACACACAACTTTGGGCCAACGTCATTTACGTTTTTCTCGAGACTGTGTGTGTATTGGGATGCACGAGGAGAGAGGGGGGGAGGTCGATGTGAACGGTCTCAGGTTGACATTGATTGACATCCAAACAGACGTTTCCAATTATTACGAATATATACCGAGAAATTAAAGGATTCCAGTGGGAATTTAAATCTCCAATAATCTTGGAATGATTTTTAGTCTAAAAATTGTTTCGAAGAATCCAATGAAGCCTCTTGGATTTAATTATTCATTTGCTCGAATCAGTCAAATGTTTAATTCAATTTCTCCAACGAAAACTTTGGCCTTGAAATAATCTCCAAAAACTTGCTTCCGCCCACAAAACGCATTATACTTGGTTATATTTCTTCTATTGTCTAGTCCTCAGAGTTTCCTATTGTTTTCAAGAATTTATCGCTTCACGGGAAGTTTGGTAGCCCGGGTTCACAGGGCTTTCATCTTTCTACGGTTATAAGAGAAAGATAGAGAGCACTGTGCAAAAGAGAGAGAGAAGGAGAAATTAAAAGTGAGTAAGGTAGATAGATCTACCCGCGGGTATCCCCGGGCGATAATTACTACTTCACCAAATTATTTATGCCCGAAATAAATCAAGTGAAAGCTTAATTGCTTTCCTCGAATTCGATGATACGTTGCGTGTACGCGATTTCACGTTTTTTCATCAATTTTTCACTCTTCCATTCTCGTCATTTCTATTTACTTATCTCAGAGTTTTATGAATAAGTCTGGCTATTATCGGTCTATGCAATCAATTAGTCAATTTTCCTTTCTGCAATCCTCATCAGGGGATCTTTATTAATGAATCTTATAATAATATGTGATATTGATATTTTATAAAATCTATTATTTGATGACTTAAAAATATCAGGAAAAAAGTTGAAAACTCAATATAACATATTATTTATTAAGAGAGAGAGAGACATAAATGTTAAAAATGTCCAATGAAAATAAAAAAGTAAAGTTAAACCTTACACATCTCCAACACCATCAACTTTACTTAGAGTGTAAATAATAAATGAAGATTCATTAATAAAGATCCCCTGATGAGGACTCCAGAAAGGAGTCGAAACGTTGGAACAATTGCTTTTACTCTAAATTGACTAATTGATTGCATAGACCGATGATAGCCAAAGTTATTCATAAAAATCCAATATACGGTTAGAAAATTATTTATACAATTCATTTCAGAGTTAAAAAAAAAACACGATTTCATTGATTTTTTAATCTCTGTTCAATACTCTCATTATTCAAGGCCAAATGAAGCAAAATCATTGAAATAAAGCTGTCACTCCAAAGACTTATTCGGTAACCGCCTCAGTTATATCTCGATGGATCATAATTACCGATTTACCTCTGCATGACCTTCACCGATACCCATACAGATTTCATGCCTCTATAACGCTCTGAAAACACGCGGTTACAATCGTACAGCTGTGATCTCAGTGAACGTATAATCCACATCCAATAATCCTTTTTTCTCAAGCAGACACAAACCAATGGCCGTATTAATAAGAAAATTCCCCACTAAATAGAGAGGCGTGTGATCATACATCGTAAACATAAAAGCCATGCACATCTGTAACACAGAACCAATGATTACAAACGCATTCCACTGGCTCTCTCCATTTTCCTCCGGTATTTCATGAGAAAATTTATTTTGAGAGGATAAAACTTTTCCCCGGATGCATCACACTAAATGTCAGACAGAGACGGAGCTTTGGCAACAGGTTTCCACCCCCTCTTCCCTCGGAATTCAATCCGGGCTTTACGAACTTTTCCAAAAACATTGAAACTTTTCCTCCGAAATAATCCCCAATGGCTCTCGATTTCTTTAAAGCCTCTCTCTCTTTTTTCGGAGCTGCTGCACTGCTTGAGTTTCATCTCTATGCCCAAGAAACACAAAAGAATGAACGTCAGCGCCGAATGTTTTGCGGGAAACCGGTTTTCGTTTTCCTTCTTCACTGCATCCCCTCCCTTCTCTCTTCTTTCTCTATCTCCACCCCAAACCGATTTCTGTATCTTTAAATTACAAAGCAGTTTCACGTTTCCTTCCCACGCCCCCCAGTGATGCGTCATACTTTTAATTTTATTATCAGTTTTTCTGTCATTTGGAGTTTAATTCATTTTTTTGGGTTATTCGTTAGTTTTTTTAATTTATATTATGTAATTTATTATTCATAAAGTCTCATTGTCTCCGAAAAATATCAATAATTATATCACAAAATTTATCTTGAATTGTTTAAGTTCGAAATCCTTAATGAAACGATTTTCTGTCAATTGTATAAAGAAAAATCCAGGGAAAATAAAATAAAAAGGAGGAGTTGAATCGACCCTCTCTGTGTAGACACCCCTTACAAGGTCGTAACTCAGCTACTTTGGAAGACAGCGGGGCGAAGAAGTATCTTGGGCAAGGTGAGCCATTAGAGTCTCTTCAGTAAAATAAATCTTCGCTTCCAGGAATTTTTCTCGCTCCGTCTCGCTCCTTATTTCCGCTCTTTCGTTTTACTTTACGCAAGAGAGAAAAACCCAGGGAAAAACACGCTTTTTTTATCCTCTTTTTCGGCACTAACCTGACACCCCTGGACCTCAAAGTGAAATCCCATGGACTCGTCCGAGTTACGGGGGTGGTTCACTCGTTTTCTCACTCTTCGGTTGACTTTACTGTGGAATAAACGCTTTTCATGATTTTCTCCTTCGAAACCTTGAAATTTATGCTCTGTCACAATGAACACTAACCCCCGTCGACAAACCACGAAGAATTACGTTTAATTTTGTTTTTTTTAAAGGAGATTTTTTCATTTTTTCTTAATTGAAATACGACGTGCTCATAAAATCATGGATATCTCAGGAATGAGTGGGTTTAGGGGAAAACTTGAAGAGTCCTTTTTTGTACAGAATTCAAAGATCTCAAAAAAAGGTCTCTTCATTATTTTCCCTAACTCTAATAGTTTCCGAGATATTCTAAAAATAAGAAAATTCTCTTTTTTATCAATGATAAAATCCTATTTAACTCGAATAAAATTCATTTCACGTGATTCCCCGAGTCTCGAGGGCAGAGGCTTACCACAGAAATGAATACCCTCATTGTCCGATTTTACGAGGAATATATATTTTCACGCGACGAATAATATTTACATTCTCCCAAACTACATCCGGTTCTTATAAAAAAAAAAAGAAGAGTCCTCATTGTAATCTGAGATTAAGTAAAATGAATTTTATTCATTTTCTCTTCATACATTTATTTAACTCATATTTTTCAATATTATCACGACTTAAAAGCCCATTCAACTCTTTTCTCTCCTTTCATAAAATTTCAGAGTCAGAAAAACTCCGCCTTTCCCCTGCGGTGTGCGCAGAATGTGAAGGTGAAGAAAAAAAAAAAAAAAGAAGAAATTACGGGTTACCGCCCCATTGGTTGTGGCAAATGTAAAGGAATAAAAAATTACACGTCGCCCTTTAATGCGATTTGAGGTGGTGGAATTCCTCACTGTGTTGCACCCGAAAAATAACACTAACAATTTTCCCTTTTCTCAAAAAGCTTTTGTGTGATAAAAAATCCCAATCCAAGAACAAATTAAGGATCAATGGCGATTTTTCGTTTACAGAGTGAATAAAAGGGATTTGTGACTGTTGCACTTTTACCCTTCGCCACGTGGTAGAGCACATGTTCCTTCCGGTTGCCTTTTACCACGGTATTCACACTCGGGCCATTAAATTTATCGTCAACCGTTTGTGTGTTCCAATTTCATTTAAGGTAGTACTATCGAGTACTATTAACATTGATCGTTAAGGAAAATCACAGATTTTATTTTATTTAACAAAACTGAACGTTCAGATTTTTAGGAAAATAAATTAATTGAATATTATGGGTTAATAAAACTTCGGCTTCAGAGCTTGTGATGAGAGTAATTAATGAATAATTAAGGAAAAAGTGATATCTAACTTACACGTGGCAACGTCGCAAGAAGGTTATGACGCATCTTACATTCAAAGTGAAACAGAAAATATACTTGTGTCTTTTTTTCTTTAAATAAAAATACTGCGCAAATCAAATTGCACATAGCACTAATTTGACACCTGTGGTATCGATAGTACAATGTTAAAAACGAAATAAAAGCGAAAGAAAATGTGGCAACAGTGTGCAACACCCGCGATCCTTGCGGACGAAAGGAAAACAAAGGAGAAAAGCACGTGTTGTTTTTGGGCTAATGTTTTTAGGATAGCCAGTATATGAAAGACGGAGTACGCCGACCGGAGATGAAAGATCCAAACGCGAAACCCAGTGGAAAAAAATAAAAGAAAGAGAAGGACCTTGGGGGCAACTGTGTGTGCACCTATACAAACATTTCTGTCTGAGGAAAGCAAATATTTTGTTGTGATGCAAGAATCCACAACAATGTGAATTCTCCATATTTACATCATAATTTGCACATTGGAAAATGGATGAAGAGAATAATTGCATCGAAATTTTCTCAATTTTCACAGAATTCCCATTATTTTTTTTTTAACAATGTTTTTATTACTTTTTTCTCAGCGTGAATAGAGTCCGAGTTCTATTGCATTGTACTTGGATCACTGGGCATTTTTTTCTTCACTCTTATTTCTCGAATTTTTTTCTCGCGACGTGAGGATAACAATGGCCCGAGACTGCGGAATAGTGGGGGAACAAGAGAGAGAGGAGCACAATAGCCTGGGTCCTGCTCGTCGCAGCGAAAGATCTTGTCGCGAAGCCACCCGCGTTGCACACCGAAATGTTGTACTGAAAATTCCAGAAAAAAATACGGACAATTGCAGAGGTAAAAAGAGACGCAAATTCCAGTAATTGAAAATGAGTGAAATAATAGCGGAAATTTCCGTAATCGTTACATTTTCAAAAAGAAAAACCCCAAAAAATTTAATATTCTCGGAAAATGTCGGAAAGATGGAGCATCTCTCGGAATGCAGTGTATACAAGCGTGTCTGTGTGTGTGTGTACACTTGAAAAAAAAAGGAGAGAAGCGAAAGGGAGAATTGAAGAGAGAGAAAGTGCATTGGGATTGAGTGAGACAAGAATGCTCTCTACCGGAATATTCATTAGTAGACCGTCGATTTGAAGGCGATTTAATTACTGCGTCCGTCTACCGTTAATTAATTCGGCCGATAGTTCGACCATGATTAAGCCCAAAGGGTGGAGGGAGAGAGAGAGAGAGAGAGGCTGTGTTTCCTTGCGGTGTCTCGAGGACACGCCAAATTGTGCTCTTCCCCTTCCCGCTATCATTTAACTTTTTGTCCAATTTTTTTGTTTACCGAGTAATTAAAATTTTTGAACAACACTGGAAACACACGAGGGTAATTAACTCATTGAGATTAATTAGAGTATCTCGTTTTTTTTATTATTCAATAAAATGAGAGTAATTCAATGAATTTTCATAATTCATTGATTTAATCGGTAATAAATTATGCAGAACATATTTTTTCTGTATTCTCGTGATAAACATGATTAAAATTGTTGAAAAATTCTTTTTAATTAAGAAAGATGTTTTTGTGTAGACGAATGAAAAAAAAAAAGGAGAAGAAGGTATTTTACAATTATATTTTGATGAATTTGTTGGGCGCAGTTGACCTTCCCCAAGGTAATAAAATCCGTCTCCAAATGTGAACCAAAAAAAGATCTTAATCACGACTAGTTCGTGATACTACGCGAGAAGAAAACTGACTCATCATTGTGGTATTAAAGTAGAAAAATGTTTGGATTTTTAAACGTTCTTGATGGAGAATAATAAGAGGAGAAATTTTTCCCCTAAATTACTGCCTCTTCTTACCATTTTCTCATATTTTATTATTTTAAAGAAAAAAATGGAGAAGAGATGCCGCACGATGGGGCATTATGTTTATGCTGATCAAAGACGGCAAGACACGATGAGTGGGCTAAGGAGTATAGGCACACGTGAGACGGCCGGGACAATGGCTGTCACCTCATTCACGTCAGGCTTCAAAACCCCGCAGCAAAACTACGAATTTCAAACCAAAGAGCGCACCACTGTGCACACAAATACAGAGACTAAAACTCCCTGTAAAGGGATCAAGTTGCCTCATGATTTTACCATCTAATTTTACTATCAAATTCAGAGTTTCTCAATGCAATTCAATTTTACATTAAATAAGTGCAGATAATAATCTCTAAAATTGTAAACAAAAATTCACGGAAATGCGTCTATTGAATTCCGCCATTGTAGTAGAATCTTTCACCCACATAAACGTAATACCTCCATTCATCGTTAACAAGAATCCTAACCTTCGAAGTATAGAGAGAAAAAAGAAGAGATTTGCCCAGTTTCACGCATTATACATCGACATTTCTGATTTGCCTCTTTTTCCTTCCTTTCTTTATCCTCTTCTTTATTCCATTCGTCTTACTCAACGTTTCGGCGCCTGAAGCACCAAACCACGTGACCTCTCTCTCTCTCTCTTTGGAATGAAGTCGCCGTTCCACGAACACCTATTCATCACATTTGAGCTCTCCCCGTGCAAACACCCAGAATTCTCCAATCAGTGCCAATTCAAAATTTCCAAGTCCCTCCCTCTCCTTTTCCCCTTCCACTTTTCGTCCCTCTAATTTTTCACTGGCAGTCCATTAATAAAGACATCGATACACTGCAGCGTATCACCAATGCACTATCCTGTTACGAGACCAGTGGGCGGTCCACACTCTCATGCAAATTATTATTTACCCTTTTTTCCTTACCAACAGAGGTGACTCTCAAACGAGTAAATGTTACTGGGAGAGAGACACGTGCGCGTGCGCGTCCCGCGCGAATTCAAGTATCACAACCGCGTGTGTCCCCAAACAAAATGGTTATCCAACGACCACCTGCGTTGCAACCTTGCGAGACACTTATAAATGGTGCGGACGGTGTAACAAAATTTTGCATTTTATGAGCATACTATTCAACACGTTGTAAATATTATTTTAATTTTATTTTGTTGATAAAAAGGGAAAGACAAAGACTTTAAGTCTAATTTTAATTTCAGAATTTGTGATATTTGGGTATTTTTGAGTGTATCTCGGAAATTAAGACAGATACGAAAAAAATGATGGAGACCTTTTTTATAGATCTCATTTTTCTCTATAAAAAAGGTCCCTACGATTTTTTTCGTATCGCTTTTATTTCCCGAGATATTCATGAAAAACTGAAGATCAAGAGAGGTTGATATATTTTCTTTTTTTGATAAATAATTTCTCGTGGGAAGCCCACGCGATGATTCTTCTCTCCGATAACAGGAACGAGGGGAGAGAACAATAATTATTGTTCTCACGAAGAGAACAGTACCGTGCATCCCATACTTCCCCCCACTCTCATCCAAAGAAGAATAAAAATGGAATAATTCACGTCTAAAAATCACGAGAGTAATTCCCCGAGAGATACAGCTGAATCTCCATGTTTTTTTTTTCAAGTGATACCCACACTTGTACTTTCACTCCCAAAATCCTCACAATTTTCTCTTTTCTTTCATCGTGCTCGTTTTACTCACACACTTATCTCACCTCTAACTCGATGCTGTATCACATGCATGGTAAGGTTGAATTGAAATGAACGAGGAGGAATAAAAAATAAGAGATAAAAATAACGCACGGATACTCCAAACTGGTTTTTCGGTGCTCTGAGTCACCGTCTATAATGATGAACCACCAGAAACGGATAGAAGCTCCCTAAATGCACTCAAAGTATGGAATAACGAATAAATTCATTTTTTTTATCATTAATTTTTATTAAAAACTGACGAAAATAAGATAAAAATAACGATTTCACTTCTGAATTTACTAAAAAAAATTGCAGAAAAATATTTTTTTAAATCAATTGGTTATTTTTATTAATTAAAAAATTAACCGAATGAATTTGCTAAAAAATTAAATTCTCCCAATTCCAAATATTCCCATAAATCTCCGTTAAAAAAGAGGATAGAAAATTTGTAGAAAAAGCCTGTGTATTCACCGTTATTTTTCGAGAATTCTCTCACACAGTCCCAGGCCCTTTCTAGGGTTACCTTTGTTCCTGGTTTCGCTGAACAACAAACGCCCTCACAATAACTCCATTAAAAAAACGAAATTAAAACGAAAAAAGTGGATATTTCGAATTCCCCGGATTAAACCGGTGAAAGAGGCTATAATTGATAAATGCTCGTGACAAAAAAAAACAACATGTAAATGTTGGGAATGTGTAAACGATGCTGATGTAGAGCTTGTAGCCGCAATAAAACATTATAGAAGTACAATAACGACTCGAGGCATTTACCACATCGTTACTTACTTTTATCGCTAATTTCTCACCTCACGAGTCGGTGGGTGCTCAACGCCCGTAACGAGGTCAAATTACAGACATTAAGGTATCTCGAAGTACGATCAGTAGTCTCGAATGAATAAGCATAAACTTCATGTTAGCCATCTTTTAAAACTCGTTTGAAACGTGTAATATTTCATTTTTAACATTAAAAATTAAGTAAATGGTTTAACGAAGCATTTGATTTTTTAAGAAACTGAAGTTTCCAGACAACTTGACTTTATTTCATCATCAGTTTTTTGAAGATATCTCGGAAACTAAGAGAGATAGAGCTATTTTTATAATGACCTTTTTTGTAGCCCTTGAAATTCTCTACAAAAAAGGTATCCATAAAAATTTCTCTATCTCGCTTAGTTTCCGAGATATTTAACAAAAACTGATGATGATAAATATTTTTTTCCGATTTTCGTGAAATTAAAAAAGTGAAGAAAAGCCTGAATAATTGCATTTTCAATTTTTTTTTAAAATTCTATCATTTTAATAAGAGGGAATTGAACCCGAAAACGCATCGGTTTCATCACAGGTACAGTGGCGATTAGAAAAAGGTTAACCAGGGGAATCCCTCAAAACAAACTCAGGTAGACATCTGAATTTTATTGCGACAGGTTGCATCCTCGTGTATCGACCACACTAGACACTTTATTCGGCTGTCACAAAGGTCCAGGGACCTGCCAATGACCTGCCTAAACAGTTAATAAAGCCTTAGGTGTTTAGGAGACAGGATTTTTTGTTGGTCCATCGTGCAGGTCAGTTCTCCGCATGAAAGTGACGTCGAAAAAATTCGAATTAAATTGTTCATTAAATTCTCTTTAATTTCAAGGTGATAAAAAATCCGGTAATTATGTTGTCAATATGTTTAAAAAATCGAGTATTATTAAACTCGAGAATCACGGGACTAATGATGCATTCGTGGACTTCAGGCGAAATTAAAAGAATGTAAAAAAATAAATAAAAAAAACATCGGAATTCTCACTCTCGCCAGTCACGTTGCCGCAATGATCACCGATTCATATCAATGCTGAATGTCTTTTCTTTTACACTCGTTCCACGTCGCACATATATAGGTAAAGGTCGTGGGGAGAAAAATAATACAGATAAAATAGAAATGAGAAAAATTGAGGGTATAAAACGTCCCACCTCGCTGATTCTCAGAATTGAATCAAACAAGTGTTACCACCCCAATCTCTCCCTCACCGGTTCATAATATATCTACTGACATTCACTTCTTTATATATTTATTTTTCGTGAATTTTTCATCGTTGAAAATGGAATAAAATACATGTGTCCTGAGTTTCTTTCACTAATCGATCCTGAAACGCCCTGAATTGACCCCCGTTGCGTTTACTCATTTGTATCTATCCAGCATAACTAAGGACTCTCAGAATATTTCATTAATTCCGTAAATTTGTCAATTTTCCTCCTGTCGCAGTTAATGTGAGGACGAAATTCTGTAGAACATTAATTATGTGGTTTTTTTTAATCTCTGAAATATCCTTCGGATTCTCGCATCGATTAGGATTTTATCCTTGTGCATTTTTTTTTTAAGATGAGAATCCAATCGATCATCTGATCACTCGGGGATGTCCGGTGATTTTATCGATCAACGTACCGTGTCTGGGTTAACTTCTTTTGCGGTATGAAAATTGAGGATTATGGGATGAAATGCAATCCCGAGAGTAGACAAGCGCCTGAAAAAGGAAATTAAAGAGAAGCTTGGAAAAAAAATGATGCTGAAAATAAATAAAACAGGAGTGAAAGTGTGTGGGGGGGGGGGGGGGGGGGAGAAAATGAATAAAAGAGAGAGGGAAAATTTGAGTGTGATGGCAGTCTCCGGCGCCTCTACGATCATTCTTCAGTCTAGCGCAACAACATTATTTATTTCTTTTTTTTTTTTGCCGCTTGGGAAGACGTTAAAATTGCTCTAATGGCCGACAAAAGTGGAAACCCCGAAAAGAGAATGATGCCCCAGGTACACTTATCTTTTTCCCACTCGAGTTTGTTCAATGGACAAATGTTTTCTTTATTCCTGTTGGAGTGAAAAGAAAAAAAGGAGAAATGGGAAAAAACGAGTCAGTAACCACTAATTACACGGTAGAACAGAGAAGTGGATAAATATTTTTTTATCATAATTTCACCACAAAATTTGAAATTACTGTGAACAAAAGTGGGGAAAATGTTGAGATCAGTTGTAGTTTAATTTTAAAAATAATTTCACCAAGCTCCAGTATTTCTTATCGTCTCAATATCTACGGAAATTTTATTAGTTCCAGGTTATAATCCAATGCTTCTCTCTCTCTCTCTCTTTATGTTTCTTCGTCATTATGTCTACATCTTGGATACACGAGGGGAGAGCCATTATCTTGTTTACGTCACGAAGACATCGTTCGCCCATCTGAGGAGAGCGATGAGCTCTAAGCTCCGTATATGCACTCGATGAGAATACTTGAGGCTGGAGCCATCCTCATGCAATTCAGAAAATCACTAAGAAATAATAATCGAACAATTATCTCAGCCATCATCTTTTATATACATTGAACGACACCAATTACGAAACTCAACGACCCCTCGTTTTTTTTCCCTCAATTTCTCTCTTTATTCTCAGAAAATTACTAGCATTCTTTTTTTTTCTCCAATCTCTTCCGCCATTTTGATATCTCTTCCACACATGAAGTCAAGTAGGTCACTGATGGCATTCACATATTTTGAGAGGGGGGGAGGGACATCTCTCAGACGTGCAAAAAAAGATTTTAACTCAAAACATTCATAATTCTTTCGTATTTTTTATTTCCTTTAATTTACGATTCTCGCTTTGCTCTGTGAGTCGTGAAAAGGTCAGACGCATGAAAATAAAACCGCTTTAATCTTCATGATCTGCAGCACAAAGTGTCACTCATGTCTCAAGGTGGAATGATCGAATGGAGAAGAGGATATGGGGTAAAAAAAGGAGAATTTTGTGGGAAGAAAAATGAGTGTGAAGCCATGAATGAAATTCTGTTTATTGAATTACGTTATCCACCGTTTTGAGTACAATAATATGAGGATAAAATGGAGGGAAGATTTTATGGTTGATGAGAGGATTTTAGGCGAGTTTATTTATGGTATCAGTGCACCTTTTTTGGGAGAGGGGGAGAGACGGTGGATACAAGCTAAAACACTTAATACCAATTCATTTTTTCGTAGTTCCTCGACAAATCCGAGGCTAATCGAATCGAAGGTCGTTGGAGAACGAGGGAGAGTGAGAAGTTTTTTTTTTTATTCATTTGGAGTGAAACCGACCTGGGTCAACGGCACAAGTGTCTGTTGAGATTGAGTGGAATTGTGTAATAAAGATTAACCTCGTTGAAATTTATGAATAAATTAAATTCATTCAAATTATCGAATTTTTACGTTAGATTTTGTTAAATCCTTTAGTTTTTACATTTTCGCATTATTTTCGCAGATTAATAATTTCCGTTAATTACACTTTTTTACTCTCAATTTTCTCAAGGCAATTGCCATAATTGCCTCTTCCATTCTCCGGCACAATTAGGCGAAACTAGCTGAGACAAAAAAAGAAACAGCAATCAATACTGCAGTGAATAAAAAAAGAATTGCAAGCCGCATCGTACGGAAAAATCGACCCTGAAATCGACAACACCGTGACGCATTTGACCTTGTAATTATTAAAGCATGAAGCCGACACTCTCCATCACCCAAATTACATTTCATCCCAAAATGCAATAATTTTTTGTCTAGTTCCCCTTTGACCGAAAATTAATCGATTCTCCCGTCAGTTAAAAAAAAAACCATAAATTGCTCATTGAGGAGAAGGGAATGATTTGACATTTGTATGAGCCTTGAATTTTAAATTATCTGACAAATAATTATTTTCCCCAGAAATCCAAGATTGAAGAACAAAGAGATTCAAGTCAACATTATTAAATCCACAAAAGCCGGAAGTGATTTCGCACCACAGGGGTCGCACATGTGAGTCTTCCTCGTCTCCCAGCGAAAGGGATAGAGTGAAAGACTCCTAAGGAAGTAAAAAACCCAAAAAATAATAAAGGCGAGAATGGGGAAAAAAGAAACACATGTTTTTGTGGGTTTCTAGGCCGCTAAAACCGAGGGAATGAATGAAGCGTGGCCCTCTGTAATTCATTCATGCCTCTCGTTCGAGAGGGTATCGCCACTTGCCAGGGCGCCTCTTCTCTCATTCCACCACCTTTCCGGGTGAGAAAGGGCGAAGGAGTAGACCCTCAGAAATTCCCTTCTCCCATTCGTGGATGTTTCCTTGTAAAACTCGCGTTTATACTTTGCTTCCTCTCACAACACACTCTCTCTCTCTCTCAGTTCCTTCGCCCTTCGGGTGTTACCGCTACTTGTGTTATGAACCCCTGCAACAGATAGACCCTTACAGTGAAAGAGCCACCGGTTAACTGGGTCAGATTATATCCAGAAAATCGTTGAGCCATAACATTGGAATTACGTGCAATTTTCCACTCCCTCTTAAAATCCATTAATTAACCATTTTATTTTTAACCCCAACATCTTTCTTCTCCCCCCCTCTTTTTCCCTCCATGTCTGCATTTAATTTTGGAACATTTTAAAAGTGTTCGAATACGACGGAAAGAACAGAATGGAAACACCGCGTTCGAGGGATTCGTTATCGGCGTGGAATCACGAAGAGCCGATTCCCAAGCTGGACTCTCTTGTAGCCCATACCATCCACTGGTTTAACCATCCTCTCGTTCTCCCCTCGCTCAGAGACTCGCTCTCTCTCTCTCTCTCTCGCACACGTGGCCCTGGTGCAACCTCGAAAACTGCATTCCAACGGATCGTCTAGTGATGGCCAATCGTAGGCGTCGGTTTTTCGGCTCCTTTTTTTTCTCCTCATTCTCCTTCAACAATTCACCGTGTTGTACAATCGTGAAATTGGGGTGGGGAAAGGTGGATTTTTATCGAAAAAGCTCTCGAGTCCGTGGCTCCGTTGTAAGCACTTTGATTGCGTTCATCTTCGCGCCAATGTGACGCGTCAATTGCCACAGTGATTCTCAAATTTTTTTTAATAATAATCATTTATATTTTATTAATTCTCAGACATTGGTAATTATTAATTTTACCAAACTGCCAATTAGTTGAGAGAGAGAGAATTATTAATAAAAATCACTAATGAGAGTAAATCGGCTGTGATAGAAGCCTTCCTGTGTGGCCCAGGGTCTGGCCATTGTGTCAGACTTTATAGTCGGCAATGTCGGAGTATAATTGTATGTCAATTGACGTAATTTGGGAGGGGAAAAAGGGGGGATGAGTACATTGGCCTCAAAGTGTGCATTGTCGCAATGCCAAACCTGTTATCTTGGTAGGAGAATTAAGTAGAGAGAAAAATCGACTTGATTCCTTTTTTTTTTTTGAAGAATTCTCCTCATTCACCAGTGGATTATGCACGAGTCAATGGGCACGAATCTCGTTCGTTACGCTCCGTGAAATACGAAGAATAAGCATTTTACGTAAATCGATTCGTAATAATTTTATAATGCTCGAGTAGTAGGAAGTGGGAGAACTTTGGTGATGGCACATTTGATAGTTGTGCGTGGAGAAAATGGGCAAGGGCATTATCTAAAACGAGTGAGACCACGCACATTCAAGATTATATTCTCATTAAGTGGACCGTATCCGACGGGATGAAATTAATCGTTAAGAAATCACTGGGTAAGTGTACAACGAGAGGGATTATTCTATGGGAATTTACGATTTTTCAATTCCACAAGTATTACACGATAATTCCAATGAAAAGGGCGCATCTCAATTAGTTGAATAAAAAAAAAAGATTCTGATGAAATTAGTGGTTTAATAGCTGAAACATTAGCCGAAACAGGTATCCGACTAATTGGCCCAGGAAAATTCATTAAAAAGTCTTTAATTCCTCTATTTTTTTTTTTCACCAATTCAAATTAATTCCAATGAAATTCCTGAAGTCCTTGGCTATCTCGTCTTGTACGTCCATTCCCTCGACTTGCCCATTCATTTGTTTCAATATCTATTTCCAGTGGTTCGAATCCGGTCCAACCGTCCAATATATCTGGTCTTTCAATCCCGAAAATGAAAAAACGACTACTGAAATTTTATTCTTATTCCTCTGCTTCTTCTTCTTCTTCTTCACTCCGCCAAACACGATTTCAGTGTTTCTTCGTTGTGCTTGATAGCCAACCGAAACACGTATACAAACGCTTTTGGTTATATACTGTTTGGAGAGAATTGACCGTGGAGAGGGAATGCGGAGAGGAAAGGAAGGGAGGTAACGTCTAACAAGCGGGCTCCTGTGAATTCCTCGTTGGCTCTCCCACCGCATAATCAAATTATTCTTAGAAACCCCACTGATGCTCCTTTGAACATATGTGCCCTAGCTATGACGTCATTTTGCGATACTAAAGTTGCCGACAAAAAGAAATTATTCTTTTATTTGCTTCTATAATGTGAATGATAGAGAAGAAAAATTATATCAATCATTGGGGTTTTTTTAAATAAAATTGTAGAAAATTTGGATTAATTAATTCTCGGAATTTTTTGGGATTTTTTTAAATTGATCTTTATTGTTAATAATTAGAAAATAAAATTAAACTCACCTCTATTGTCCATTGGACATTATCTCTTCATGGTCCGTAGAACGTTTCATTATCGCATTTCTCACACCGTCATCGAATAAACGCGTTAATCGATGGAGAGACGATGAGAGAAAAAAAAAGAGCATGAATTAGTAGAGTGAACCGATGAAAATAAGAGAAAGAATATTCACCCTGAATAAATAAAGAAAAAAAAATGGAGATTTTGAGAAATAGATGGTGGATGAGAAGGAGAATGGAGAGAATGGAGGAGACGAGAGATAGAACGAATGGATAAATAAAACGAGAGAGGAGTTTGAAAAAAACAGTTTCAAGTGGCCATGAACTATTTTTCGCCCTTAGAAGGAAAGGGAAGAGGGAGATAGACGCACAACATTGGCTGAGAGTTAAAAAAAATGAAGAATAAAATGAAAACAAGGTGCATTTGTAATCGAGTGAATAAGAAGAGTAAAAATCTGGTGGAAGTGTACAGAGGTGCCCCCTGTTGATAAAAAAATGTAAAATTCTCTTAATTATGCTTTTGCATGATTGTCGACGATTTAAGTTTAACAATTCGCATTAATATTCATTTAATGTAATTACAGAAAAATTATCAAGTTATTATTCTTATTATTATGAATAATATTTTATTGGTATTTTTGTGAGATGGCAACGTCGTAATCCATTCAAAATGGCGGCTCTCCGTTTTTCATGAATTTCAGCATATTTCAATGTTTTTAAATAATAAATAGGAGATTCGATATTTGGGCGGTGAATTGTGATAGGCCTAACGGATATTCACATCGCCATTTCGTCGTATAAACACAACTCGTCTTTTCTTAACAGAGAGAGTAGGATTTATTAGTCGAGTTAATTAATAGGCCCAGCCACACTCGTTTCTTATCCTCATATAATACGAGAAAAAGAATGACTGAATTCGACGAAATTGCCTATAATTTTTGTATTACACTCTAATTTATTTATTTTTTATTTTAAATAAAAATAAAAAAAACTTATCTCTCATTCCATTTGTTCACCAATTATTTTCTGTCGTCTCTGAATATATGATATATCACATTTCATAATTGGACTTCATTATTTCTGCATTAGTCAGCAAAAACTGGAACTGGTTCTCCTTTTTTTTCATCTGGGTTTTGGGTTTATCTGAAAATTATGGGTTGCAGTTTTTTTTTTGGGGATTAAATGCGGATTAGATTAATTGATACGATTAATGAGAAAATTCTGGCGATTTTTTGCGAGAGTTTAATCTTTTATTTTCTTCACAATTCGATGAAAATTATTATTAAATCATTCAGTTCGAGTTTTTCCAGATGATTTCAAGGTTATGTCTCTCGAGGTTAATTGCACACTGCAGCAATTCAACGTAAAATCAAGTGCAACATTGACCCCACAATCATTGATGTCTCCAGCTTCATTATTGACCTTTAAATCTGGATTATCATCGATTAATTTAGTTTCATCATTGTTGATAGCATCGAATTGACGATCCGGTTGTCCAAGATATTTCATAGCAATTCTTATTGTGTGAGTCACTTCCGGACTTTGACTACGTGGTGTCTGTTTGACCTCGGTTTTTTCACGGATATTGATGCGTAAATTCTCCGTAATTTCGGAGCATATGCAGTCCTTGGTTTCACTCGATTTTTTAAATAATGTTGGGCCTGAAATTTCACGTAAATTAATTTTTCATTAATTTCCAAATAATCTAAACAATTTTACCATTAACAGTTCTCTTCACACAACTCTCAACATCTCCACCACTTGCTTGTGCCTCTTCACCATCTCCCAAGTGCTCTCTCCTCTGAATCACCCTAGAAATTCTCCGATCAGCGCTCTTGATTTTTTTTCTATTGCCTCCTGCCTTGGAGACACTCTCTAAAAATTCATCCAATATCTCATCCTTCTCCGAATTAACTCTCGGTGACTCCACCCCCCGCCATCTTGCACTGGCTTGCGAGTCAATAAGTGGAATTGGACATTCCGGAAGTTCGAGCGAAGTTATTGTCAGTTGAGCTGGCTTCTCATTCTTCACTCTCTCTCCCCAAAATCTGTAACTACTGAAATTTCGCGAGAGGAAATGAAGGGACAAACTCAAGCATGAAATAATAATTCAACCGAAACAATTTATCATTAAACTAGAATCCATTAATATGTAACAGTATTCCGTAAGAGATGAGGGGAAAAAAAAAAGGAGAGAATAATTCAATTGCATTTCCAAGAAAAGAATGAGGCAATTGTCTCAATCGAAAGTACACAACTCGTTTTACTCCGTTGGAAGGATACACATTTCTTTTCCTCCATTTCCGTTCACCGGTTTCTCGTTTCCTCTCATTTCGTCTCACTTTACTGTGAAAAAGCGGTTGAAAAAAGGAAAATAACCGAATTCACGAGAAGCCTCGGTGTGTTTCTCGATCGACTTGGAAAAGAAACGATCTCACTCCTCGTAAAATACCTCACTTACTCTTTCTCATTTATTTAACTTTTTATTTTCATTCGTTTATTTACGCGCGCGGAATGAAGATAACTGTGTATTTCAATACATTCGTGTGATGCGAATGGAGAGGAAGAGAAAAAGGATTAACAGAAGAATGTAAAATGTACATTAAACAAAATAAATCGAGAAAAGAATTGATTTTATTCGATTTTTATCCGATTAATCGCTCGGTAACTAGTGGATTCATAGGAGTGGGCGCCATCTTGTTTCGGCCGGCGTGCACAAAATGGCCGCTCCTCAAAATACCTCACGAACAATCCAACAAAGTTTTTGTATTTTTTTTAATCGTTTTGAGTCATTAATTAACATTTTTTAATAAAAAAAAATGCGCAAGTTGTTCTTAACCTCGAAATAATCATTTTTTTTTGTTTTATCGACGAAATGGTGGAGCAAAATTGAGGCTTTATTAACTCTGGATTGTCCTCTGTTTCCTCTTCTCTCTATTCCTCTCGCAGTTAAGTTTTAGTGCGTTTAATTACAGGGGGACATGGTTTAGAAGCCTGACATGAATACGAGACACTGTTAATCATTCTGTTTACGTGAATTTCGTCAATTTTATCATTCTCATTTGATAAATTATAATATTCTCCACTTGAATTCATGAATCATTAAAAATACTGTGTAAAAAATTAATCTTGAGACTCAAAATATTTGAATTATTGGCAAGTCCATTTAATTAGTATCTATCAGTAAATATAGTTTCACGGTTTAATAATTTATTTGTCACGGAGAGAGGAGTGAGAAGAGAGAGCGATGAGGAATATTAAAAAAATAAGAAGAATTAGTAATAAGTTTCTTTTGACCAGTTACCGCAGTGTCGTAATTTATGATACGCAATCTGTGGGCGGTTACTTGAATAATTGCATATTAGTAGAGATTCTAGTTCTCACTCTTCCAAAAAATAAAAAGATACCAAAAGAAATAAAGAATGGAAAAAAAGGAAAAAATTGGAGAATTCTATATTTAATTTGGTCTCGTGTGCGAGAGGATTTACCTAGATGATCCTCGCCCAGGGCGAGACTCGGCACTTCTCGGATGACAGATATGACGTACTGGGGATGGTGACCTTGAGTCTGGACGTTCTATGCGGTCCCGTGATATACGCGGATCCTCGAGCGTGAGACGGCGTATGTAGAGCCCCGGTACATCCTCCACCAGGACATGTCTCCTTCTGTAGCCAGCCACAGTGGAACAGTGTCTGACCTTTTTCAGTAGAAAAAGTTTATTATTTCAGTTTTTTGAGAATATCTCATGAAATAAGATGGATACGAAAAAAATCGTAGAGACCTTTTTTATAGAAAAAATCAAGAGCTACAAAAAAGGTTTCTACAATTTTTTTCGTATCTCCATTAGTTTCCGAGATATTTTAGAAAATGTGGATTCTGACATTTTTCAGTGGAAAAAATGGTTATTTCTGTTTTTCCTGAATATCTCTGAAGCTTTTGAAGATACGAAAAGAATTGTAGAAGACTTTTTTGTAGAGAAAATCAAGAGCTACAAAAAAGGTTTCCACAATTTTTTCCGTATCTTCATTACTTTCCGAGATATTTACGAAAATGTGGATGACTGACGTTTTTTTTTGTCTTTTTTAAAACTAAAAACACTGAAGTATTTAATTTAAAATAACCGCAAGGCGTTTTTTTTTTCAAACAAGCTGTTTTGAATTTTTATATGGCCTCTTGGAGGTGTGGGATAGATTAGTTTTCGTTCATATGGCTGTCAAGCTACTTGCCGCAGGGGCTCATTCCCCTCCTGAAAGCCCAGTTTGTGTCATATCCACTGTACCGGGAAAAAAATTCTCTCATATCAACCACAAGCTTATTCTCCTGCGATTGACACTGTTTCAATTAATGGTCACGGGGGGAAATTGGGAGAATCACGATTGCCCAAGTGATTTAATGAGAAAAATAATGGAAATTGAAAATTATCCATGAGTAATAAAGGCGAGATTTTTCGAGCCGGTGATTAACGAAGGAAGATGAGGAGAAAACAAAGAGAAGAATCACTTCGGGGAATATGTTTGCATTAACGCGAGAGACTGCATAAAAAATATAAGAGTGCAAAATGCCTTAACGAGTTCTCTGCAACTGACGTTTCGCCGTTTCATTTTTTTAATTCTCTCTCATTTTTTTTTGTGTTTTTTTTTTCGAGTTGCACGCGTGACCGGACGACCGAGGGTGAAGCACGACAAACGATGACGAGCTGAGTTTATTCACGAGAGTGGAGAGTAGTTTGTCGTTCTCGAGAGGAGGAGGAATGTGGATAAAGAGAAAGTGGGGTGAAATGGGTGTTACGAGAGATGGGATTTTTTTTTCCTGGGAAAACCTCAATAAAAAAAATTGAAAAAAATACACAATAGTAGTAGACATGCTCGGGCATCTTCTCAAATTTTTTCATTTTTTTTCTTCGAGTCCTTCGTACCGAAAAAAAATCCTGAATCATTTATTATTATCAAAGTTTAGAATTTAGTAAAAAAAAATAAATAAATATGTCACAGGTGTTGGAATCGATACTTCATTGACCTATTGTGTGAGAAAAAACGACATTTTTCGTTAAAAAAAAATCATTCGTGTGGTTATTTACAAGAGAACACGAGAAAAAAAGAATAAAATAAAGAATTAATTTAAAAACTCGGTTCTTCGTGCATAGAAAGGTAATATCGTGCTTTTATCATCCCTCCAATCTTAATCTCCCCAAAAAATAGTTTACTCCACAATAAACCAAGGAAAAAAGAATGAATTCCAAAAAAAATAATAAAGAAACTAGAAAGTTTTAGTTTGTAAAATGGTATAGAGGCATTTGACCTCGAATTTCTTCGAAAAAATTCGTAAATCAGAATTCGATAGGTCTCTCGTGGGCCTCAGGTGATTCTTTACGATCTCATCCTTATTATTCTTTAAAAAAAAAAAGTCCCTATATAATTTAATTCCTTTATTCTACGAAAGAAACCGGCAGAACTTGTAATTGGCTAAATTGGTAATCCTGCCAATCAATCGTTAAAGTATGAAGGTCCCAGACACGGGTCACAAGCACACAAAGCGCCACATTTTTGTCATTTTTTTCTTCTCATTTAGAATGAAAGAAGCGGAGAAACACTGTGTTAATCGAATAAATTAACGCAAATAATTTCCGGGAAATAAAAAGAAGTCTTCGGAGGCGCCAGTTGGACTTCACCTATATTCCTTTTTCTCTTAATTCTCTATTAAAAGAAAAAAAAATTCTCTCTTACGCAAGGAATTTGTCTCTTCCAATCGCAAGATTTTGCCTTTGTTTCACACGATTTCAATTAATTTAATCTCTTTATTCATTGATAACAGTTCTATCGCAATTTAAATAATTTATAAAAAAAGGTTTTTTGAGAATATCTCACAAAATAAGACAGATATGGAAAAAATTGTACAGACCTTTTTTATAGAAAAAGTCAAGAGCTACAAAAAAGGTCTCTACAATTTTTTTCGTATCTCCTTTAATTTCCGCGATATTTTAGAAAATGTGGATTCTGACATTTTTCAGTGAAAAAGATGGTTATTTCAGTCTTTCGTAAATATCTCTGAAGCTGTTGAAGTTATGGAAAAAATTGTAGAAACCTTTTTTGTAGAGAAAATCAAGAGCTATAAAAAAGGTTTCCACACTTTTTTCCCTATCTCTCTTAATTTCCGAGATATCGCGAGTTTTTGCCTTTGTTTCACTCGACTTTAATTCATTTAATCTTTCTATTCATTGATAACAGTTCCATCGTAATTTGAATAATTTATAAAAAAAAATGTTTTTTCGAATTTCTTACATGGAATATTCTGGCCTACGGTGGGTGAATATTTATCTCCTCTCCCTTCCTCGAGGTTTATTCAAAAGAAAACAGTTGCGTCACGAGTCACGTCTAAGCACGGACTGGCGTGCTAGAAGGCACCCTCGACTCAGAGTCAAACTACAACCCCCCCAAAGGCATTATCGAATCCTGTATAACTCGCACAAACTATGTATTCTATAACACGTGACGCAATCTGAATATTGCACCTACTGGGCTATAAATCTCGGGGATAAACGCTGTCATGCGCGTGAAATTCGTTTGTGATGTATAGGTATCCTTTTTTATATTTCTACGTGACTCTGAAATGATTTTTCTCCTTAATTTATTGTGACGGAATTTACAATACAAATTATTAGATAAATTCTGTGATTTTATTGGAAAAAAGGAGAATTGATTTTTGGAAATAATTTTAACGTTTTTGCTTCACAAAAAAAAATCAAAATAAACAGGAAACATCGGTAGAGACAAAATTTCGTGTCACGAGATGCTTCGAGCGCGTGTCAGTGATCATTATGGGGAATGTATGAGATGATAGAACACACGAGAAGAATTTCAGGGCAAATTTTAACGGAATGATAATAATTATCGCAGTCTAGATGTCGGGAGAATTGTTTGTCACGAAATGCCACTGAAAGTATTCTTCTTTTTCCACTGTAATTACGTGAGTTTAGCATGAAGTACTTAAATGAGAGAAAAAAATGTTACAAACAAAAAAGATAATACAATAATTTAGACTGGAATTATCAAACAAGTAATACCTGAAATTTAACAATCCGGAAATTACTGAATTTGTGAAGATTTCTTTCAGTTTTTTTGTGGCTTCAACTGAAGTCAATTTGTTACTTTGTTCTCCGCGGAAAAAAATTATTAAAAAAAGGTGGATCGATTGGGGATTTGAGGCCAGTTGCAAAAGTGCCGGTTTTGGCGCGATAATTGCCAGTTTCATATCGTGTTATAACTTTTCATTCTCTTTAACCCATCAACTAGGCATGATGCTCATATATTCGTTTTTTCCGGATTTTTAAGCGCCAGTGGAGCGTTGCGAGACTGGTACGAGTAAATACACCGAGAAAATCAGTAAAAGCGCCATGTGCCGGATGAGATAACGTGAAGATTGGAGAATATTAAACTGAGCATTTATTAAAATTTCGAAAAACCTAAAAATATTCCCCATTTCCCTACAATTTAATTCCATAACAAAAAAAGAAAAAAAAATCCGTAAATCGACTTAATTTATCCATTAGTTTTTTCAAGATATCTCGGAAACTAAGAGAGATAGAGCGATTTTGAAAGAGACCTTTTTTGTAGAAAATTTCAAGAGCTACAAAAAAGGTTTCCACAAGAATTCTTCTATCTCTTTTAGTTTTCGAGATATCTTCCAAAAACCGTCGATCAAATGAAATCGATTTCTCTGAAAATTCACATTCGTTCCGTAAATTCCCGCAGCATCTTTTTCCCTTTCATCTGCCTCAGTATTAGAGTCACGTGGCCGCAGTCTTGTTATCTTTGGAAAAACCTCCTCGAGCGTTTGCCCACGGCAAATTTTTCCCTCACTGTTTCTCTTAAACATTACTTTCCGAAAGCCCTCACGCACATACCAACATGGGCAGTCGTTAGGGGCGCGTGCGTCCGAGGGAACGCCCGTATGCGCGTCACGCATAGTCCATGTGACGTACCTGACGTCGAGAAAACCCCTGAAATTTTCCTCTTCTCTCCGATTGATGCGGAAAAATTAAAGAATATTAATTCATTGATGCACGAATGTTTAACATCACGCAAACGCATTTATTCAGTCAGATTTTCCAATTTATCTGTCTCTAGTTATATCCACTAGACTCATATTTATCGAGTAAAAATAATAATAATAATCGTATCTTATCCGTGTGTTCATCACATTTGTGGACATGATCCACTCGGTATTATTGATGTTTACTGGATAACACGTGAGAGCTCCATTTGTCAAATTTATGGCGATTATTTTTATTCCCTCATAGATCCATAATTCAATTAAAATAATTGCTCATTAATTATCCTTCTTTATTTATGATTTTAGTAAGAAAATGAGGAAAATAATTTTTTCTCTTTTTATAGGAAAATGGAGAAATTTCACTTTGATCTCGGGAGCAATCGGCGAATTCAGAGGGGAACTGGACGATTCTCAGGGGCTAACTACTACAAAGACCAGTGTTTCCGGTTCCTTGGGCTTCAGAATTCTTCGTGAGCCACATACACAATATCATTCTCCCTCGAATTGACTCATTGAATTTTAAAATCTTTGAAACTATTGCTTTTGATAATGAGAAGAAAGGGAAAAGTGTAAAGAAATAATTTCGTTCACTTCAATCACTTGATTACGATTTTTTTTTTCAGTTTTTGAAGGTGAATAGAGGAAAACGAATACGTGATATCTTTATGGTGATACGACTCGGATAATCCCACGACCTCCAAGTAAACTCCCATCTTTTCTTTCTCTATTTTCTCATTTTTTTTCGTTTCTTTTCCCTTTCATTCAACACAAGTATTCTTATTTTCTCTCTCGAGATCTAAATTTTATTGCACCTATCGTCTCATTCAGACGTGAAGGTGTCTCGTAAAACCATCCGGTTCTTCGAAATTCTTAATTTCATTTATTATCAAATAAATGAATTTTAAAAATATACAGATTCTGATGACGTCACGCTGAGTTGTCTTATAAAGATTCTCACCCGATTAACTTTGCACGTTTAGACACAAGGGGAAACAGAAGCTTTGACGTGTATATCCGTAAGAAATGTATCGATATACTCGAGTGAATTTACGAAGGGTTGGCATTCGGATATATGGGTTAACGACCCCTCCACATATTTATCGTTGGGGTAGTCTCGTTTCCTCTGATTTTTCCGAGGGGACGAATCCTCTCTCTATTCATCATAACATCGAAACATCTTTCCATAAAGATATCTCGGAAACTAAGCGAGATAGAGAGATTTTAGAAGAGACCTTTTTTGTAGAGAATTTTAAGAGCTACAAAAAAGGTCTCCACAAAAATTCCTCTATCTCTTTTAGTTTCCGAGATATCTTTAAAAAAAGTGATCAAATAAAATCGATTCGTCTGAAAAATTCACTTTTTTTTTCGTTGGGGTAGTCTCGTTTCCTCGATTTTTCCGAGGGGACGAGTCCTCCTGATTCATCATAACCTTCGCCTCTTCATCCGCACAATTGTCCCGTTAATACCCCGAAAATCCCGCATTTCCTCTCCTTTTTTCTCCCCCTCGCACCTTCCACGTACGAAAGTTTATCGCCTGTTAAATTGAGATCACAGCTAACTACATGCTAACGCTGTAACTGCAACCGAAAGAGGAGAAAAAGGGGGATGACGAGAGAAGTTGCATTGGAGTTTTATGATGCGATTAAGTGTCTCGCTAATTGCTTTTTTATCGAATCCTTCTCGGGCAATTCCCTCAGGGGATTGGATGATCGACGTATCCGATAGAGTGCACGCGCTGTACATGGGTTATTCGATGAGAGTTAACAGCTACAAGTGGTTTTCGTACTTTAATTAATGAATTTGTGATTTTAGTCGACGTTTTTTTAATTATTTAAATTGTGGAGGTTTTCGGAGATTTATTGACACTTATTTTTTACCGGAAATTTCTTTCAAATTCTTTCGTAATTTCATTAATCAAATATTCAAAGTATTTGATTCACGTGATTTTAATTCTCAATTACAAGTTTTCATGTTTGTTGCGCTCAGTATTTCCGGTAATTGCCCGGAATTAGAACGAGTCATGCGAGACTTTGCCTTTCAGTAATTATTACAGATTCTCGACGTTTTCTTCCATCGAGACTTCTGTTTTATTCAGACACTAGTCCACTGAAATCTATAAATTACGGATTGAGAATAAAATTTTTCGTCGGGTTTATTGAAAGGTCATTCGCGGAAAAAAAGTGGGACAAAGTTCGATATTATTGATTTTCTCTCAACAATTTCCCTATCCAATATCCAAATAATTCAATTCACTTGTCCACTTTATGAAAGAATTCAGTACTGAAAAAGTAATGTCACATTTCCCGAAATATCTCGAAAACTAATCGAGATATCGAAATTTCCCTAGAGACCTTTTTTGTAGCTCTCAAAATTCTCTACAAAAAAGGTATTAACAAAAATTTCCCCATCTCCCTTAGTTTCCGAGATATTCACCAAAGAACTCACCTCCATCTCTCTGAATTTCCACTGGAATTAAATGGAATCGACGAATATTCTAAATTTAATACCAATATTAAATTGAAGATATTTGAGGAGAGTGGAGGTAAGTATCACGGTCCAGTGGAAAATGGTGGCGCTCTATGACGAGCCGCTGGCCAATCGATAACAACGTGCGATGGTGTGGGTTATGGAAGAAGGTGAGGGGGGAGTTAGACGTATTTTCGAGACGGGGGATTAGGGTGCGGTGACGTAGGGGCCGAGTATGGATAGAGGCAAAGACAGAGAGGGAGAAATGGCCGAGGGAAAAGAAGTGAAATATAGGGAAAAAAGAGAGGAAGGGGGTGAGAAGGTCGATGCAGCAGTGCTGGACCCAAGGTCCACTCTCACTTGCCTTTGCTCCCTCTTCGAGGCTCTTTGGAGAAAGAGAGGGGATGGAAAATTCCCCCATTCTACATCGGGAAAAGATGAAAGTGAGATCGAGATAGGGCGCGGATTCTGTGGACGATGCGCAAGAGGGAATGAGATGGAGGTTTGGGGAGTTGGATGTTAAAGGTGGGTGAAGTAGCGCCAGGGAGTGGACTGTGGGGTTAGAGGGGAGGGGGAGGAAACGAGTGAGAGCGAGAGTGAGATCGCACGCGTTTGAGCCAAGGGGTGATACGCCAAAGGGTTCTCCTTGCTTTGGAGAAAGTGAACAGTGGTTGTCAATTCTTTCTTCGTGAAAAAATTATATTTTATCGGATTTTTCAATGATTTTATTTATTGATTAAGTTCTTTCGAAGAATGAGATAAATTAGTTAATTGGTTATTTTGAATTTTCTTAATTTTTTTTTTTAATGATTCTGGCCATCACGCACATGGGCTGTTACTCAAATCTCTGTTTTGCTTTTACAACTACGTCAGTGGGGTAATTGCTGTTTTGATGCAGTGTATAATCCATGTGCAGGTGCAACTCGGCAATTATTCTGTTCACGCCAGACATGCAAATATCAAAAAGCTGCAATTGCTTTGGTGAATTCTAGGCTCATAACTTTCTTGATGTGACGTCACTTGCTTCCTGGCATTGCTTTATTTTATAATTATCTCTCATTAATATTATTTTAATAAAGCAATTAATTACAGTTTTCCAATGAAATTCTTATTTTTTCATGAAATTCTTGAAATTTGATTTAAATAAAGTTTTTCCACAGATTTCCCCTTTTCTTCATTTTTCTTCAAACAAGAAAGAAAAAGGGAAAGTTAATTCGATTCGAAGGAACTCATCCTTCTTTCAGTGTCCATCAGGAGTGAAAGTAAAAGGAAAAACCGAGAACACAAAAAACTAAACAAACGACTGAGAAAAAAAAAAGGCAAGAGACCCTATTAGATCTGAAAGACAGTAAATTTCCTTTTTTTTTAAGCAACTCTGGGAGTTTCTTAAATACACGGGGTCAGAGAAGTCTGCAGTATCCTCTTTAAGGAAGAAAACTTCCTCCCGGGATCTTTCAAGGGAATCTCCGTGAACAAGTAAAGATGTTCCTCTTACTCGACCTCGAGTTTCCCAAGAAAGGTTAATCGATTCTCAGTTACCTTGAAATTTTCAAATGAGAAAATAAGAAAAGCACGCCATCATTTTCACCGTAAAATCGCAAATTACAGTTGCTATCAAGTAGAAGTAATTTATGATAAATTTATTGTGATTTATTGAATTAAATTGTGAACATTTGATCTCTGAATTTTTTACTCTGTAAAATCGAATATAAGTGTATTCCAACGTTAGAAGCGTCCACCCTTCCTTTTCTCCCTCTTCCACCCCCAAAAGGGAGAGATTGACCGGTAGCTCAGGGGTTCTCGATTCCCCATAAAATCCCCGGAATATTCAAATTACGTATCATTTTTTATTTGAAAAATAAACTGAAATTTCTGAAATTTTCCGAAAACTTGATTTTATTTCATCATCAGTTTTTCAAAGATATCTCGGAAACTAAGCGATATAGAGAAATTTTTATAATGACCTTTTTTGTAGCCATTAAAATTTTCTTTAAAAAAGGTATCCACAAAAATTTCTCTATCTCTTTTAGTTCACGAGATATTTCAAAAAAACTAACGATGAAATAAAGTTGATTTATCCGGAAAACTTCACAGTCGTTAATTTTCAAAAAAATGAAAAAAGTGAGAGTGAGTCTAGGAGGAAATGAAAAAAATTAACCCCCAACGAAGCGTCCTCTTCAATTACGGTAATGGACCCAGAAACGCTTTTATCGTTGTGTCCACACATTTGTTCCACACAGCAAAAACCTCATGAAACTCACAAATAAAAGAAAACAAAATTATGAGGGACTTGAATTAATAAAAAGAACATACGGCGAATTGAATTGTCTTTAACTCCACTCTTGTTTTACCATAAACGGAAGTCATAATCGTTACGTCTTCCGGTGAATTTTATCCTCTCATCGAAATGAAAACGAAATTCCCGTTTATCCGTTCCATTATTCTCCACTCGGATAATTCATTCTAAATATTCACCACGAAAAATTCCACCGAAAAAAATCGCTTCAAAGCCTTGCAAATAATCTCATCAAAACTTCTGCCTTTCATTACCAAAAAAAATGGAATAAAAATTACTCAATAAAAACTCTCCTTTTTTTTTAACTAAAAAATCAACGAATGGAATGATTAAAAGGATTTTCCCCGGATTATTTAAATAAACTCAAGCATTTGAAAAAATTGTCTTTTTTTAAAAATTCAAGTGGTTTATTTTCTCTTGATTTAAAATGCCGGTTTGATCGGTGTTGAAGGTGAGTTTTGGAACGCAATGTCCGGTGGGTCCGGCCAAACAGAGATACGAGTATTGATCTGGTGAAAGTGTACACCCTCAACCGTCGACCTCCTTCGCCTCAGCCAACCTCCTCCACTTTCCTCTTCCCCCTTTCGCCCCTTCTCTCCTCTTGAAGCGCGTACTTCTCTGCCACTGAGCTTTCTCGGTGAAATACAGGGGGAAAGGAGTCAGAAGAGAGAGAGAGGGAGAATAAATGTACGGGATCTGACCGAGGGGTTGAGACTGCGGAGAGTTGAGGGAAAGGAGTCGAGAGGGAGAGGAACAGTTGATGCTGGGGTGGCCGAAGTCCAGCTTCTCCAGAGGGGCCAGGAGTTACGCACGTTCCACTCTCGCTTCCAGCCCTCACTCACTTCTACCGTCCAACATCGACCTCCACGTTTCTCCTCTTCGTCTCTTAGATACCACAGTGGTTGTCAATTTACGGAACTTCAATGAGGGAGACTGGGGTTTCATAATTTCGGGATTTTTTTTGGGTTCAATGACTTTACGAGAAAAAGGAAAAAAAATAATTGAGAATATTCTTTAATATTTTCAGATTATTGGGGATTTTTTTTTTCAGATTTTTGTTAGAAAATATTTGATTGAATTTAATTAAATCAAGAAACTTTCATAAGTTTAAAGTTTTTTATTCACTAATTGATTCAATGAATTAATTAACTAATTCTCCATTTCTTCGGTTCCATTGAAATTTACCTTTTCTTTTCATTACTCGTGAATATACAAAGAAATTAATTTTCAAACTCAACTTCAATCTGAACTTGCTAAAGTTTATACGAGATTTTCTTGATTCTTAATACTCAATTAAAATGTTTTTTTTTTTTTTTCAACTCAAACTTTTTTACAAAGTTTTATTACAAGAAACTTCGAATGAACGAAGTATTCAAATTATCCAACCAAAAACTTTTCAGAGAAGCGCTGACTTTCCAATTTTCTGCACGACCAGAATCCACCGTACAATCAGTAGGTGAAATATACATCTCATCCTGAATTTTCTTCTTTTTTCCTCCGCCTTTAATTTTTCATAAATCTAAAGAATCCAAGACCAAGATAATACCGCGTTGATAAGTGGTAACACAGTTTTTCTATCGTCCTTCATGGTTTTATCTTATTAGGGTAACTCCCCTAGATCCATGACACTGGGGGAGAGGGAGAGATCCAGAAAAATGGATGAAAGTCAAGAACCTACCCCACACAAACATCGGTCATAGTCGATCCTTTCATTTCTCCGGACCTCGGATAACGATTGCAATTATCACTGCACCATTTTGATTTTCAGTGAAATCCCCAAAAAAAAAACATTCACTTACTTTTCCTCAAATATCTCTTCAACGAAAGGAGATACGCCCTTTCACCTCTCTTCCTTTTTTCTACCTCTTGAAATTCTCTTGAAAAAAGGTTCAGAGCATGAAAGGCGTATCTCCATTGGCTTCCAAGATATTCGTAATAAAAGAATTGAGTTATCATTGGAAAAAGAGGTATCGATACTTCCATCACCAATCACTATTTTCCCAATGTTTACAGAAGTGTATAACCACCAGTGAGAAAAGGAGGAAGAGAAATACAGAGACAACAGTGCGCCCCAGTATCCGAGACTTTGACCCACATCATAACGCTCGTTTTTGCTTTTACCTCCTATCCATGCTCCTTCGCAGCCCTCTCGAGACTATTATCTTAATCCTATACATCCGCTTTAAGACGCAACTCCCTGTTGATGTTGGTATGGCCCTTTTTTTATCCCCCAAGACACTGGGAATTTCAACGAGAGCAAAAAGAATTCGCACTCCAGTTTTCCCTTTCCTCTGGCCCCTGAGGAAGGAAAGAGCAAGAAGGAATAAAAGTCTCTGTCGAGGCACTTGTTCCTCCACCTTTTTCTTGTTTCATCTTCTTCTCTTTTTTTCCATTCGTAAAGTTTATCGATACTGACTACAATTTTTTATTTCTCTTTTTTTTACAGGGAAATAGGGATATTTCTTTGGGGTGGAAGAGTGAGCGAAAGGATGGAATACAATTCTGTGGTCGAACTCGATCGACTCTGGAGGGAGAAGAGGAGAGAAATAACCCCGACCCTATCGTTAAACTCGACCTGACCAGCCCCCAGTTTCCTCTTCATCAATGCCTCCCTGTGAGTAGTAGAAATGTTCAGTGTACTGTCTTTATCAATTCCCTTTTGTAGAATAAAATTCTACGTGAATTTATTAAGAATTGAGCTCTTCCATTTTTTCCAATGTTTATTCATGAAATAGTATTAATAAAACTTCTGTAAGTAAATTAAAAAAATTATTTAAAGTGTTTTATTCCAAGAATTATCAATTCTCATGAATAAATAAACACAATCATATTTATTCCACAACTTTCCTCATTAAATTGTTAATAAGAGAAAATGTTGAATAAAATTGTCTCTTAATTCATTATTGATTATTCAGAAAATAGAATGAAAAAGGTACTTAGCATTGGAGAATATTTTTCCTCTTTTTCATCGGATGAATAAACTGCTTAATCAGCTGGAAATCTTTATTTTTTCAGATATTTAGTGACGCATTTTCAGCATCTGTTGGAGCTTGATATATAGGCGTCACTTAATTATTGAGAGAGAGAATTAAAGTGATATCGAAGAATAAATCTCTGTAAAATGAATTTCAAGTGGATCTTGGGATCAAAAGGATTCATCCTTTGGATCGCTTTTATTTTAGTCCTGGTGACCCTCAGATTCTGCAGTGGACAGGGCGACAGAGGAAGTGCAACTCGTGCTCCAACCACCACGAAACCAACAAAAACAACATCACCACCTCTGAGTACAACAAGACCAGGACCTCGCACTCGTCGTTCTGCTGATATCGAAGATGACGAATCTGATTACATGAATCAGTGGGCTCCAATCAGACCAACTGTAATTCGAAGTGGATCTCTAGCTACAGCTGGACCAACTCCTCCATTGGAAGGGAGTTTTTAAAAACAAGACTTCTTCTTTATTCTGTTTATTAAAAAATATAAATGTGAACTCTGAAAGTAAATAAAAACGTACTAAAATAAAAATAATGAGCAGGATTGTTTCTTAATTAATTATTGATTATTTAAATTGTTTGATCAGTTGGAAATTCATGTTTATGTTTCATCTGGAGCTTCATATAAAGGCATCACTTAATTAGAGAGAAAGAGAGAATTAAAGTGATACTGAAGAATAAATCTCTGGAAAATGAACTTCAAGTGGATTTTGGGATCCAAAGGATTCGTGCTGTGGATCGTTTTTATTTTGGTCCTGGACATTGTCAGTTTCTGCAGTGGACAGGGAAGTGATACCGGATCGATTATTTCTCCTTCTTCCTCCTTGCACTCAACTGGAACTAGAATAAACCCAAGACCTTCAAGAACTCGACGTCCACGAACCCGCACTCGTCGTGATGCTGATACCAATGAAGAAGAACCGAATTTGATTGGTAATTGGGCTTCAATCAGACCAACTGCAGTTGGGAATGGATTACTTGCTACATCTGGACCAACTCCTCCATTGGAAGAGATTCTTCAAGGACGAGAATTATTATAATTGTAATTATCACCTCAAAATTATAATTCATTGGATTTACGAGAAAACTTAGGTCATTAACACTCTAAATCATTCTTATCTCACCATAATTCAGACGTGAAATGATTGATTTTCTTCCGCAGGTATTCGTGTCGTATAAATTGAGTCCAAGCCCAAATGAATTCATAAAGTGAAGAAGATTCAGAGTGCAATATCAGTGAAGACTAGAGAATGAATTTGATTAAACCGATATTCAATGTGGCACTGCTGCTGGTTCCACTGGTAATTTTGCTGCTGGCTTCGGTGAATGTCTCCAAAGGACAAATCATCACAACTCAGCATCCTATTATGACCAGACCTCCGAGACACGTTCATCCAACAAGAACTCAACATTCACCCATCATCAAAACCAGGAAACCTTGAGGATCTGCTAATTCAGAATGGTAACTTCATGATATTGGATTCAAAGAACTTGGGACACTTAAACTGGTGAAGGGATAAAAATTATTCAATAAATTAAAAAAAGAAGCAACATTGTATTCTTTAAGTGGGTGGTCGTTTCCAATAAACCTCGAATAATCACATTTCTTTGTCTCAAAGCTCCTCATTTACTTTCGTGAAATCGCACGACATTTATAACCCAAAAAAAGAGAAAAATGGCGTGTGGACACACCGATGATTTGGAGTTACTCACATAAATTACATTAGCATAGTCCCATTGAATGAAAAGAAAAAAACAACAAAGTAAATGTGCCGCATCTGCTCTGCATGGAGAATAACTGCCGACACAGTATTTTTACTCCTCCTCCTTGTAATAAAGAATTCATCGATATTTCCCTTTCTATTTTATTCACAATTTTAATTTATCGTCTCTGATGAATCTACGAAATTCCTCGTAAATAATGTTAAAGGTTGTTCTCAAGTCATCGCTTCTGAATAACAGTCTATACATTTATTTTATCCTTTAATTTCAATTTTTATTAAAATGAATTTCTAGAAATTATAGTTTAAATACTTCCGTTACTTTTCCCCATAGCGCCAGTGAATTCATAAGTATTTTCATGCTGATGATGACAAATCCAGATTGAATTTCAACGCTTGTCAATTAATTTAATGGAAATGGAGAGGGATTACGGGACTGGTGTAGAAAGAGTCATTCACTCAATTCATAGTTGAATAAATAAATTCACAAATTAGTTAATTCAGATGCTAAACATGGGAATGAGACCACCAGCGTGCAATTTCACACGATGCCCGACATTTTTGTGGTCGCAATGGAATGCTTCGGGCATTTAAAAACACGAGAGCCTTGAAAGTCTTGGAGATTAAAAATCAGCTCTGGATTGAAACTGTCAAAAGATGAAAAAAATCTGCAAGGCGCCAGGGAAAGTGTTTGTTTAGCTCCATCTAGATGCTCTTCTCGTGAAGTTGATGTGTATCCTGCTGTGCTGAATTAGTTCGGGTCTAGTTCAAAGGCCTTCTAAATCAGAAAAAAGCCTCGAGATTAATCCTTGATAGGGAGGAACGTTTTGTGCGAGAGGATCAGTTGGACATCGATGCATCCATGATCGATGGATGCTTGCTTTATTTTCTCATAATTTCTGTCTCATCTGATTAATAGAAAAATTCAGAGAAATATTATTTAATTATTGTGAATGATTAATTGCAGGTAATCTTGAGGTTGAAAGGAGCAATCTCCAGTACTTCTTGATAAATTAGGAAAAATCGAGTTTTTAAGTTTTTTCTATTGAATTTTTTCCCTCTTTTGCATCAGCACAAATTCATACTCTTGTATCCACCGGAAGTCGATGAAACACCAGAGTCACGCTCTGCAACTAGTGATTCGTGGTACAAGAAAACCACAAGGTGTTACACAAAGTATCATTCCAAAGAATCACGAAGGTTCATTATCTCACTTATTTTTTTAACCTTCAAAATAATCTCTAATACAGATTTTTCATTTATTCTCTGCAGAATGGCAGGAGTCTCATGCAGAATCCCAAAAATTGAAAAAAAAAAACTGAAATGAAAAGATTGTATTTTTTGTTTTTTAATTTAAAACCAAGATATTCTTAAGTTTTGGTTTAATTTTATGACGATTCAGACTTTAGACATCGTAAAACTTAAATACTCAATGTGTGCCTGTTCTCATAATTTTTTGAAAAAAAAAAAAAACGTATATATATTCTTGAAGCACAATAATAAAATAAATGAAGTTAAAATTCTATTGGATGTTGAATAATCAACGTGAGGAGGTTGGTGTTTTTGTAATGATTATTCGAGGAACTTTTGGCAATGAAAGTTAATTGAGTCTCTTTAAAAAAAAAAGCGTCGGTTTCCTTTTAAAGATAACTCAAGAACAATTCACGATTTTATTGGGTATTTTTGAAGTAATAGCATTACTTGAGAACTAATCACTCAATCATAGAATTATTTTTGCAAAAAACGAAATTTTCGTATTTTCCATAAAATACGTCTGACCTTTCACGTCTTGAATCACTTGACTTGGAAAAATTAACCTCCGAAATCTCCAACATTATCTCGTTTACACTAATACGTTAACAACCGCTGCCTAGAGCTGCCTCTCGCTAAAGTTGACGGGATAAATGAGGAAAGTGCGGGACTTTAACTAAACGAGAGAGTTATAGTTTTGCGTGAACAATTCCTTCTTCTCCAGTATGGCGAAAATTGTGAGTTTAAAAAGGTAGCAGAGTTGAGAATAGAAACGAAGCCACGGGCCTCGTAAAATTATCTGTAATAAAATTTTGATTTACGTCCCTGGGCATTCTTGGAAAGTTGAGGATAGAGAAAGACCATCACTTGTAAAAAAAAATCCTTGTGACTAAGAGACGCTTGACTGACCTCTATATACAGTAATTACAATGTTTCGTTTCTTTCGTTTGAGAGATTAAAAAATATTTAAACAATTATCCTCGATTTTTTTAAAGGGATTTTCGTGGAGAATAATGACATTGTTTCATTTCTTTTGGGAATATGAAAAATACACAATTCACCTTCTCTTGAGCAATCTCCACACTCTCATTCGTTTTACTTTATTCAAATATTTATGCAAATTAAATAAAATCGATAGTCAATGTGATTCATATATTCCAAGAGAATCCTGTCACCGTATACGAATGAGCGAATTCTTCTTGTCAACATTATTTTTTTTCCCCCCTTTCTCTCTCGTATTAGGTGAATAAATTTACTGGACTCTTGAGAAATGCAGTTTTGGTGTTACAGAGGATTTTTGGGGATTGCGAAAAGAGTGAAGGACTTTATGAAATTATTTTTAAAAAATTCGACAATAATCTGGAGTTATTGCAGAATATTATCAAATTTTTTCAGATTTTTTTGGAGAGTCCTTCATACTGAAAAAAATTATTGCTATTTAATAGGTTTTTTCAATTTTATTAAATTCGATTCCTTTTTGGGAAATTTTGAGAAAAATAAATAAAAAAATCTTATAAACTTTACCCTTCGAGATATTCCGTTGAATGCGAAATGTTTCGATTCACGCTTGATAAAAGCTGACTTTTCCCATTTAATTCTCAATTCTTTACGAACAAAAGTCCCTGAATTTTCATTTTTTCCTCTCATTTCTCGCATTCTCGATTTCTCCCTGATTCCACTTTACTCCCGTGGACTATACTGCAAGATTCTCAATGTAAATTGAGTTTAATTAATTCCAAAGTTTCACGAGTGAAATAGTGAGAACTCAACAAAAGATATATACGTAAAAATTATGAATAAATGGTACGGAGTTTGATAAAATTTATGAATTACTTATTCTTGAGAAATTTCAATGGTTAGCCTCAATAAAACAAGCGGAGAATGGTGAAAATTATTTCAACTATTGTGCGAGAGATGAAGTGAAACAGAGAAACGCTTTTCTATGAAAATTATTCGGAAATTTATTCTCAGTTTTACGTCAACTTGAATTATTGTGAGAAATAATGCGCTTTATTTTTCTTTGAATAGAAATGTATTCAGTAATGAAATTCAAAATTTCAAATCCTTGCGAAAGCATTAATTGAAGAATACATATACATATACATTGATGAATGAAAAATCGCATAAAACTATGAAATTACCAATTCTTCTTTTTTTGCATATTTTTATTTTATCTTGATTTTAATTATATATTAATTATTTAAATCGAAAAGTGTTGGGTTTGGCCCTCTGGGAGCCGTTAGCGGAATTTTTAGTGCATGTGCACTGCTATATCGAGCACATGCAGTCGATAAAGAAGAATTTAATATGGTGAGTCGAATTTATTTAATAATAATCGAACAATTAACTTCCTAACAATAAAAACTATATAACAATCATCTCGAAACCAATCACAAACAATTGTATAATTATCAACTCACTAGATAAATTCGTCGACGTTCTACTTTACTCACAGTTGCATTTTCCCGCTCTTTTCAAATATCCTGAAAATTCAGTAGATTAGCTGAATGCTTCGGGAATCCCAATCAATTCCAAAATTATTAATTTCAACATAAGTTGGATAATAAAACACAATAACAATATTTTTTGAAATATACCAAAAAATTTATTTACATAAAAACATGAATATAATACCTATTTCAATTGCTGCGCATTTATAATCAGATGTACCCGAACAATATTGACTCATTAAAAATGAAGTAGAGAATGAAACAATAAATTCTTACGAAGATACAATTATCCTCAAGATTCAGCATCTAATGCAATTGATCCATCGAAATAATAAACTTCGTAGAATCAGTAATGAAGTGGCAAACAAGGATAACTCAAAAAAACATTAACGATTTTAATTATTTTGAGAAAAAAAGATATCTGAAGATTTTTCTCAATCCCAATAGTTTTCCAGATATTCATAAAAGTATACAACCACTTCATTATTGATTTCTCTTTCATTTAAAACGGTAATTCAAGAATAAAAGCGCGAAATAGGGGAGGGCAAATCGTATTAACACTTCTGCATGAGAATCCATTCAATTCACGGTTGGCATATTCACTAAATATATCAGTGCTGACAAATAGAAAAGAAAATCAAATTTTTATTCCTTCAAATAAATTCATTTCGATTCTTATCTTCTGTTTTTTTTTCTACTCATTCTGTACCTATAAATAATGTTTATATTACTTCGCTTCAATAATTTTTATATTGATCTTTTTTTTTCCTTTTTTCTTTCTTTTTTTTTCATAGTACCATTCGTTACAATATTTACATAAACATACATACAACTTAGGAGATTAATCGTTAAAGGTACATTATTAATTAATTAATAATAAAAATATGCTTTTCTTTCAACTACTCAGTTAATTCATTTTTTTTAGATTTTTTTTATTTTCGAAACTGCGATTTCTAATTGCACTAATTTTTCAATTATCAGAAGAAATATAAATTGAAAATGAAAAATACTTTTCTAATATATTTTCATTAGAAATTTCATTCAAATAAATTCAATTTCGTTATAATTCGCAGTTAATAAATTGTGAATTCATCATTTTAACTGTACTTTAGTTAATTCATGAGAAATAAATGAATTAATTATTGAAATCCAACCGTGGTTTCATCATTTTCATTAATATTAGGAATTAATGGCAATTTATCTAATTGAAAAGCTATGTACTTGAGATTTAAGCCCAATTATCATAAATTGAGGCTTTATAATTTTAAATAAATTTAATACATTATATTTAATGTTTGAGTACATCGTTTCCATTGAGATACAATTTCTTTTTCCGTTTAATTTTCATTTTTCTTTCGGTTCTTTTTATTTTCATGTATAAAAAATTCTTAATGATTTTCATTGTTGCAAGATGAGATTGATTTGCTGGCAATAAGGCTCAAAAATTCATTGGTTCTTTGATTATCGTACGTTAATTTACCTCATTTTCATCTTTATTTTTCTTTTTTTTTTTTCTATTATTTCATTTATTGAGATATGCAAAAATTTGACTTTTAGCTCGTTTTGTTCAATGTTTTCTTCTTTTCATCGATAAAAGACATTCGAAAAACGTACGTTTGTATAATATTCAAAAGCCTAACTTCAAGAGAAACGAAAAGACATTTATAAACATTTTTGACTATTTTTTTCGTCATATTCGCTATCGAATTAGTTACGATTCTTTTTTTTTCAATCAAACGGTATAAATAATTGATCGAATTAAGTCGGATTATTATAATAAATTGTATTATTAAAAACGAAAAAAGTTTCCCTAGAATAATTAATAGGGATTAATCCAAATAAACGAAGGAAATGAAAATATTCTTATATGGCTAAAATTTCACACTCTACTCAGTGTATATTGTTATCAAAAAATGGCATTAACGAGATCTCAGTTATGAAAAAAAAATGTGTGCAATTCTAACTTCAAATTCAATAAGAGTAAAAAAAAAGGGAAATGAAAAACTATTAGATCACACATTGAGGTTCTATTTAATGTATATCGCATTTTTACTTCATGAGCAATAAGCTGCTCTTGTTTAATCAATCGATTCATTAATTAATATACCTATACATGTATCTATTTTACGTTAATAATTGTTCAACATATATATGTATATATATTTGTTTTTTTCCTTTAAATTCAATATACATATACATGCAATGTTTTTTTTAATTTCGTATAACTTCGAAAATTGCTTCTATTATGAATCAAATTGTTTTTCAGTGTAAATGGGTTATTTTTCCATTTCATTTTCATTCTCATATAATAAAGCACCTTGATTACAAATTGAAAATGACTGATTCGTTTGTTTTCTTCTTCTTCACTTCGATTTAAAATGCATTTGAATTATTCAAAAAGTAGCAGGCCCAATAGTTTCATCGTAATTATATAAATTTTCGCACAATTACAAAAAAATTTGATTACATTAATATATTTATTCAAATATATTGGAATATATTTTTAGTTGATTCTACACGAGCAAAAAACAAACTGAAAAATAACGAAAATATAACGAGAAAGAAAGTATTTTTTCTTCGTTTTTAACGATAATTAATTAAATAATTTTCGTTCGTGTAGGTGTGCAAAAATTTAACCAATTATTATTTTTCATTGAGATTTCCCCAAGCTGGCTTACGATTTATATATCACATGACCATTTTTATGTGCGGCAGTGTTTCGTTAATTATTCTACGCTGGAGTATGAAAAGAAAAATATTTTCTAAAAGAATTCCGGTACAGCGAGTGTATCCCGATACAGCCAGCACTTGAAACATATTTCCCCTTTCTTGAAGAACAAAAATCTCTCTAATCAACGAAATTAACATAAATATTCATTTAAATTTATAATAAATAGACTCTGGTGTGTCACTGTTTCCACCATCCGCAGAAACACGAGTACCATCGCCTCTCGCAATGAGGCTGTATTATCTGCTATTGTCAGTGCATAGCGCGTGTTGTTAAATGCGTAGTCTCAGCTCTTTTTGGTGGTGGTGGTGGTGGTCTGCGTTTGCCAGCAATGACATTGGCAATATTCATACTACAATTTTCATCGGCGAATCTAACACCACCCTGTCGTGATGGACTTGATGCGTACTCGACCGGTGCATTTGGATCATTCGTATAAACATTCTCATACAGATTGTCACTGCCATAGTGTTCTTGCACCCAATTCGATACATTGGTCTCCCGATAATCGGCGATAGCAGGCGGTGGATCCCTGAATCCAAGGACTTCGTGTGGCGTTGTTGTTGAATCTAGTTTACACTTCTGTGCAACTTGCCACTTCTTCCTCATGACTCTCTGAAGATCCTTGAGGAAATCGCCAGGAGGTGCTTGATCAGAGGCTGCGAGTTTTTTCGGTGACGTTAGTCTAGTGCTATCGGCTCTCCTCGGTGGCATTGGCTTTCTCTGAGGCAGAGCTGGACTCCCTGGCTCCTGCTGTGGCGGTAGATTGAATGTGATTTTTTTGCCAGTGCCTGTCTTTGACTTTGGTGAAGTTGGTGGCTCTTGAATGGTCACTCTCCTCTGCGGTTGTGGACTAGAGGCTGCTTTCAACTCAGCCAAGTACGGTGGAGTTGCGTAGTGACTTGAATTCTGCTTCAATGCACTTCGCCTGACAGTGTCCATGTTCGGATTTGGCCTTATTGATTGCGCCGATTGGGCAGCTGGATAAGTCCCATAGATGAGCTCATTTTTACTATTTTGACGCTGAAGACTGTGGACTTGGGTACTGCCGTAGGCCGGTGGCGGTACGAATGGCGGTGGAGATACGAAATTTGGGGAGCTAGGTGAGAATGTTGGAGTACTGGCGTTGGAGCCTGAGTAGGAATTGTGGGGTGATGAGTAGCCGTTGTTGACGGAATTACCGTTCTGAGTGGAGTAGAGTTGTGTACGATTTGGTGTATTCGTTGGAGTACTGTCGGGTGATGAGGAGTTGGTTGGCGTTGATTGCTTAGGCCTGGCACGTCTTATTGTACCAGTTTCACCGACTAGTGGACTTGGTGGCGGTGGCAGTGATACGAGGGACAAGGATGAGCCGGACAACTCGGAATTTTCGCACATTGGTATCTCACCGGGTGCTGGAGGTGGTGGAAGAGAGTCCAGGGATAGATTTGACCTGAACATCTCTGGTGGTGGAGGTGGCAGTGGCTCACTGTCGGATTCAATCTCTTCGAGGACTCGTGGTGGAGATGGTGGTGGTGGTAAGGATGTTATTGAGTCCATCATGCACGGTGGGATTGGACTTGTTGGGGTTTTTACTTCAGAGTCGCTTCTGTTGTAGCCCATTGGACTCACTCGCTCTCTCACTGGTGTACCTGGTGGCACTGGGCTGACTGGTGTGCCATTGCCGGATCTGTGGTGTCTCTTGAGAGTTCCAGAGCCGTCTGAATCGGTGCCGCTTCTTCTTCTGCTGTGTCTTCTTGTCAATGTACCGGAGCCCGATGATGTTGGGCTTGGACAAGAATCTGGCTCGTCTCTAACAGTTTCACCGACTTCTTTCAACTGCCTTGTTATTGATGTCAGTGGTAATTTTGGATTCATCGATGGCTTGCGCTTTATCGTGCCAGTTGGAAACTCACCGCATTCAAATGCCACTTCACAGCTACTCGGTGCACCGTCTGACAAACAACCGCTTGAACTCGATGAACTTGCTCTGCTCAACCTACCATCGTTGGTATAACTCTGCCGCTGTTCTGAATTGTAACTTTGCCTTTGATTATCGTACTGTCTGTTATCATTACCGTTGTGACGCATTTCAGCGAATTGTCGTGCATTGTCATTTGTTGTGTTGTATTGTGTTTGACTCGTTGGCACTGCTATTGAACTGACTGAGCATGATCTAGCGTGTGCCAATAGATCTAGATCCTCCTGCGCCAATTCATCAACTAGAGTTCTGTAATTCTCCATAACTTGTCTACCGTATTTGGCAATTCGAATGCCAACCATCCATCGTTCGAGTGACGATAAATCCTCGGCGCACAGGAATTTTATGTACTTCGTTGATTTCGGCTGCTGTAGACGTGGGTGTTTTATTGCAAAACAGAAGTCAGTGGGTGCTTTGTATTTTTTCTTCCAACCAACACCATGATACACTTGATTGACGTCAAAGGTAGCTAGACAAACGAGATCTCGGGCGGTTCTTGCTTTTTCTTTTGGCCAGTAGTAGAGGCCAGAGGCACGGAGAATAAAGTGATACTTTTTCCAGCCTTTTTTGCCATCTGATTTGAGGTACAATGGTCCTTCAACCTGAAACAGATTAAAAATGAAATTTAATTTAATTATTTCAAATGAAAACATCACGCAAATTATCATGATTTACATTTATCGTTGATTTTTTAATTAAATTGCACTCTTGGAATTAAAAAAATACGCCCAATGCCAAGTGACTGAGTGAACACTTGGCACAAGTCCCGAATTAATTTTTAGGCGAAAAAATAAAATAAAAACGAGACGTTTCATCGTAATTACCTCTGGTACTCCAACATTGCTGCTTGAAAAAAATTCCTCCAATAATATGTTTCTAGAATGATCATCGTATTCTCCAGTGTTCCTATCTGATTGGCCAAGTAGATATTTTTCCGGTGAAAGAAATAGTTGTGTTCTATCTGGACGCTCAACAAATAAAAGTTTATTCTTCGAGTCTCTTGTCCACAAAAGAAGATTTTCTACTAGAAGCTCGTGATCCTCGTATACTCTTTCTGAATGGGGGAAAAAAAGAAGTATTAAGAAAAATTACTTTTGTCAGACACAAAACTATTGTTCTGTGAACTGTAATCTTGAAAATTCCATCATCTTTGATTTTTCGAGTAAAGAAAAATCAGCGGAGTGGAATACGAAGATAAGTCAATTTTATTGGCAATCAGTTTTCTTGAAATATCTCGGAAACCATGAGAGATGGAATTTTTTTATATTAATGGAATGAATCTTAATATTTCTTTAACTCACCCATAAAAAGCTCTGGTAAGTGTTCGACAACAGCCCACTTCGGGTCCATGCCGACATGATTTTTATCAGCCAACAATCTACAAACATGTGCGACACTCATGCCCTCATCAACAAGCAAACTTTTTCCACTTCCATCCAATGTGAATGCCTTGATAAACAATTTTTGTACACTCGCCTCGCGCATTTTCTCCAAGGCGAGACGTATTTTTTCAGCCTTAGCCCTACCAGCAGCGTCTGCAAGATAATCAAAAGCATTCCATGAGCATCTCGAGTTATAATTCAACTCTGACGTTGTTAATTCGGTAATTGCATGATTATAAAAGTAGTTTGAAATGCAAATTTTACCCATGAGTTGATGTGACTGTTGCTGCTGCTGTGGTGCCGTGTGCATGGCGGCCTGAGGTGGCTTATGACCTGAGCCACTGCTGCTTGCTGAACTTTCGCTTGAAAGCATTGATACTGTGTCGGAGAAGGCGCTGTCATTGTCAGGGCTGTCTGTTCGCATTCCTGTGATTTCATAAAATTAAAATTTCAATGAGTTCATTCATCAATTCTACTCATACACATTCTCGTAATGACTTTTTTCCTCAAATTCCTCAGATACTTGAAGAGTTACATCACAGCGGAAGAATGAATGATATAATAAGCATTCTCTCTCACTCCAATTCATTCCGCATGAATAACCCAATTAATTATGAAAAAAAAAACAACTCACCACCGTCATTTTTTCCAATGTCTGTACTGTCACCAGCGTTGATTCGTCCGCTGTTGGGCCTTCCAGGTCGTTGAGTATCTGGCGCCGGTGTCGAGGCAATGTCCCCATCGCAACGTCTCTCAAGTGCGCACAATTCACCAAGAATTGCATCCAAATCCACATCCTGTGAGTCTGTAATGTAAAAATTAATATCTCAATTAATTCGAGTTTTAATGAAATATTCGGGATTCTTTGGCTCTTCATGCACATGAATAAATTCATGTTTGGTCAATCGTAATCGATGATGATTGGAGACTGGGCTTATTGATTGAAGCAATGGAAACCAGTTTTACACTAATTGCTTTCAACATTTCTCTCGGTATTTGCTATTTGGTAACTGGACGAGTGAATGCTTTCAGGATCGTTAACTAGTGAGAAGCCACAGCCACAACTGTTTAATCGTGCAATGCGAATATTCTCATTCACATTTTGTTATCAATGATGCTTGAAGGAAAATCGTTTTGGTTACAATGATAATGGTGATGATAAATTTTGGGAAAATTGTCATTGAAAATTGAATTCAATTTGTTTTAATGAATCTTCACTCATTATTAAAAAAAAATACCATTTTTTAATAAATAGAATTTCCGAGTGATATCAGTTACCATAGATATGAAATTAATTTCCTCGAGGCTTTGAAACCCCGTAGAAATACTGGTAATAGTGTTACATTTTACGGAACACTGCTAATGGTTAGCGTACGATCGATAACGTCTCGTGTTTCTCTATTATTTTGTATCCATGCTACTCGTTAAATTCACTGGATAATACCGTAAAGTGCAAATATATATTAAATATTATTCAACGAATTTATCATCTGAATTGAAAGAAGGAAAGATTCTCTTTTAATTCAAGTAATTATCACATTGTGAATGGATACGCATGATGTAGGTGGTACATGAGTAGCTGGAGCATACTCTCCAGTGCAATACACGCCCCAAGGCTCGTTACACTAATTAACAAAATTAACTGTGCAAACGCGGGCGCTTTGCACACGCTTTCTGTCCAATGCTCATCAATTTTAACTTGTGTATGTAACTTGTTAGCACGTTTATGGTTTATTGGTGCTTTGAAATTTGTTAATTCAATTGAATTATTGGGTACCATCGTTTATTCAGAGTTTAATCGTTTTGTTGAATTATTACTAATGAGGTATTTCATTATTTTTTTTTCAATGAAACTGATAAAATTTTCAAAATAATTTCATAATTTAATTCTGCGCGAAAATTAGGTTTTCATGGAGGCGTTGGAATTTCTTAGGGTTTAAAAACACTTTTATGCTTATACTTTACCCCCACCCTCCACCCTACTCTATTATTGCTTGTGTCTCGCGTGGGTTTTATTCATCCTTCTACTTTAATATCCAATCTGCAATCACGAATAATTTTCATCTCACATTAACTATGGCATCTAATGATGAATGTGTAGAGAGAGAGTGCAGTCTAATGATTTAAAATTGTCATCAATCATAATTCAAGATAATGAAAGTAATAGGCTTGAGGAAAATTTTTATTGAGTAAAATTGTGATTGAAGTTTGGACTTTGGGATTTTTCCTGGATTTTTTTTATTGCAAGATTGATTTCGTTATTTCGTGGATATCTCGGAAACTATTGGGTTTAGGGGAAAATGTGAAGAGACCTTTTTTTTTAGAGAATTCAATTCTCTACAAAAAAGGTCTCTTGATATTTTTCGATAAACTCAATGGTTGCGGAGATATTGAGAGATAAATAACAACTCAAAGCCATTTGATTTTTAATAAAAAAATTTCCACTCTTTCCCCTAGAAAATCATTTTCCAGGTTAATCACATTGACAATTTCAATATTTTGATGAACAAATGACCACAGACAGTGGGATGATGACGATTCGCGGTTGGAATGTGAGATAACTCAAGAGAATTGTCAGTGGTTACATAAAACACAATAAAAAAGAGAGAGACAGAGATAGAATGAGAAATTGGAGTTCGTTACTGTTTTACTCCCTCTGGAAAATTGTTAACAAGAATGGCTAATATAATTTCCCAAACCACAGATTTCAATCGACCTTGAAGTGCAGAAAACCAGGCTTTTTCTCCGTAAGCCCCGATGATCGAATGTTCAGGAATTTTCTGTTTATAAACGCCCAATGGAGAGTTTGTGTCACGTACAGGTGTGTTACCGTTACGCACTGTATTTTCAATGGAAAAAAAAGAAGTACTCGAGACAAAAAGAATAAGGAAAAAGATAAAAAGAAACATTGAGGCGAAACTATGGTATTCGTTATTTTACGGGAGTTAACTTGCGGCTTCCCAGTGACTCACTCGCCTCAGGGCTCATAATGCGGTGTTATTCTTATGGTAACATGTCAAAGACTTTTTGGTGACGAGGAGACTATGGCAGTTGATTATTATTATGTGAGTGAATAGAAGCGTGAGTAAAATGTGTGGCTGGGTCATCGACTTGAATTGAGTCTCAAAAAAACTCGACTTTTCGAATCGATCCCATTTCTTTATATTAAATATCTCGGAAACTAAGAGAGATAGAGGAATTTTCATAATAACCTTTTTTGTAGCCCTGGAAATTCTCTACAAAAAAGGTTATTACAAAAATTTCTCTATCTCCTTTAGATTCCGAGATATCCTGAAAAAAACCGCTGAAACCTTAATCTCCAAAATAATTAATACCTTTAACACTGTAATAACCAAGTATACTATCGTTGCTGCCAAAGCCGGGCATTTTCGACCGGTTAATCCGCATCGAGTGGCTATTCCGCTCGACTAGCGAACTCGTCCATCAACACAAGAGAACGTACACAATACTAGCACTTCACTGCTTCCATCCCTGCATACGATATAACGCAGAAGCAAAATAAAGGATTACTTCACCGTTACAAAAGAACTTGGAAAACTCCACCATTTTCCATAGCTTTTATTCTCCATTAAATTATGCACTTGAATTGAATTCAAACACAAATACACTCGGGCTACATTTGCATCGTATCAACATCAGCATTATGATTTTTTCCAACACGATAATATAATTGTTTCCACTCGAGTGAAGAGATTAATGACCGAGAGTAAAAGGCGAAGTAGATGGTCGCTGCGCGTGTGACGGGGCACGACTAAAGGCCTTAAAGGTAGAAACCTGGCTTCTCGCTTTTTACATTACGTCTCTTTTTATCTCTCTCCTCTCCTTCTCCATCTTCCCCCTCTCCTCGACACTAACACGCGCTCTGGGGTAAAAACCCACACGATCACTTTATATGCAGCTCTTTTCATTCCTTTTTCTTGCTCTCTTTCTTTATTCTTTGAATTCACAAAAATGTGGGGGAGTGGGGGAAAAGCAAATATTTGAATTGATTGAATGATTATTCTTTTTTTTTTTAAGAAAATATTCATGGAAATTTTGAAATTTAAGTGGCACTCGTTTTACGAATGAATATTGAAAGAAGTTTAATTCAATGCAGTCGCAAGAGGTATTTCAATGGAGTGTAAAGTTTAATACTTCAGTAGGTGAAAGGGACTGTGAAGTGCACTGTGAAGTTGAGAAGTTCTCGGGGCAGAAGTGGAAGGCTTAAATGGCGTTTTGAGGGAGTTTTAGCAGAATAATTTAACACTCTTTAGTTGAACACAGGATTTTAAGTGAAATCAGAATTAATAAATTATTAAATTGTCGAGAAAAGAAAATTTAAAAAATTGAGTTATATTCGTGTGGCTCTTTTTTTATTGAGAAATATGAGAGAATATAAATTGATCATATTTTTTCATTATTTACATTGTGACGCCAATAAAGCACCTGGGATGACAATCATCTGTACATTGACCTACTGACGATAATTTCCTGAATGTGAATTTTTCAGACAAATCGAATTTATTTAATCACCAGTTTTTCTAAGATATCTCGGAAACTAAGTGAGATAGAGAAATTTTCATAGATATCTTTTTTGTAGAGAATTTGAAGAGCTACAAAAAAGGTCTCTATGAAAATTCCCCTATCTCGCTTAGTTTCCGAAATATCTTCGAAAAAGCATTCTCATAATTTCCGTAAAAGAGAGACAATTATTTTTTTCCTGAATTACTAAAACGTTATCCTTCCCAATTACACAAAAATAAATGGTATTAAAAAATGTAAAGCCCCCAATTTTATATTACAATGTCTCCCGAATTATCAACAAGATCAAAAGCAGCTGAAGCCCTAATTACACCGCAATAATTGACTCCTTTAATCAACTAATGAGCATTTCAGTATTCAAAGGCAATGACTGACAGAGTCTCCCCTCTCTTCACATGTAAGCCCTCGAAATTTCAGTGTTCCCTCAAAGCCCAAATATTCGTGATTATGTGTGTGCACTTGGAACTATTATAATAAACGACACATGAATGCGAGACATCAAGAGCGTTAACTTGATTCCATCTATACATATCCGCACACAATCTGACCGTGTGTCACACAGATGCAGACGAATATAGGGGAGGCACTCTCTATCCTCAATGTCACGTGGTAATGAATGTGTGATGCCTCAGTGATAACTCACATTGTCATGCGTATAACACAAAGGAGAATATCTATCTCTCTCTTGGTATTGGAGACTCATATGTAAATCCATACTCAATTTTCCGAATATTAAATAGAAAATGAAATAAAGAAATTGGGCTTCTTTAATGATTAATTAAATTTCCAATTAATTTTAATGAACTCTTGATGAAAATAAACGATAATTCAATAATTTACCCTCGAAAATTTAATTAAATTTCAGAAACATAAATTAATTACAATTTACAAAAAAATAATTCAATTTAATCGACAATTTAGTTGTGATTGATGGAAAAAAATTAGAAGTATAAAAATAAATGATCCAATCTTTTTTGATTACACCAGCGGCAGAGTACTAGCACAACTCCCATCTGAATCGGCAGTTTCCTGGGAGAAAATTACTCCCTGTGTGAGTGTAATGAACAAAGGGGGTATAAGGATATGGTACTTCTCACTATCCTCCAGGTATTTTCATGCAGACTGACACGCGTTTTATGACCATTCCCCTCACTCCAATAAAACACTTGCACTTACACGGATCCGAGAATTACCACTTCAATCCTACTTCATACGTTGGAATAACGTGAAACAATTTCTCAAAGGGAATAAATTAGTGAGATGGTTAGGATGAGTTCATGCGGAGTCTCGGGATCATTGCCAGGTGTAAAATGGAAGACAGTGGAATTGGAGAGATTACGGAGCATCATTGCAGAGTCGTTCACAACTCAATCAAACGAGAATAAAATTATTCTATAAAGATTTTCTACAGGAATTTAATGGAAGAAAGGTTTTGATAAATGACAATCTCTCTGAAACTCTCAAGTTTACATTACAAACCAAACTCAATGAAGCACAATTGTCCCGAGAGGGTTGAATGCTCTCTAATCTCTGATGCTCCACTTCTCAGACACCTCCACCACAGAAATTCACCTCAAACAATTCCATTGTTCCTCCCATCTATCTCCAGGATGAAAAAAAAACAAGATGAAAAGTATAAAGTTCAAAATGCACAATCTCTATTCTTCATGCTTGAAAATCCAGTTATTACGATCATTGATTTTCTCGAGAGATTGGAGATGAAATCGTGAAATTGATTGAGAAAATGGTTTAATTTTTTTTAAAAGAAAATCAGTTTTTTGCGTATAACTTTGAAGCATTGAGGTTTAGGGAAAAATGTGTAGAGACCTTTTTTGTAGCTCTTGAAATTCTCTACAAAAAAGGTTATTATAAAAATTTCTCTATCTCCCTTGAATCCCGAGATATTCACCAAAAACATTAATGTTTAAGGAATAATGAAAAAAAAAAGGTTTTGAAGGTAAAAGAAAATGCAGAATCATTTATTACGATCGTTGATTTTCTCGAGCGATTGGAGATGAAATCGTGAAATTGATTGAGGAAATTCAATGTTAAGATGAGGTTTCATGTTTTTTTATTACATTCTCTCGATCATTGATGTGTTTACGGATTGGATTGATCGAAACGATTCAGTATCATGATACCTTGAGACATTTATCTTATCTCGTTTCCAGTTAGACGATTGAGCGTATCAAATACCCACACACACATTCATTCTACGAGACAAATGTAGACAGTAGCTAAAAGCGCTTGGCTGGCTACACGAGGCTGTTTCCACTGATAGCGAATGCAAATCGTTCTGTCATGTTTCCCATCCTTTTTCATCCTTTTTCCCATGGATTTTTATGCTCTCTGGAGATGATTTTCACCAGTCCAAACCGTTGACTGACTCAATATCAAACACGACACTTCCGGTAATCGCTCAGACTGAATTTCCTGGTGTCATTTCACACAGAGATGTTTATTAATATTACTTTCGCATTCGTTCAACCGTGTCCGAGTTTCTACCCGATTTAATACGTGTCTTTACGTGATTTAAAGGGAGAGAGATAGTTTACGGTGGTTATGAAATGAGTTTAAGTGTCATTACTATTTGCAATGCTGTTTTTTTTTTTCATTCAATTGAGGCTATTGCATATTTCAGTATTTTTACGTAATTTATTTTACTTTGAGTCTATAAAAATTCGGGAAAATCATTGGATTCAATTTTTATGGGAGTTATATTCGATTTATTCTAGACTGTTTGTTCCACTCGTAAACATAAAAAAAAAAGTGAATATTCTGGAAGGGAGATGTATAAACGTGACGTTTTAAAAAATGGCTTCCCGTAATTTTTTATAGTCAACATCATAGATAAAGGATTTTTTTATGGGTGTGATTTATGGATGAATTTTCAGTGGAATATTCCGATGTTTTCATTGAATTTTTTGACAAATAATTGACTTCATTGTCGAATTTATTAATTAGGAGAATTTAATTAATTCACTATTTAAATTCATTTGAATTTACGCAACAAACTGCGCAGTATCGGCATTCTGTTACCCAGAGAAATGAAACGTTTGCCGCGATTACAAACCCGACATACACTATTTACCAGAGTCCCTGTGATACGGAACGTTAGTCGCTGAGTTATCAGCAGTTTCCCACACACAAAGTGCCTATGCTGTGCCAAACGAGGCTAACACACATTGATACACATAAACACACGCAAAATTTTTCGAGAAATCGTACTTTATATCAGTGGCTCCTGTTTCTCGCCTGTGTATGCAGAAAATACGGAGACTTTTGCAGAGACTGCAGAACATCAGAGACATGTTATGTGATATGGAAATTGTGGGTTGAAAGGGGGTGAAGTGAGGAGAGATAAAAGCCTGCGATGTTTTTTGCAGATAACTTTGGAGCAGTGAGATTTAGAGAAAAATGTGTAGAGACCTTTTTTGTAGCTCTTGAAATTCTCTACAAAAAAGGTGATTATGAAAATTTTTCTATCTCTCTTGGATTTCGAGATATTCATCAAAAACATTATCATTGAAAAATTAACGATTTTTCCTGTGAATGAGAATTCTCGAAATAATGAAAAAAAAGGCTTTGAAACTGACAGAAGTGTCGAGTAAAAGCAAAAAGGTTGAACCGACAAAACCTCCGCATTCACCCCAAACCCGACAATGAGCGTAATAGGCTAGACAGCATTTCACTGGGGATTTTTATGAAGGTCGTGTGACCCGTAAAAGTGACGGGGATTAAGAGCTTTCTCCGTTATCGAGAAATCCTCTTCGCAAATGTGTCGTTAAACCTTTGACGAGCCCATCGAAGGCGCCAAAACATCCCAAACACTCCCATTAAAAACCCAAAATAATTCTATAATTAAAAGATTTTCCAACTTTCCTCAATGTTCCCACGATTCCTCCAATCTTGACGACTCTATTTCCATTGAAAGGCCCTTTTTATTTTCCTTCAGACGCAAGTGGCTGCTCTCGTATAAAATGAGATGAAAAAATAACTCATAATAACTCGGTCGTTAATAAAGCATAGAATTCAACGGTGCTTATCTGAGGAATGCCCCAACGGCTGCTAGCAAGGCAACACTTGCCCCGTCAAGGAGTGGTTTTATAGTTACAGAGTTATTTCAATCCAAGAAGTACATGATTGATTAAATCTCCTTCGGTGTTGGCTTGTACAAAGAGAGAAGAACGCTAACTCTTCATGTTTTAAAATAATGTATATAGGATGAAAACAAGCCCGTATATAAGGATAGTTTGCGAGACTCGAGCATAGCCGTGTAATCGAATACGTCGCTCCAATCCACATGTATAAAACGAGCAGAGTCGCCGTCTTTTTGCTGTGAAAATGTCAGACATCACCGAGGGCTTTTGGCGCGTCTCTCAGTTACTAATTTCTTTTTATTCTTTGTTGCCTCTGTTTCCGCTGGTTTTTTAGTGCTCAAAGTATTTGGGTCAATTGGGAGAAAAGAATTCTCGAAAAAAAAAATAGAATAAGAGATCATGCGAATTAATTAAATGTGAAAAATCCCGGAAACTTGAGGAAAGTATGAAGTCACTTCTTATCTCTAGACTCAGAGTCATCGGATAAATATCGGATGAAAGCACAAGAGACTCGTGAAACTCTTTCGTCCATTGAAAGCAACAAAGAGGGATGAATGAAAAAAAAACAAAAACGTAAATATGTTTACGATAAAAGAGACAAAATAAGTTTGTAGAATGTTAAAAAGTTTTCTGAGAATTATCGACGAGGCAAAGAAGAACACCGTATAAATCCATGAATAAAAAAATAATAAAAGAGAAGAAAATGTACACGTATTCTTTATGTTTATAAATAAAAGAAAAAAAGGTGTAACGCAGTGTATATGCAGGTAGAGATAAGAGCACTGCCCCCATGGTACATAGTGAAGAGATTACAGATAAGAAGCCAAGGTGCTTGAGAGTACAATCGACGCCATAATACCCCTCGGGGCGATTCACTTGGTTCGACAGGACTCGAATCTAAAACGTGTGGAATGAAAGGTGCAAGTTATATATAGACTTCTCTCGCTATTGGCTATCAAGGATTCGAGGGTGCGAGAATTTTACAATATTGAGGGGGCGTGATACTTTGAAATGACTTTCCCGGAGAAATTTGATAAAAATTCTTTAATCTAAAGGGAAATGGAGATTAATCATTTTACCCCTGTGAAACGAAGTTTTTGGGATATTCGATTGGAGTGAGGACCTGAGTAAAGTGCTTCGGATTGGAGGGAATAAAGGGAAGAAATCGGTCAGTTGCGAGGATTCTTCCACAGTTCAGTCGTGACCGCACACACAAAAGGGGTGTTTATAACCGAAAAGAGGTGGAGTAGAAGAAGGGGAAGAGCGGCCTTGTCATGAGTATGCATTACCAAAAGAGGAAATGGTTTTTCGTGTCATCGCTGTTTCGAGAGACCCGGTTTCATTGTTAAGAGGGTGAAGGACGAGTATTTGACCCGAATAACCTAAAAGGGATTCCCCTTTCTTCACGATTTTCTTTTTCGTTCTGTTTCCACTGATCCATTATATTTATCCCCTCGAATGTTTATTGAGCACTCACCTTCTAGATTTGCCATTGAGAAACGATAGCTGTCGATCCTCGGTGTGTTTATGTCGGAGTTGAAAGGCCTCAGGGTTGCCGAGCTCACATTGTCCAGGCCCTGTAACAAAAGATAATAATGAACTATTAGAAATGTCGTTTTGTTGATAGAAGCGTTCTTCAAGAATTCCATTGTCTCAGGGCATTGATCTTATCTTGGGGGAAAAAAATGGCGGAGGGAATATTCTATGGAATTAAGCTCTTCCTGAGCTTTATGTGAAGAGGAGAATATTTTAATTAAATTTTTCCCACTAATTAGAAGCGTTTCATTAAATTCTCCACTCTTTTATACCGAATTTTAACACGTCTTCATGAAATTCCATCTAAAATCCAATTTTTCCATATTATCATGCGCTTTCAAAAAGCCTCAAATTCTCTGAAAGTGCATCACACAAGCTTCAATGATGTAGACGGTTCGTTTCTCTTTCATCGCTATATCCTCAGACTTCCGTATCCGTTTCGTATACTGCGGATGAAATCCGACGGCCCGGTAAATGTGATTCGCCTTCACTCTCACGCCCGTCAATTCCTCCCTCACATCACACGGTATTCCACTGTATCCTTTATCCCGCACACAGGCGCAACTAACGACGATGCTCTATCTATATCCTTCGGGGTGGTGATTTTTCAAGTTTCCTGGGAAGATGTATGCGGTGCAGTTTGACTGGATACACGGGCTGAACGATGGCTCAATAAAGCCCCCGGGGTATTTGAAGATTTTGTAATAAACTTCACGTGTCTCATACCAAACAGGAATTCTTGTCACACGGTTGACAGAATTTATTACTCCACTTGAATTCCCCGGTAATATTAAATCTCATTTTCGCCTTTACCAGTGAGAATTCTGAAAAAAAAAAATCATTTCTTGTAAATCATGAATGAACAAATTCAATGGCTTCTTCGCTCACGTAGCTTCCGCATTTTGTTCCATTAGCCATGAATAATACGTTGTCACCCCAATGAGCCCCAAGTGCGCTTGAATGGTCAATTTGTGAGAATGCGAAAGCCCAGTAGATTGTTCAGAGTCGCGTGGCCACTTGCTCTCTTTTACCTCATCGCCGAAGTATCATTGCATGTAAGTGCACGCCGACATCCTGGATCACAGTCCATTGCACCGAGTGCATATCGAGGAATGCCTCGTCCGAATCGTGAAGAATCTGCACGAGTCATTCTCACCGCAATCCGCCCATGTTACAAGACTCTCATATGCACAATCTTTATCTCCAACGATCAGACGAAACAAATTCTCTTCAAATCCTCATGTAAATGTCGATATTTAGATGAAAACGGAATCATTATATTTGTAATCGGAAGAAGCCTCCGTGTCTAATAAATCAAAGCAGTGTTTCCATTAATTCATGAGGCGTTTGTTCTTGCCTGATAGCAAAGAAGAATTCATAATCCAGCTTACGTACGTGACCACCAAGAATATACAGAGGTGTATCCCTACATTTCCCGTTAGCCTGTAGTTGTGCAATTGGAGAGAGGACCGAAAGGGTCTGCATGTACTGAGGACTTTTTTAAAATTCTTGTTTCTCTAATTCTCCACAGGATAAACCGAGTTACACACAAAATGCATTCTTGATAGCACAGAAATCACATAATCCAAGTTATTTCGTAATCATCTATGTTATCATCTCCACTATGTTATTTGTGGTGAATGTATTTTTGTAGGCGGACATGCTTGAATTTGTAATATCAAGGAAGAAAGGTAACACGTGGAACTTTATACCAATAAGAGTTCAACACACCCACGTTTTTCAACAATTTCCACAGCAGTTTCTTACTGAACAGATGGTTATTCCTCGTTATTTGTTGAGACTTATGGTTTTTCCGTTCTGAAAATTCATAATTCGATGTCTGTCGTTTTTTTATTATTTGAGAGATTTATCACGGGAGGAAGCGAATTACTGGGGAATATTGAGTTTAAAATCAGTCGAGTTGACTTGGATTGTTTGAGGATTAGAGGATTGGCAAAGTTGTTGGTTCAGCATCTGCGTGGGAGTCAGATGGGAATTGCTAAGGTAAAAGCACTGGGCCACAACAATTAGATCCGAGCGGATAAGCCGACTCTTCCGGTAATGCGAACCCCGTGGACATTATACACAAAGAGAGTAGGTCGTTATTTTTCTTCTAGTTTATTATTTTTTATACATTATCGGTGTGAGAGGGAGGGAGAGGAGGGGAAAATTATATTTATAACGTCTCGGGTTCTCGAGTATAATCCAACGTGACACAAAGTGAGCCCTTCTTCTTTTTTTCTACAACGGAAGGCACAACGTGATATTGTTTTCCTCCCTGTCGTCACGTTTGTGAAAGAGGGAGCTTGGAGAGAGGTGGCCACTCTTCGAGACCAGAATCTGTGATAAACACCTTTGGTTGACGCTTTGAACGTGACCAAAACGCTGATTTCTGTCGAGTGGATGGGAGAAAAAACGTCCCGTCCATTTCTTTCACAATTCACCGGAAAAAATTCAGTTTAACTGAAGTTTTTAAGTGAATTGGGGAATAACGAGTTGATGTAATAGTTGAATTCAATCCAAAAATTATTTTATTGTAAATTCTTTTGCAGATGAAATTCTGCCAAAGTATACTGTGTGTTTTTATGGAAAAAGTTTTATTCAACTTTATTTTTCACTGATTTTCAAATAATCTTCATCAACAAAAAGAACCTCTCTATTTGCATAAACCAAGTTAAGTTCATAATGAAGTTTACGTTCCTCGAGAATGCGGTAAGTTTACACGTCCAGGCGCAATCTCTGTGCGGTTCAAAGCAAATGTTTATGCACCAGAGGCAAAACCATGTCGCTGTGGCTTGGGGAAGGGGAGAAAGAGAGGGGGAGAGAGCTTGCATAATATCATAAGCCAGAGCTTCTCCGCAAGATGAAGATTTAATTTTTCATACATATACCGGAGTTTATGGGTGGGAGAAGGATATTGTCTCAGAGAATGTGTGCACGAAGGCGCGTGGCTTGAAAACAAGGAGTTGAAAGAGGCTTTTTGATCGTGCCACTTTTTTTTTCCTCTTTTTTTTTTATTGTTCCTCTTCCCCTGAGGCAATTTCTCATGGGAATGGGGCATTTTCGTGGAGACGATTTCAAGCACTCGTTTACCTCTCTTTCCAGAAAAAAAGGAATGAGGAAAAAAGACGCTCATGGTAATTCAATTTTCCCGTGTCCTTGGGGAACTATAATAAAAGGGAAACGATGTAAACATCAACAGTTAATAGAATCATCAAAATTCTGATGAAGGCACAATGAACCGGAATTCGATAAAAAAAAAGTGAATAAATTGGCGAGCAAATGTTTGTGAGGGAAATTCAACGAATTCTCGAGTTAAAATAAAATCTTTTCAATACGAGAACAAGATTCAAAGCTATTTATTATTTCTTGGAACATAATTCTAAATCCACAAACATCTTTCCCAGCACGACATAAGTGTGCGAGAAAATAGGGCCAAGTGATTCTCGTATGAACTGTGAAATCCCCTTGAAGATATTCTCTCACCCCTCGACATACTTTCATGCTTTTTTTTTTCCTCATTTTTTTCTCTTCAAGCGAAGATGGATCGATCCTCAGTGAAATTCATCCGAAACAGTTGTATTTTTCTTCTCTCCCTCTTTTTTTCCAAACGCCACAATAATAATGGACCGAAATCTCATGAAAAAAAAAAACGTGAGATTGTCTCCACCTGGACAATTATCTCCTCGTATCGAGTTACCTCCTCCCAATTCAATTATCATTAATTAAAACATCAGGAAGCTAGTCAAAAACTTATTTCACTTCTTCCCGCCTCCGACGAAACTTTTCAAAAGCAATTAGATTCAAATTTCACTGCAGATGCTAGCGGTCACGTGAATAAGTACGTCTACGTGTTGTATTGCAAGTCCTCCCCCACTCAGAACCTCCTCCCACGACTGACAAACTTCAACCATTCATAGCCATCATAGGTACTTTCCAAATTCACGGATAAAACCTACTTTGCATAATCTCATGCAAATATCTCAACGAAATATACAGAAATCATGTACTCACGTATTCCTGGACTTTGTGGCTCTTCCACCGGAAAAATCTGTCCATATTTTTCTTTAAATCAAAACTCTGATGAGTTCAAAAGTTTATCCGTATTTTTAACATTTTAAAACATTAAAAGAAACTTGAGAATTTTATTGTAAAAATTCATGGACGGTTTTGTTGAAACGAATAATTTTTATCAGTCTCACATAATCGGCAATAAACCGCACGAATAATAAAAAAAAAAACGTTTCGCGTGTTTTACACGTAACCGGACGGTGTGTATAAGCCCCAGGAGTCAGTTATGGAACGGAGTTAGTCCGAGTACTGGATAGTGTCCCGTGAGGGATTCAGCGTGTAGCCCTCCGACTACCATTCGGTACATCCTCTCCTCCTCATCTTCTGTCTCGCGCAAAAGCCAACGTACAACTACACAGTAGAAAGAGGGATTTTTTTCCACCCATAATAACTCGACTGTTGTGCGCATGTGCAGCTATCGATTCCGAAACTCGGCGTTCCCGCAGGAACGTTGCAAACACAAAACAGCAAAAGCTCTCTTTTCCCTCTTGAGCATCATCGAGGCCTAACTCTCTCTCTCTGGCTTTGCTGGGAATATCCTCTTGCCGTGTCCACTTTCCTGCAAATGTTACGTGTACATAAGCCCCCCCCCCCCTCTTTTTACCTCCAACAAAGTGGAAAAGCCATGCAGAACAGTGAAACCCAGTTTGGTTTAAGTTGATGCCCTCTGAAACCAAAATCCTCTATTCAGTGTGAGTGCTTTTGGAAATCGAACTGTAGCCTTTTACAGACTCTCGTGATTATAATTTCAGTAGCTCATTTATTCTGCCCTTGGTTCATGAATTTCACGGAAATTATAGTACTCCTTCTGTCAACGTTATTCTCGTCATGAATACATTATTTAAACATTGAAAATTTGCGCAGGAAACATTGTTACAAATTGCTTGAGGATGTAATGAATAATTCCTTTATTTTTTTCTTCACTCAGAAATAAATTATACTGCTCTTCTCAGATTAAATGGAATTAGTAATCCTTCTTTTTATCACTCAAAAATTCAAAAGTTTTAATCTTATTTTGAAGTAACTTTGATCATTGAAATAAAAACGTTGTAATGAAGTGTTTTATGCGGAGGAAAAAATCAAGGGAGTCGTGTTGAATGGATTTTTTTATCTTTCGTAAAATTCTTTAGTATCGCGCTATGAAAATTCTCGTACAGTGTCAAAGGGAATGCCTCTTTTTTTTTGAATTCTAGTTATTTTAAAAATATAGAGGCAATTAGCGATACAAAGAGTGGCCAATGTATACATTGAAATGAATACTTAACAGAGTGCAATTAACTCGTCTACTTTATTGCACAAGTTGGATGACACTGTGCTCACATTTGCCTGTATCATTATTGCAAAGTCTCTGGCATCGAGAAACTTTATACATGAGCAAAATAAGTTGGTTAGCCACATCGTAGCTTTGGGATTTTAGTCAGGAGGCTTTATTACGAGACTCTTCCCTCGGGAGTCTGTTGGAAAAATGAATTTAAAGGTTATTTTAATGAAGAAGTGAAGGAAAAAAAGAGCAGACACATGAAGCACTTGGGTAATCGATTTGCCAATTGAAAAAATTCCAAACTCAATGGGAAATTGGAAAACCGGTGGAAAAAGGTCGTCGGAGGGAGGAGATACAAGAGTATTACAGTTTTATTTAATGAATCCGCAAATAGTTTTTCCACAATTCTCCATTGCTCTCATCCGAAAGCCATCAATCCCGCAAAACTCGTTTAAAACGTGGACCGTCAAAAGTCGGGTGTATTTCGCACTTCAAAAGTCCTCTTTTATTCTCCAATTTCTCACTCACTCGAAGTAAAAATAAGAGGAGAATTCAACTGCCTTCATCCTCATTGCCATTCCCATATTCTAGCATCGTGCAACTCTTCAATTCCCTTTTTTTTTTTCCTCTTTATTTCAGACTCTTTTCCTTCCGAACTTTTCTCGTCACGTTGAAACGCCCTCTTCCCCGGATTTTTGTGGCGTGACGCTGGTCTCTAGATTCTCGTTGCAGTATCAACTAAATAGTAGAGTAAAAAAGAAAAAACTTGGCATATTTATAGTTGCCTGAGTGAAAGTACGCCCTGATTTTTCGTTCGCTAAGTTTTTGACTGAAAAGTACGAGTCTTTTGGCTCTGGGAGAGTAAAAAACCAGAGGCAAAAAAACGAGAAGCCCGAGGGAAAACTGTGATTCACAGTACATTTAATTTTTCAAATGAAAAATTCCACGTAAACCGTAAAAAAAAGGAGTTTCATTTCAATCAGAGATTGAAAGTATTCAGTGGCTCTTTGTTCATCCAGCAAATATTTGCCAATGCCGTATTTTTTATCCAGCACAAATCATTGTGTGCATATTGAGAGGGGGAAAATGAAGAAAGTCCCGAGAAAAAAAATAAACCAGATGACAATGGACAGACATGCTGCTTCACAAGCAGAAGAGGGTGAAAGATCGAAGAAAGCCTTGAGGCAACTTTTCCTTTTCAATCCCAAGAGGACTACTACCCCTTTTCCCCGCTGAAGCTCACTTTACTCCTCGGTGTTGCGTGAATATTTGATTTCACCTTCTAGAACGAATATTCGACAATGAAATCATGAAGCGAGTCTGTCTCCAACACTCACCGCTTCAATGACGCGATTTTTCCCCGGAATATTCGGGTTAATTGAATAGATATTTCCTTCACGTATGCGTCATGTCTCGAGATGCACTAGAGACATGCCACTCTCTGCACCTGATGTCAGTCATGAGCACACAGTTTTCTCATATGGAGGAAATTTTATTGGACTTTGTCGCATATCGTGCCTTATCGCACCCAGAACCCTCCGCACTTTCCCAAGACCTGTTTATTGATGTTTCCGCGTTGAATTCATGAATCCAGGGTTCGAGATCATGAGGATCCAATTGGGAGAATCCTCTCTTTCATCTTCACCGGCGAATCAATGAGAGATATGAAGACTGATGTATCCCAGTTTTGAATTAGATCTCCCTTTTCCCAAGTACCACTTCCCATCACACAAATATGACAATCGAGCCGCCCTCGGAATTTCGGAACAGGAAATTACCTCATCATTAGTTTTTTTAAAAGATATCTCGGAAACTAAGCGAGATGGAGAAATTTTTATAGATACCTTTTTTGTAGCTCTTGAAATTCTCTACAAAAAAGGTCTCCTGCTAAATTTCTCTATCTCCTTTAGTTTCCGAGATATCTTTGAAAAAGTAATGAAGTCGCTTTGCTTGAAAATTTGGGACTAAATAAATAGAGTTTACGTAATCATCAGTTGTTTTTGATGATATCTCAGAAACTAAAAGAGATAGAGAAATTTTTATGGATACCTTTTTTGTAGTCCTTGAAATTCTCTACAAAAAAGGTCTCCTGCTAAATTTCTCTATCTCCTTTATTTTCCGAGATATCTTTGGAAAACTAATGAAGACGATTTGCCTGAAAATCTGGAACTAGGTAAGTAGCCTTCTAGGTGTTTAATTACCCCCAATATCGATAGTCTCATAAAATACCTCAAGAACCCTCGACACAAACTGGGTTATCGAGATTGCCTCCCAATAAATTTCCTCCCGTCATCATTTCCGTTGGAAATAAACCGGGAGCTTTATTTCTCCCCTCTTTTCCACTTTATTGATAAGAAATTGGGAGCATCGGATAGATGAATGATGAGAGGCACTCGGAGTCTCTGACATTCGGAAAATTGGATAATTCGCATTTTTAGAAAGGATAAGAATCTCAGAGTGCAATTACTTTTATCTGCATTCGAGGTACTCTCGGTTTTATGAATCGGCGAATTTTTGCTGCAGATTGATCCTCTTTTTTTTTATAAGTCCGGTTGGGATATATTGCCCCAGATTTCGGGGAAATTGATGCGGGTAAATATATCACGAGAGCTTCCACTCTATTTAATAGAAGGAATTACGATATTTTTTTGGGTGAAGCGAATTCCTGATTTATTTTCCTCATATTTCGTCGACAAATTCCCTTCACGAAATTAGCAAAGTAAATATTCACTAATGACTCTTTGATGTGCGTCAATGGGGATTTATCTGTGACTTGAAGATAAGAAATAAGTTCTCTTTGACAAACGGATGCAATTATCAGTTCTATTCAATCAAACTACGCAATGAAATTTCTTTTCTATCCTCCAAAAAATGAATTCTCTTCTTTCAATTCCAAATAAAAGATAAGATGGGAAAGGTGAAAAAAAAAATGATCATTAACCATAAAGAAAGTGCGTACCAGACACGACAGGAAGTGGTTAATGAGACATTGCAGGGGTCAATTCATATTTTTTAATTGACCGCGCCCCTACTCCCTTTGTCTGCAAAAAAAGATGCATGAAAAAAAAAAGGCAATTAACTTTGAACCACAATATTCATCACTGCGCAATTGAGAAGACTCTTTCAAAAGGAATATCATGGCAACATGGATTCCCATTGCAGTATGGAACGAGATAAAAAGTTTCCCGAAACAATATGGTGAATTTCACGAAAGTTGGTAATTGCATACTCTCTTGCACGAAAAAAGCACGAAAAAACGGGGAAAATCTCACCAGAATACGAATCGATATGAGGTATGTGCATCAACCGCAATCAGGTTTGGGGGTAGATGTACCTAAGACTCGTATTTTAAAAACCCCAATCACGTTCGCACGTGCGAGCCATCGATACTGCGGCAAAGTGGAATGAGCGAAAAGCGGAAGTAACCGCAGAAACAAGGAGAGTCTATCCATTGCAGTTTCATTTCCAATACAACGTCCCTACAAGGGCCTAATCGAAATGGCTGCAGGTGTATCACCGCAAGCAGACAGCCTCTTTGCAGATTGGATTAGTCGTCCTTTCCTCCCGGATTTGCCTCAACTTCCAACGTGAGAAGAAAGGGAAAAAGAAGAGGAGAAATGTCAGTCAGTAAATGTCTTATTTTTTAAAGAATTTTGCAAAACCCTCGATAGCCCCATTTACTTTCACTGTCAAGGTGTATCGGATTTTCCCTTTTATTCGAAGCTACTCAGGAAATGAAACCGGCGACACGAATCTTCGCAGACGCTCGCAAATAATCCATCAATTCTGTTATTGTACAAGTTTTTTTATTTCCGGTTGGAGTGTAGGCGTTAATGTAGTTTACCATCATCAATCACAATATCGAGGTTTCTTGAAAGCTTCAAAAATAAAGAAATTATCGTTATAATGGGATTGAAATAATTCATTTGAATTCAAGGATTTTTTTAACGAATTTACAGGATTAATCGTTTAGTATTTAATGAAATTTCAATGAACCTGATAAAGTGTGTTTCACCTCTTTTTTTTTTAGTTGTTTGGTACATGACAGACAATTACTGTCGTGTCAGTATTTTTGATGTGTCACATGTGGCTATTCCCACGCGAAACAATCTCCCGGTGAAATATCGGTTTTATATTTATTTCCGTGTTACTTGAACGTGAATAATAAAAATGAGAAAATTCTGAGGATTCTCCATTTCCTGTTCTTCTCAAAGAATCATCGAAACATGTGACAAAATCATTCTCTATTTATAATATCTGATGATGGCGCCGGCTTCCTGCTTCCTGTTCATATCACTTCTTTCTCTCCGCATTATTTCATTCGATAAATGTGGTTATAAATCACCGGAAAATTCTCTCAACACTGAGGAAAAAAATCAATTGAAAGTAATTGCTTGTTAAAAGTTTTTAATGAGATTTTTTTAGCAAACAAACCGCAACTATTTAATTGAGATAAACACGGGAATCGATTAAATTCCTTTGAGCCAGCGAATTTATTCAATTACGATGTTAATTCCCTAATTTCATTACGGTAGAATAATTTTCCAATTATCTGACGATGCATATTTAAATCGGATTTAAATTTAAAAAATAACAATTTTAATGTCTTTTTTCTTCTTTTCTAAATAAATAAAATAAAAGTCTATGATAATCTGAAATGAAGTGTACAGCTGACTTCCAAGATTAGTAACAGTGACGGAGGAAAGAACCGGCTCTATATTTACCGGAGAGCAATGCATTCGTTCAGTGCATTTTACGTCGTCCAATGTGGTATTCTTGACACTGTGATTCAAGACCGTAGTCATCGTCATTGAGACTGAGGACATGCTGATTCTTATTCAAGAAGAATCCGAGAGCCTTTAACTCAGGAATTTAATTGATATAAATTCTTCAATTATTTATTTCTCGAAAACTACTTTATAAAAACCTCTGAAAAAAAGTGCTGATGTTGTGCATGTACTGAAGCACGTCTCCAATTTTTTTCCGATTTTTCGTGATCGTCGCCCCTATTTTATGAATATTTTAATTGATACTTCCCCACAAATCAATAGGAAAACTTCAATATCCAGAGTCCCCTATGTTATTATTAATAGATTGAAGAATTATTATTTTATTATTTTGCCTCAGCCCGCATCACTGCATTTATTCTCCAGCGACATTGAGGGAGAGAAAAGTGAGGTCCTTCAAAAGTTATTTATCTGCCTGCAACGCCCACTCGTAAAAAGTCGCAAGGAGAATATTCTAAAAAAAAATCATTAATTTCTCTCTTTCACCAATGAAGCAATCATTTCTTCAATACCGTGTAAATGAATGTACATTTCTCACATCTCTCGAGTCACTGAAACGGAAGATTTAACGATACAACTATTTCCGAACTATTCGGAATATTCTCCATGAATTTCCGTTGTTCCTAGAAAACTCATTCTAAATCCATTAAATTAGCATTTTGGAAGAGTGAGTCAAGCCGGAAAGACTGCCCACGTTGTCGAAGAATATTTAAGAATTATTTAATTGAATACGGAAATGTTTATCATTCGATTCGAACAATTTTAAAGAAAATGGAGAAGACTTTTTTCATGAATTCAAAGGGAATCTCATGAAACCATTTACCTCAAACTCAATTAGCTTAATTATGTCGTGAATACTTGGGTAAATGATTTAACGAATTTGAAGAATGTGGAAATGAATCACGGGTGGTCTCTGAAGAGTGACAGAACCGAGGAACCCTCAGCAAATTACACCCAGGTGGTTCGGACATCACAGTATGACTTTTACCATTTATAACTGTACAGAAATCGGTACGGCCTCATGCCCAAAAGGGAAAACTCGACCCCTGCAGTTTAGCTCGAGAAAAAAAAGAGAGAAATGTCGAGAATTTTGAGGGAAAAAAATGCGGAAGTTTATTTCTGAAGGATTCTGTTCGCTTTGGGCTTCTGTTGACTCTTCATTATTTCTTTTCTTGCCTCATTTTTATTTGTCGCAGATGAAAAATGTTAACTGTGAAGACGGAGACGTCCAACTGGAGGTGAAATTGAAATGAATGATGCGAAACGAGAGGAACTCAGTGGGAATTTTTCTTTTCAAGTACTTTTATGGTGGAGCATAAATACTCGGAGGGATTTGGAGGAAAGTTGGAGAAAGATTGCTAATGGGAGTAATTAATTGCGGGTTTTTTTGGAGATTAATTAAGGAAATTGTTGCTTCTGCAGTAATTTTAGGGTAATTGAAAAAAAGGGTTTTTGTTTGAATACAGAGATCTTACGAAAATTAAAAGTAAAGGATTCTCATTTTGTGGTGGAATTTTCCGAGAGAATCTTCAATAAATTTGAGTTTAAATTAATGAAAAAATAGGAGAACATTAGCAGCAACGAAACAATGTCATTTGTTCTGATTCCTAGGGAAACCCCATGAAAGTTTACAAGTTTTTCAAGGGGCACATTAGGGTGCGACTAACTCGAGGGATCCTGCAAGTGTTTCACACTGGGGCGTGTGTGTTTACGTCATAAAGAAGCATCATTGAACCTGAGTTGGGAGAAAACAGTTTCGAGTGTCTCCACCCTCTTTTATGCTTCAAAAAAAGGAGAACGAGGGATTAATGACGCTGACATATATTCCCGAGGGGGTGGAATGTTTTTGAGAAGAAGTGCTAAATTCCCAGACACTTTGCACTTCAGTTACTCAAGAAATTCGTCAATAAATGAAGAGAAAAATCTTTAAAAAAAATCAGGAAAAAGGTAGACATGTTGGAGGATTTTCTCAATTTTTTTTTTCCGATTTTTTCATAATTCTGCATGAAAATGTAAAATAATATTCCTTTGAATTCAATAGTTTCAATCGAAATGAATCGAAAATTTAATTCAATCTCAACAAAACAGACTCACAAATATTCAAATTCCAATTATCTCAAATAAATTTCCATTTACTCTATTTCCTCTCTGTCCTCTCATCATCAGCCCACAATTTTCCCCATTGAAATTCAAAATTTTCAATGCATCCCACCGCACAATACCACTATTCACCAAAAACACGTGATCTGCACGTTAAAATAACAGAATAATTCAGTCCAATTCCCATTTTTAAACTCCATTTTTCCCTTTCGAGTTTGATAGGAAAAAGAGTAGTTAAAAGAAAAAAATTGTGGCCATCCCAGCATCGATAACACCCGCCCCTTTAATTCCCCGATTCATCGTTTTTCGAATGAAAAAAAGAGTCGATAATGGCCCTGGCAATTTTTCATCTTACCCCCTCCATTCTCAAGAACACAAAACACAGAACTTACTCAACGTCCGTATAAAGTAGGAGAAACGATACATTTACTTTTCAATTCCTTTTTTTCAAACGCAATATTTTCGTTCCCCTCATTTAATACACTATGCCTCACTCCGTCCAAGAAACGCTGGGAAGCCATTTGTATAACTTATAGTCAACACACGTGACGTAAACTCCATTTTTTTAGTTTCCCATTTTTTTTTATTCTGTTTACATTGAGCAGCCCACAGACTCACACAATTCAACATTTAACATTGTAGCGCACCCTTTATTTTTCCATTCCTTTATTTTCTTTTTTAAACAATTTCTCCTCTCTCTCTCTCTCTCTGCCCTTTATTGTCGCATAGTTTCGTGAAACTGTAGAGGACTGCACGCTCTCTCGCTTCCGGATGCTCCGTTACAATTCCACCATTGTCAAAAATATCAACATTGTGTTTGCACTAAACCTGAACTCGTGAACCCTCATGGCTACATTGCGGAAATACGGAAATTCTATAGGACAATAATAATAATAATACAATGGAATTATAAGTTGGGTTGAGGGGAGTGAATAATATATCGATAGAGTAATTAGAGTTTCATGATGAAATATTTAGTGAATTAAATTCCGAAATATTCGTCGATAATATTCATTGAAAATAGGTGGAATTAATCCGGGAAAAAATTGAAAGTCTGGAAGCTAAACCGAGTACTCTCTATCTCCTCCCCTTTTATCCCGAATAATCCCAATCAATCAGCCCGACCCCCGACTTCTTCCCGAATCCATCGAAAATCATTAATTTCATCGGAAAATTTCAATTAACGCTGCCTGTGTTGAAATAGTAACGACTCCTCCATAATTTGTGCACACAGCCCGAAGTTATGTACCCATTCCGAATATTCACTCCCACGCAATTTCTCCCGTAGCGATCGTTACCTGCACTACCGACTGCCAACTACAGGCAAATGACCCTCGAGGGGTTGCGTGTGACTCTGTCGACTCTTATACCTAACTGAGTATAAAAAGTTGTTTTATTGACAGGAAGCCCCTGGGTGTAACTGTGTTTGTCGAAGGGACACGAAAATTAAATGCGTCAGCACGTGCCAGACGTTTTCCCGCATACGGTTCACTAAATTTCCTCGGAAAACACCGAATTTTAAATAACCGAGGAAGATGTACTGTTGTTATCTGCGTGTTCGCAGCGGTCATTGAATTTTGAATTTCAAATTTTACATCTGGGTAAATACAAGGCCATGGACGATAATAAATAACTGAATTTCCGGGTTTTTAAATACTTGAAGTTGAAGTTGGGTAAATAGGGAGGAGCTTTCACTTCTGTTTGATGCAGGGAAACCCTTTCTACTTGATTGACCCTCGAGACTCGGGAATTTTCAATTGGAAAAGCAATTTGCCAATGAAAATCAAATAAATAGAATGAACTTTTAGTCTTGAAAATCAGGGATTTTTTCGATTTAATGCCTCAAACGATTTCTCCCAATTGACTCAACCCCAAGGCCATAAAAAAAGAGACGCCACAATATACCTGACACAATTTAACGATCCCTCTTCCACTTCCTCATCTTCTCCCTTCGTTAATCCGAATTTAGAATGTTCGGATTCTTTACGATGTCGCGCTGGCCGATGTAAGCGTTTTTATTGGCCATAAAATCTGAAGCATTAACTTTGTAGTGCATCGCTCCTATTAATTCCAATGTTTTATAGGAGTTTGAAGATATTGTTATCTTGTAGAGATTAAAAAAATCGCAATTTTCTTGAAAATCACAATTTTACGTCTAATAAAAACTATAAATTCCCTCAAAAATAGAATGAAAATCCAATAGTTTTATAGACTCTCTGTTTATTTCAATGGTTCTTTATACCACAGACTCGTGTATATCCGTAAAAATTCTCATTCTGGCGCAAACCCAGCAGCTGGCGTGCCATATCACGAGCATTTACACTGAAAAAAACCGAACAAATAAAAGGCCCTGAAAACGGAAGTGACCATGGTAGGGTTTAAATATCATTTTTGATTCCACAGCAGCTGTACGACATCTGTGGATTACGCTTCTTCTGGATTAGATTATTCGCCTCTATATTATTTCGTCAATCGTCCACTTCTAACATTCTTTTCATCCGGCAATTCCTTTTTTTTTTGTTAAAAAATTCTATTCACCTTTTTTCCTCATCTTTTCATCGAAAATAGCTGAAAGACTTGGTCTGGCTTTAATAACGCGTGACAGCGTCATGGTTACCAGCAAGTAATGATGGTCTTTGGGGCACATTATGACCTGGGTAAAATTGTCGACTGCACGTGAGTAGGTTTGTCCCGTGACTCCTAATGTTTTTGAGTACACAGAGGGATAGAGTGATTATTTTTAGAATTCACGTATCTACTAAAGAGAAAAAAGAGAAAATACAATTTTTTATGCATTGAGATAATATTTAAAGAAACTGAAGTTTTCAGACAATTTCATTTTATTTCATCATCAGTTTTTTTTAAGATATCTCGGAAAAAAAGTGAGATAGAGCTATTTTCATAATGACCTTTTTTTTAGCCCTTGAAATTCTCTATGAAAAAGGTATCTACAAAAATTTCTCTATCTCTCTTAGTTTCCGAGATATTTAATAAAAAGTAATGGTGAAATAAAGTTGATTCGTCTGGAAACTTTATGTTCGTAATATTTAAGATAAACAGGATGACCCATTTCTTCTAGAATTTAATTAAGAAAATATTTACTTTATTAGGAAACTGAAAAAAGGGTGTAAATTCATTAAAGAACATTTATTTTTCTAATTCTCCGTTTGTTTAATTTTCATGTGTCTAATAGAATTTCTACGAATTCACAGAGAGACACAGACGCATGTTTGAGTGTTCCATTAATCTGACTTTCGTGGATTTTGGATGAGACTCAAGTGATGCGAATTGTTGATGGGGTGAATGACAAGAGAATGGTGAATTACATGAAACGGGAGAATACAGATTCACCGAGGGTTTTGATGGATACAAAAGAGTTGAAATGAAAGAGAGAGATCAAGTTGAGTATTCTCCACAATGAGAATGTACGTTTGAGAATAAGAAGAAGGATTAAACGAGGTGATAAAAAATGCGGGTGCCAGGATCCTCTCATTGAACTCCTCGCAATGAAGAAAGAGATGAATTAATGGTGGAATTCAGGAATTTAATTAATATTTTTTTCCAAATAAATAAACACCGCCATTGAAACTCCAACTATTCTCCCGTCTCTCGATCGAAGAATAAGCGTCTAATCCTCTACCTTCTTTACGACACATCAATGTTCCTCCTTTGTGATGCCGTGTACACAGAGGGGAGGCATTGAAAACCCGTGGCAACCCCGCCTAATGGATCTGCGGACAGACGCCAAGTACTTATCCATTCTCGAGCTCATTTTTTTTCTCATCTCGATGCGACTCTTAGAATTAGTCTCAGTCATCCGGCCAACGCAGGAGCACCCGAGATAGGAAATTGTGTTGAGGACTTGAAAGCAACGACGACAGGATAACAGATAAACAAGACGACATTCGTACTGTGTTTCACTTTTTGTCTGACGATTTATACGTTTCTCCGTGAATCACGTGTGAGTGTTATAAATGGAGCTACAAAGAGAATGAGCATCATTTTTCATGAAAATATGTACGACTATTCGTTGATACTTCCGCAATTCCTTTGCGGTTCATATTCTTAATTAAATTGTGTATTTTTTTTATCCTGATAGTCATCAAGGTTCCTTTGTCCAATAAAACACAGCTCGTTAGTGGTTGAAGTGATGAATTAAAAGTTTTCAAGCCCCCTTGGGCATCAAGTTTTTTTCAAATATATTATTTTAATTTCCCGTTTCTCCACATTTTTTTTCAAGGATCGCGTGGCAAGTTTAATTGGCCACTGTGTAAACCCTTGTTAGGTTTCTGCCCTTCACTGCGGTCTCTCGTTTCGGTTACCTTCCCCTCTTTTCTTCCCCCTCCAGTGCCCCGTGCGCGTGACAAATGGCATTCCACGAGAGGCCTAATCAGGTGACGCTTCAGAGGTGAGTGGAGAAATGGGGATTGAAGAAGGTGGAATTACTGGGGAATACTGAGGCGTCACGCAATGGACAATGCTCCTCTGGATGAGAGATCGAAGAACGTGGATCTTGATGTACCTCTCGAAGTAAAAGAGGGGAAAGAAAGTAAAGAGAAATAAATGCGGAGGCGGATTTTGTATGGGAGTCTAAAAATATCACGACCTTATGCCGCAGGGGAGTGAAGCTGAGCGCCTTAACTTTGGCTGTGATAAACGTTTCTTACGAAAATGTTTTACCGACTGGGGAATATAAAAATGGGAAATCTCTGTTACTTGGAATTGTCAAAGGAATTGTTTCAGACAAATGTTTCCTTTGATTTACCGTAAATTGCTGGGGAACACAATTATGAGTACGTCAGTTGAATTTATGGAAATTGTGATCGACAGATGTACAAAGGGGCTTCGGGTTCTTTTTCTCTCTCTGAGTGGAGGATATTTCATTTTAAAAATCATCAAAGAGGCGGTTATTAAACGTCCGCTGTGGGTAACGGCGTG